>JAUIMM010000973.1:0-478954 GCA_031769625.1 Taudactylus pleione
TAAGAGAGAGATATGATGGAGATGTGGGGAGAAAGTTTTGGGGTAGGGAAGAGAGAGACATATGAGGGAGAGGTGGGGAGAAAGTTTTGGGGTAGGGAAGAGAGAGATATGAGGGAGAGGTGGGGAGAAAGTGTTGGGGTAGGGAACAGAGAGATATGAGGGAGATGTGGGGAGAAAGTGTTGGGGTAGGGAAGAGATGGAGATATGAGGGAGAGGTTGGGAGAAATTGTTGGGGTAGGGAAGAGAGAGAGATATGAGGGAGTGGTGGGGAGAAAGTGTTGGGGTAGGGAAGAGAGAAATATGAGGGAGAGATCGGGGAAAGTGTTGGAGTAGAGAAGAGAGAGAGATATGAGAAAGAGGTGGGGAGAAAGAGTTGGGGTAGGGAACAGAGAGATATGAGGGAGAGGTGGGGAGAAAGTGTTGGGGTAGGGAAGAGAGAGATATATGAGGGAGAGGTGGCGAGAAAATGTTGGGGTAGGGAAGAGGGAGATATAAGGGAGAGGTGGGGAGAAAGTGTTGGGGTAGGGAAGAGAGAGATAAGAGGGAGAGATCGGGGAAAGTGTTGGGGTAGAGAAGAGAGAGATATGATGGAGATGTGGGGAGAAAGTGTTGGGGTAGGGAAGAGAAAGAAATATGAGGGAGAGGTTGGGAGAAAGTGTTGGGGTAGGGAAGAGAGAGATATGAGGGAGAGGTAGGGAGAAAGTGTTGGGGTAGGGAAGAGAGAGAGAGATATGAGGGAGAGGTGGGGAGAAAGTTTTGGGGTAGGGAAGAGATGGAGATATGAGGGAGAGGTGGGGAGAAAGTGATGGGGTAGGGAAGAGAGAGACATGAGGGAGAGGTGGGGAGAAAGTGTTGGGGTAGGTAAGAGAGAGATATGATGGAGATGTGGGGAGAAAGTTTTGGGGTAGGGAAGAGAGAGACATATGAGGGAGAGGTGGGGAGAAAGTTTTGGGGTAGGGAAGAGAGAGATATGAGGGAGAGGTGGGGAGAAAGTGTTGGGGTAGGGAAGAGAGAGATATAAGGGAGAGGTGGGGAGAAAGTGGTGGGGTAGGGAAGAGAGAAATATGAGGGAGAGGTGGGTAGAAAGACTCTGGGTAGGGAAGAGATATATGAGGGAGAGGTGGGGAGAAAGTGTTGGGGTAGGGAACAGAGAGATATGAGGGAGAGGTGGGGAGAAAGTGTTGGGGTAGGGAAGAGAGAGAGATATGAGGGAGAGGTTGGGAGAAAGTGTTGGGGTAGGGAAGAGAGAGAGATATGAGGGAGAGGTGGGGAGAAAGTGTTGGGGTAGGGAAGAGAGAAATTTGAGGGAGAGATCGGGGAAAGTGTTCGAGTAGAGAAGAGAGAGATATGAGGAAAAGGGGAGCAGAAAGAGTTGGGGTAGGGAATAGAGAGATATATGAAGGAGAGGTGGGGAGAAAGAGTTGGGGTAGGGAACAGAGAGATATGAGGGAGAGGTGGGGAGAAAGTGTTGGGGTAGGGAAGAGAGAGAGATATGAGGGAGAGGTGTGGAGAAAGTTTTGGGATAGGGAAGAGATGGAGATATGAGGGAGAGGTGGGGAGAAAGTGTTGGGGTAGGGAAAAGAGAGATATGATGGAGATGTGGGAAGAAAGTTTTGGGATAGGGAAGAGAGAGACATATGAGGGAAAGGTGGGGAGAAAGTTTTGGCGTAGGGAAGAGAGAGATATGAGGGAGAGGTGGGGAGAAAGTGTTGGGGTAGGGAACAGAGAGATATGAGGGAGATGTGGGGAGAAAGTGTTGGGGTAGGGAAGAGATGGAGATATGAGGGAGAGGTTGGGAGAAATTGTTGGGGTAGGGAAGAGAGAGAGATATGAGGGAGTGGTGGGGAGAAAGTGTTGGGGTAGGGAAGAGAGAAATATGAGGGAGAGATCGGGGAAAGTGTTGGAGTAGAGAAGAGAGAGAGATATGAGGGAGAGGTGGGGAGAAAGAGTTGGGGTAGGGAACAGAGAGATATGAGGGAGAGGTGGGGAGAAAGTGTTGGGGTAGGGAAGAGAGAGAGATATGAGGGAGAGGTGGGGAGAAAGTTTTGGGGTAGGGAAGAGAAGGAGATATGAGGGAGAGGTGGGGAGAAAGTGTTGTGGTAGGGAAGAGAGAGATCTGATGGAGATGTGGGGAGAAAGTTTTGGGGTAGGGAAGAGAGAGACATATGAGGGAGAGGTGGGGAGAATGTTTTGGGGTAGGGATGAGAGATATATGAGGGAGAGGTGGGGAGAAAATGTTGGGGTAGGGAAGAGAGAGATATAAGGGAGAGGTGGGGAGAAAGTGTTGGGGTAGGGAAGAGAGAGACATATGAGGGAGAGGTGGGGAGAATGTGTTGGGGTAGGGAAGAGAGAAATATGAGGGAGAGGTGGGTAGAAAGACTCTGGGTAGGGAAGAGATATATGAGGGAGAGGTGGGGAGAAAGTGTTGGGGTAGGGAAGAGAGGGAGATATGAGGGAGAGGTGGGGAGAAAGTGTTGGGGTAGGGAAGAGAGGGATATATGAGGGAGAGGTGGGGAGAAAGTGTTGGGGTAGGGAAGAGAGAGATCTGATGGAGATGTGGGGAGAAAATTTTGGGGTAGGGAAGAGAGAGAGATATGAGGGAGAGGTGGGGAGAAAGTTTTCGGGTAGGGAAGAGAAGGAGATATGAGGGAGAGGTGGGGAGAAAGTGTTGGGGTAGGGAAGAGAGAGATCTGATGGAGATGTGGGGAGAAAGTTTTGGGGTAGGGAAGAGAGAGACATATGAGGGAGAGGTGGGGAGAATGTTTTGGGGTAGGGATGAGAGATATATGAGGGAGAGGTGGGGAGAAAATGTTGGGGTAGGGAAGAGGGAGATATAAGGGAGAGGTGGGGAGAAAGTGTTGGGGTAGGGAAGAGAGAGACATATGAGGGAGAGGTGGGGAGAATGTTTTGGGGTAGGGAAGAGAGAAATATGAGGGAGAGGTGGGTAGAAAGTCTCTGGGTAGGGAAGAGATATATGAGGGAGAGGTGGGGAGAAAGTGTTGGGGTAGGGAAGAGAGGGAGATATGAGGGAGAGGTGGGGAGAAAGTGTTGGGGTAGGGAAGAGAGGGATATATGAGGGAGAGGTGGGGAGAAAGTGTTGGGGTAGGGAAGAGAGAAATATGAGGGAGAGATTGGGGAAAGTGTTGGGGTAGGGAAGAGAGAGATATAAAGGAGAGGTGGGGAGAAAGTGTTGGGGTAGGGAAGAGAGAAATATGAGGGAGAGGTGGGGAGAAAGTGTTGGGGTAGGGAAGAGAGAGATATAAGGGAGAGGTGGGGAGAAAGTGTTGGGGTAGGGAAGAGAGAGATATGAGGGAGAGATCGGGGAAAGTGTTGGGGTAGAGAAGAGAGAGATATGATGGAGATGTGGGGAGAAAGTGTTGGGGTAGGGAAGAGAAAGAAATATGAGGGAGAGGTTGGGAGAAAGTGTTGGGGTAGGGAAGAGAGAGATATGAGGGAGAGGTGGGGAGAAAGTGTTGGGGTAGGGAAGAGAGAGAGAGATATGAGGGAGAGGTGGGGAGAAAGTTTTGGGGTAGGGAAGAGATGGAGATATGAGGGAGAGGTGGGGAGAAAGTGATGGGGTAGGGAAGAGAGAAACATGAGGGAGAGGTGGGGAGAAAGTGTTGGGGTAGGTAAGAGAGAGATATGATGGAGATGTGGGGAGAAAGTTTTGGGGTAGGGAAGAGAGAGACATATGAGGGAGAGGTGGGGAGAAAGTTTTGGGGTAGGGAAGAGAGAGATATGAGGGAGAGGTGGGGAGAAAGACTCTGGGTAGGGAAGAGATATATGAGGGAGAGGTGGGGTGAAAGTGCTGGGGTAGGGAAGAGAGGGAGATATGAGGGAGAGGTGGGGAGAAAGTGTTGGGGTAGGGAAGAGAGGGATATATGAGGGAGAGGTGGGGAGAAAGTGTTTGGGTAGGGAAGAGAGAGATCTGATGGAGATGTGGGGAGAAAGTTTTGGGGTAGGGAAGAGAGAGAGATATGAGGGAGAGGTGGGGAGAAAGTTTTGGGGTAGGGAAGAGAAGGAGATATGAGGGAGAGGTGGGGAGAAAGTGTTGGGGTAGGGAAGAGAGAGATCTGATGGAGATGTGGGGAGAAAGTTTTGGGGTAGGGAAGAGAGAGACATATGAGGGAGAGGTGGGGAGAATGTTTTGGGGTAGGGATGAGAGATATATGAGGGAGAGGTGGGGAGAAAATGTTGGGGTAGGGAAGAGGGAGATATAAGGGAGAGGTGGGTAGAAGTGTTGGGGTAGGGAAGAGAGAGACATATGAGGGAGAGGTGGGGAGAATGTTTTGGGGTAGGGAAGAGAGAAATATGAGGGAGAGGTGGGTAGAAAGACTCTGGGTAGGGAAGAGATATATGAGGGAGAGGTGGGGAGAAAGTGTTGGGGTAGGGAAGAGAGGGAGATATGAGGGAGAGGTGGGGAGAAAGTGATGGGGTAGGGAAGAGAGGGATATATGATGGAGAGGTGGGGAGAAAGTGTTGGGGTAGGGAAGAGAGAAATATGAGGGAGAGATTGGGGAAAGTGTTGGGGTAGGGAAGAGAGAGATATAAGGGAGAGGTGGGGAGAAAGTGTTGGGGTAGGGAAGAGAGAAATATGAGGGAGAGGTGGGGAGAAAGTGTTGGGGTAGGGAAGAGAGAGATATAAGGGAGAGGTGGGGAGAAAGTGTTGGGGTAGGGAAGAGAGAGATATGAGGGAGAGATCAGGGAAAGTGTTGGGGTAGAGAAGAGAGAGATATGATGGAGATGTGGGGAGAAAGTGTTGGGGTAGGGAAGAGAAAGAAATATGAGGGAGAGGTTGAGAGAAAGTGTTGGGGTAGGGAAGAGAGAGATATGAGGGAGAGGTGGGGAGAAAGTGTTGGGGTAGGGAAGAGAGAGAGAGATATGAGGGAGAGGTGGGGAGAAAGTTTTGGGGTAGGGAAGAGATGGAGATATGAGGGAGAGGTGGGGAGAAAGTGATGGGGTAGGGAAGAGAGAGACATGAGGGAGAGGTGGGGAGAAAGTGTTGGGGTAGGTAAGAGAGAGATATGATGGAGATGTGGGGAGAAAGTTTTGGGGTAGGGAAGAGAGAGACATATGAGGGAGAGGTGGGGAGAAAGTTTTGGGGTAGGGAAGAGAGAGATATGAGGGAGAGGTGGGGAGAAAGTGTTGGGGTAGGGAAGAGAGAGATATAAGGGAGAGGTGGGGAGAAAGTGGTGGGGTAGGGAAGAGAGAAATATGAGGGAGAGGTGGGTAGAAAGACTCTGGGTAGGGAAGAGATATATGAGGGAGAGGTGGGGAGAAAGTGTTGGGGTAGGGAACAGAGAGATATGAGGGAGAGGTGGGGAGAAAGTGTTGGGGTAGGGAAGAGAGAGAGATATGAGGGAGAGGTGGGGAGAAAGTGTTGGGGTAGGGAAGAGAGAAATTTGAGGGAGAGATCGGGGAAAGTGTTCGAGTAGAGAAGAGAGAGATATGAGGAAAAGGGGAGCAGAAAGAGTTGGGGTAGGGAATAGAGAGATATATGAAGGAGAGGTGGGGAGAAAGAGTTGGGGTAGGGAACAGAGAGATATGAGGGAGAGGTGGGGAGAAAGTGTTGGGGTAGGGAAGAGAGAGAGATATGAGGGAGAGGTGTGGAGAAAGATTTGGGGTAGGGAAGAGATGGAGATATGAGGGAGAGGTGGGGAGAAAGTGTTGGGGTAGGGAAAAGAGAGATATGATGGAGATGTGGGAAGAAAGTTTTGGGATAGGGAAGAGAGAGACATATGAGGGAATGGTGGGGAGAAAGTTTTGGTGTAGGGAAGAGAGAGATATGAGGGAGAGGTGGGGAGAAAGTGTTGGGGTAGGGAACAGAGAGATATGAGGGAGATGTGGGGAGAAAGTGTTGGGGTAGGGAAGAGATGGAGATATGAGTGAGAGGTTGGGAGAAATTGTTGGGGTAGGGAAGAGAGAGAGATATGAGGGAGTGGTGGGGAGAAAGTGTTGGGGTAGGGAACAGAGAAATATGAGGGTGAGATCGGGGAAAGTGTTGGAGTAGAGAAGAGAGAGAGATATGAGAAAGAGGTGGGGAGAAAGAGTTGGGGTAGGGAACAGATAGATATGAGGGAGAGGTGGGGAGAAAGTGTTGGGGTAGGGAAGAGAGAGAGATATGAGGGAGAGGTGGGGAGAAAGTTTTGGGGTAGGGAAGAGAAGGAGATATGAGGGAGAGGTGGGAAGAAAGTGTTGTGGTAGGGAAGAGAGAGATCTGATGGAGATGTGGGGAGAAAGTTTTGGGGTAGGGAAGAGAGAGACATATGAGGGAGAGGTGGGGAGAATGTTTTGGGGTAGGGATGAGAGATATATGAGGGAGAGGTGGGGAGAAAATGTTGGGGTAGGGAAGAGAGAGATATAAGGGAGAGGTGGGGAGAAAGTGTTGGGGTAGGGAAGAGAGAGACATATGAGGGAGAGGTGGGGAGAATGTTTTGGGGTAGGGAAGAGAGAAATATGAGGGAGAGGTGGGTAGAAAGACTCTGGGTAGGGAAGAGATATATGAGGGAGAGGTGGGGAGAAAGTGTTGGGGTAGGGAAGAGAGGGAGATATGAGGGAGAGGTGGGGAGAAAGTGTTGGGGTAGGGAAGAGAGGGATATATGAGGGAGAGGTGGGGAGAAAGTGTTGGGGTAGGGAAGAGAGAGATCTGATGGAGATGTGGGGAGAAAGTTTTGGGGTAGGGAAGAGAGAGAGATATGAGGGAGAGGTGGGGAGAAAGTTTTGGGGTAGGGAAGAGAAGGAGATATGAGGGAGAGGTGGGGAGAAAGTGTTGGGGTAGGGAAGAGAGAGATCTGATGGAGATGTGGGGAGAAAGTTTTGGGGTAGGGAAGAGAGAGACATATGAGGGAGAGGTGGGGAGAATGTTTTGGGGTAGGGATGAGAGATATATGAGGGAGAGGTGCGGAGAAAATGTTGGGGTAGGGAAGAGGGAGATATAAGGGAGAGGTGGGGAGAAAGTGTTGGGGTAGGGAAGAGAGAGACATATGAGGGAGAGGTGGGGAGAATGTTTTGGGGTAGGGAAGAGAGAAATATGAGGGAGAGGTGGGTAGAAAGACTCTGGGTAGGGAAGAGATATATGAGGGAGAGGTGGGGAGAAAGTGTTGGGGTAGGGAAGAGAGGGAGATATGAGGGAGAGGTGGGGAGAAAGTGTTGGGGTAGGGAAGAGAGGGATATATGAGGGAGAGGTGGGGAGAAAGTGTTGGGGTAGGGAAGAGAGAAATATGAGGGAGAGATTGGGGAAAGTGTTGGGGTAGGGAAGAGAGAGATATAAGGGAGAGGTGGGGAGAAAGTGTTGGGGTAGGGAAGAGAGAAATATGAGGGAGAGGTGGGGAGAAAGTGTTGGGGTAGGGAAGAGAGAGATATAAGGGAGAGGTGGGGAGAAAGTGTTGGGGTAGGGAAGAGAGAGATATGAGGGAGAGATCGGGGAAAGTGTTGGGGTAGAGAAGAGAGAGATATGATGGAGATGTGGGGAGAAAGTGTTGGGGTAGGGAAGAGAAAGAAATATGAGGGAGAGGTTGGGAGAAAGTGTTGGGGTAGGGAAGAGAGAGATATGAGGGAGAGGTGGGGAGAAAGTGTTGGGGTAGGGAAGAGAGAGAGAGATATGAGGGAGAGGTGGGGAGAAAGTTTTGGGGTAGGGAAGAGATGGAGATATGAGGGAGAGGTGGGGAGAAAGTGATGGGGTAGGGAAGAGAGAGACATGAGGGAGAGGTGCGGAGAAAGTGTTGGGGTAGGTAAGAGAGAGATATGATGGAGATGTGGGGAGAAAGTTTTGGGGTAGGGAAGAGAGAGACATATGAGGGAGAGGTGGGGAGAAAGTTTTGGGGTAGGGAAGAGAGAGATATGAGGGAGAGGTGGGGAGAAAGTGTTGGGGTAGGGAACAGAGAGATATGAGGGAGATGTGGGGAGAAAGTGTTGGGGTAGGGAAGAGATGGAGATATGAGGGAGAGGTTGGGAGAAATTGTTGGGGTAGGGAAGAGAGAGAGATATGAGGGAGTGGTGGGGAGAAAGTGTTGGGGTAGGGAAGAGAGAAATATGAGGGAGAGATCAGGGAAAGTGTTGGAGTAGAGAAGAGAGAGAGATATGAGAAAGAGGTGGGGAGAAAGAGTTGGGGTAGGGAACAGAGAGATATGAGGGAGAGGTGGGGAGAAAGTGTTGGGGTAGGGAAGAGAGAGAGATATGAGGGAGAGGTGGGGAGAAAGTTTTGGGGTAGGGAAGAGAAGGAGATATGAGGGAGAGGTGGGGAGAAAGTGTTGTGGTAGGGAAGAGAGAGATCTGATGGAGATGTGGGGAGAAAGTTTTGGGGTAGGGAAGAGAGAGACATATGAGGGAGAGGTGGGGAGAATGTTTTGGGGTAGGGATGAGAGATATATGAGGGAGAGGTGGGGAGAAAATGTTGGGGTAGGGAAGAGAGAGATATAAGGGAGAGGTGGGGAGAAAGTGTTGGGGTAGGGAAGAGAGAGACATATGAGGGAGAGGTGGGGAGAATGTTTTGGTGTAGGGAAGAGAGAAATATGAGGGAGAGGTGGGTAGAAAGACTCTGGGTAGGGAAGAGATATATGAGGGAGAGGTGGGGAGAAAGTGTTGGGGTAGGGAAGAGAGGGAGATATGAGGGAGAGGTGGGGAGAAAGTTTTGGGGTAGGGAAGAGAGGGATATATGAGGGAGAGGTGGGGAGAAAGTGTTGGGGTAGGGAAGAGAGAGATCTGATGGAGATGTGGGGAGAAAGTTTTGGGGTAGGGAAGAGAGAGAGATATGAGGGAGAGGTGGGGAGAAAGTTTTGGGGTAGGGAAGAGAAGGAGATATGAGGGAGAGGTGGGGAGAAAGTGTTGGGGTAGGGAAGAGAGAGATCTGATGGAGATGTGGGGAGAAAGTTTTGGGGTAGGGAAAGAGAGACATATGAGGGAGAGGTGGGGAGAATGTTTTGGGGTAGGGATGAGAGATATATGATGGAGAGGTGGCGAGAAAATGTTGGGGTAGGGAAGAGGGAGATATAAGGGAGAGGTGGGGAGAAAGTGTTGGGGTAGGGAAGAGAGAGATAAGAGGGAGAGTTCGGGGAAAGTGTTGGGGTAGAGAAGAGAGAGATATGATGGAGATGTGGGGAGAAAGTGTTGGGGTAGGGAAGAGAAAGAAATATGAGGGAGAGGTTGGGAGAAAGTGTTGGGGTAGGGAAGAGAGAGATATGAGGGAGAGGTGGGGAGAAAGTGTTGGGGTAGGGAAGAGAGAGAGAGATATGAGGGAGAGGTGGGGAGAAAGTTTTGGGGTAGGGAAGAGATGGAGATATGAGGGAGAGGTGGGGAGAAAGTGATGGGGTAGGGAAGAGAGAGACATGAGGGAGAGGTGGGGAGAAAGTGTTGGGGTAGGTAAGAGAGAGATATGATGGAGATGTGGGGAGAAAGTTTTGGGGTAGGGAAGAGAGAGACATATGAGGGAGAGGTGGGGAGAAAGTTTTGGGGTAGGGAAGAGAGAGATATGAGGGAGAGGTGGGGAGAAAGTGTTGGGGTAGGGAAGAGAGAGATATAAGGGAGAGGTGGGGAGAAAGTGGTGGGGTAGGGAAGATAGAAATATGAGGGAGAGGTGGGTAGAAAGACTCTGGGTAGGGAAGAGATATATGAGGGAGAGGTGGGGAGAAAGTGTTGGGGTAGGGAACAGAGAGATATGAGGGAGAGGTGGGGAGAAAGTGTTGGGGTAGGGAAGAGAGAGAGATATGAGGGAGAGGTTGGGAGAAAGTGTTGGGGTAGGGAAGAGAGAGAGAGATATGAGGGAGAGGTGGGGAGAAAGTGTTGGGGTAGGGAAGAGAGAAATTTGAGGAAGAGATCGGGGAAAGTGTTCGAGTAGAGAAGAGAGAGATATGAGGAAAAGGGGAGCAGAAAGAGTTGGGGTAGGGAATAGAGAGATATATGAAGGAGAGGTGGGGAGAAAGAGTTGGGGTAGGGAACAGAGAGATATGAGGGAGAGGTGGGGAGAAAGTGTTGGGGTAGGGAAGAGAGAGAGATATGAGGGAGAGGTGTGGAGAAAGTTTTGGGGTAGGGAAGAGATGGAGATATGAGGGAGAGGTGGGGAGAAAGTGTTGGGGTAGGGAAAAGAGAGATATGATGGAGATGTGGGAAGAAAGTTTTGGGATAGGGAAGAGAGAGACATATGAGGGAAAGGTGGGGAGAAAGTTTTGGCGTAGGGAAGAGAGAGATATGAGGGAGAGGTGGGGAGAAAGTGTTGGGGTAGGGAACAGAGAGATATGAGGGAGATGTGGGGAGAAAGTGTTGGGGTAGGGAAGAGATGGAGATATGAGGGAGAGGTTGGGAGAAATTGTTGGGGTAGGGAAGAGAGAGAGATATGAGGGAGTGGTGGGGAGAAAGTGTTGGGGTAGGGAAGAGAGAAATATGAGGGAGAGATCGGGGAAAGTGTTGGAGTAGAGAAGAGAGAGAGATATGAGGGAGAGGTGGGGAGAAAGAGTTGGGGTAGGGAACAGAGAGATATGAGGGAGAGGTGGGGAGAAAGTGTTGGGGTAGGGAAGAGAGAGAGATATGAGGGAGAGGTGGGGAGAAAGTTTTGGGGTAGGGAAGAGAAGGAGATTTGAGGGAGAGGTGGGGAGAAAGTGTTTTGGTAGGGAAGAGAGAGATCTGATGGAGATGTGGGGAGAAAGTTTTGGGGTAGGGAAGAGAGAGACATATGAGGGAGAGGTGGGGAGAATGTTTTGGGGTAGGGATGAGAGATATATGAGGGAGAGGTGGGGAGAAAATGTTGGGGTAGGGAAGAGAGAGATATAAGGGAGAGGTGGGGAGAAAGTGTTGGGGTAGGGAAGAGAGAGACATATGAGGGAGAGGTGGGGAGAATGTTTTGGGGTAGGGAAGAGAGAAATATGAGGGAGAGGTGGGTAGAAAGACTCTGGGTAGGGAAGAGATATATGAGGGAGAGGTGGGGAGAAAGTGTTAGGATAGGGAAGAGAGGGAGATATGAGGGAGAGGTGGGGAGAAAGTGTTGGGGTAGGGAAGAGAGGGATATATGAGGGAGAGGTGGGGAGAAAGTGTTGGGGTAGGGAAGAGAGAGATCTGATGGAGATGTGGGGAGAAAATTTTGGGGTAGGGAAGAGAGAGAGATATGAGGGAGAGGTGGGGAGAAAGTTTTCGGGTAGGGAAGAGAAGGAGATATGAGGGAGAGGTGGGGAGAAAGTGTTGGGGTAGGGAAGAGAGAGATCTGATGGAGATGTGGGGAGAAAGTTTTGGGGTAGGGAAGAGAGAGACATATGATGGAGAGGTGGGGAGAATGTTTTGGGGTAGGGATGAGAGATATATGAGGGAGAGGTGGGGAGAAAATGTTGGGGTAGGGAAGAGGGAGATATAAGGGAGAGGTGGGGAGAAAGTGTTGGGGTAGGGAAGAGAGAGACATATGAGGGAGAGGTGGGGAGAATGTTTTGGGGTAGGGAAGAGAGAAATATGAGGGAGAGGTGGGTAGAAAGACTCTGGGTAGGGAAGAGATATATGAGGGAGAGGTGTGGAGAAAGTGTTGGGGTAGGGAAGAGAGGGAGATATGAGGGAGAGGTGGGGAGAAAGTGTTGGGGTAGGGAAGAGAGGGATATATGAGGGAGAGGTGGGGAGAAAGTGTTGGGGTAGGGAAGAGAGAAATATGAGGGAGAGATTGGGGAAAGTGTTGGGGTAGGGAAGAGAGAGATATAAGGGAGAGGTGGGGAGAAAGTGTTGGGGTAGGGAAGAGAGAAATATGAGGGAGAGGTGGGGAGAAAGTGTTGGGGTAGGGAAGAGAGAGATATAAGGGAGAGGTGGGGAGAAAGTGTTGGGGTAGGGAAGAGAGAGATATGAGGGAGAGATCGGGGAAAGTGTTGGGGTAGAGAAGAGAGAGATATGATGGAGATGTGGGGAGAAAGTGTTGGGGTAGGGAAGAGAAAGAAATATGAGGGAGAGGTTGGGAGAAAGTGTTGGGGTAGGGAAGAGAGAGATATGAGGGAGAGGTGGGGAGAAAGTGTTGGGGTAGGGAAGAGAGAGAGAGATATGAGGGAGAGGTGGGGAGAAAGTTTTGGGGTAGGGAAGAGATGGAGATATGAGGGAGAGGTGGGGAGAAAGTGATGGGGTAGGGAAGAGAGAGACATGAGGGAGAGGTGGGGAGAAAGTGTTGGGGTAGGTAAGAGAGAGATATGATGGAGATGTGGGGAGAAAGTTTTGGGGTTAGGGAAGAGAGAGACATATGAGGGAGAGGTGGGGAGAAAGTTTTGGGGTAGGGAAGAGAGAGATATGAGGGAGAGGTGGGGAGAAAGTGTTGGGGTAGGGAAGAGAGAGATATAAGGGAGAGGTGGGGAGAAAGTGGTGGGGTAGGGAAGAGAGAAATATGAGGGAGAGGTGGGTAGAAAGACTCTGGGTAGGGAAGAGATATATGAGGGAGAGGTGGGGAGAAAGTGTTGGGGTAGGGAACAGAGAGATATGAGGGAGAGGTGGGGAGAAAGTGTTGGGGTAGGGAAGAGAGAGAGATATGAGGGAGAGGTTGGGAGAAAGTGTTGGGGTAGGGAAGAGAGAGAGATATGAGGGAGAGGTGGGGAGAAAGTGTTGGGGTAGGGAAGAGAGAAATTTGAGGGAGAGATCGGGGAAAGTGTTCGAGTAGAGAAGAGAGAGATATGAGGAAAAGGGGAGCAGAAAGTGTTGGGGTAGGGAATAGAGAGATATATGAAGGAGAGGTGGGGAGAAAGAGTTGGGGTAGGGAACAGAGAGATATGAGGGAGAGGTGGGGAGAAAGTGTTGGGGTAGGGAAGAGAGAGAGATATGAGGGAGAGGTGTGGAGAAAGTTTTGGGGTAGGGAAGAGATGGAGATATGAGGGAGAGGTGGGGAGAAAGTGTTGGGGTAGGGAAAAGAAAGATATGATGGAGATGTGGGAAGAAAGTTTTGGGATAGGGAAGAGAGAGACATATGAGGGAAACGTGGGGAGAAAGTTTTGGCGTAGGGAAGAGAGAGATATGAGGGAGAGGTGGGGAGAAAGTGTTGGGGTTGGGAAGAGAGAGATATAAGGGAGAGGTGGGGAGAAAGTGTTGGGGTAGGGAAGAGAGAAATATGAGGGAGCGGTGGGGAGAAAGTGTTGGGGTAGTGAAGAGAGGGAGATATGAGGGAGATGTGGGGAGAAAGAGTTGGGGTAAGGAAGAGAGAAATATGAGGGAGAGGTGGGGATAAAGTGTTGGGGTAGGGAAGAGAGGGAGATATGAGGGAGAGGTTGGGAGAAAGTGTTGGGGTAGGGAAGAGAGAAATATGAGGGAGAGGTGGGTAGAAAGACTTGGGGTAGGGAAGAGAGAAATATGAGGGAGAGATTGGGGAAAGTGCTTGGGTAGGGAAGAGAGAGATATAAGGGAGAGGTGGGGAGAAAGTGTTGGGGTAGGGAAGAGAGAGAGATATGAGGGAGAGGTGGGGAGAAAGTGTTGGGGTAGGGAAGAGAGGGATATATGAGGGAGAGGTGGGGAGAAAGTGTTGGGGTAGGGAAGAGAGAAATATGAGGGAGAGATTGGGGAAAGTGTTGGGGTAGGGAAGAGAGAGATATAAGGGAGAGGTGGGGAGAAAGTGTTGGGGTAGGGAAGAGAGAAATATGAGGGAGAGGTGGGGAGAAAGTGTTGGGGTAGGGAAGAGAGAGATATAAGGGAGAGGTGGGGAGAAAGTGTTGGGGTAGGGAAGAGAGAGATATGAGGTAGAGATCGGGGAAAGTGTTGGGGTAGAGAAGAGAGAGATATGATGGAGATGTGGGGAGAAAGTGTTGGGGTAGGGAAGAGAAAGAAATATGAGGGAGAGGTTGGGAGAAAGTGTTGGGGTAGGGAAGAGAGAGATATGAGGGAGAGGTGGGGAGAAAGTGTTGGGGTAGGGAAGAGAGAGAGAGATATGAGGGAGAGGTGGGGAGAAACTTTTGGGGTAGGGAAGAGATGGAGATATGAGGGAGAGGTGGGGAGAAAGTGATGGGGTAGGGAAGAGAGAGACATGAGGGAGAGGTGGGGAGAAAGTGTTGGGGTAGGTAAGAGAGAGATATGATGGAGATGTGGGGAGAAAGTTTTGGGGTAGGGAAGAGAGAGACATATGAGGGAGAGGTGGGGAGAAAGTTTTGGGGTAGGGAAGAGAGAGATATGAGGGAGAGGTGGGGAGAAAGTGTTGGGGTAGGGAAGAGAGAGATATAAGGGAGAGGTGGGGAGAAAGTGGTGGGGTAGGGAAGAGAGAAATATGAGGGAGAGGTGGGTAGAAAGACTCTGGGTAGGGAAGAGATATATGAGGGAGAGGTGGGGAGAAAGTGTTGGGGTAGGGAACAGAGAGATATGAGGCAGAGGTGGGGAGAAAGTGTTGGGGTAGGGAAGAGAGAAATTTGAGGGAGAGATCGGGGAAAGTGTTCGAGTAGAGAAGAGAGAGATATGAGGAAAAGGGGAGCAGAAAGTGTTGGGGTAGGGAATAGAGAGATATATGAAGGAGAGGTGGGGAGAAAGTGTTGGGGTAGGGAAGAGAGAGAGATATGAGGGAGAGGTGTGGAGAAAGTTTTGGGGTAGGGAAGAGATGGAGATATGAGGGAGAGGTGGGGAGAAAGTGATGGGGTAGGGAAGAGAGAGAGATATGAGGGAGAGGTGGGGAGAAAGTGTTGGAGTAGGGAAGAGGGAAATAAGAAGGAGAGGTTAGCAGAAAGTGTTGGGGTTGGGAAGAGAGAGATATGAGGGAGAGGTGGGGAGAAAGTTTTGGGGTAGTGAAGAGATGGATATATGAGGGAGAGGTGGGGAGAAAGTGTTGGAGTAGGGAAGAGAGAGATATGAAGGAGATGTGGGGAGAAAGTTTTGGGGTAGGGAAGAGTGAAATATGAGGGAGAGTTGGGGAGAAAGTGTTGGGGTAGGGAAGAGAGGGAGATATGAGGGAGAGGTGGGGAGAAAGTGTTGGGGTAGGGAAGAGAGGGAGATATGAGGGAGAGGTGGGGAGAAAGTGTTGGGGTAGGGAAGAGAGGGATATATGAGGGAGAGGTGGGGAGAAAGTGTTGGGGTAGGGAAGAGAGGGAGATATGAGGGAGAGGTGGGGAGAAAGTGTTGGGGTAGGGAAGAGAGGGATATATGAGGGAGAGGTGGGGAGAAAGTGTTGGGGTAGGGAAGAGAGGGAGATATGAGGGAGAGGTGGGGAGAAAGTGTTGGGGTAGGGAAGAGAGAGAAATATGAGGGAGAGATTGGGGAAAGTGTTGGGGTAGGGAAGAGAGAAATAAGAGGGAGAGATCGGGGAAAGTGTTGGGGTAGGGAAGAGAGAGATATAAGGGAGAGGTGGGGAGAAAGTGTTGGGGTAGTGAAGAGAGAAATATGAGGGAGAGGTGGGTAGAAAGACTTGGGGTAGGGAAGAGAGAAATATGAGGGAGAGGTGGGGAGAAAGTGTTGGGGTAGGGAAGACAGAGATATAAGGGAGAGGTGGGGAAAAAGTTTTGGGGTAGGTAAGAGAGAGATATGATGGAGATGTGGGGAGAAAGTTTTGGGGTAGGGAAGAGAGAGACATATGAGGGAGAGGTGGGGAGAAAGTTTTGGGGTAGGGAAGAGAGAGATATGAGGGAGAGGTGGGGAGAAAGTGTTGGGGTAGGGAAGAGAGAGATATAAGGGAGAGGTGGGGAGAAAGTGTTGG
Organism: Taudactylus pleione; assembly: GCA_031769625.1. Lineage (NCBI taxonomy): Eukaryota > Metazoa > Chordata > Amphibia > Anura > Myobatrachidae > Taudactylus > Taudactylus pleione. Next base: position 15,602 of record JAUIMM010000973.1, read on the forward strand.
GGTAGGGAAGAGAGAAATATGAGGGAGAGGTGGGTAGAAAGACTCTGGGTAGGGAAGAGATATATGAGGGAGAGGTGGGGAGAAAGTGTTGGGGTAGGGAACAGAGAGATATGAGGGAGAGGTGGGGAGAAAGTGTTGGGGTAGGGAAGAGAGAGAGATATGAGGGAGAGGTTGGGAGAAAGTGTTGGGGTAGGGAAGAGAGAGAGATATGAGGGAGAGGTTGGGAGAAAGTGTTGGGGTAGGGAAGAGAGAAATTTGAGGGAGAGATCGGGGAAAGTGTTCGAGTAGAGAAGAGAGAGATATGAGGAAAAGGGGAGCAGAAAGTGTTGGGGTAGGGAATAGAGAGATATATGAAGGAGAGGTGGGGAGAAAGAGTTGGGGTAGGGAACAGAGAGATATGAGGGAGAGGTGGTGAGAAAGTGTTGGGGTAGGGAAGAGAGAGAGATATGAGGGAGAGGTGTGGAGAAAGTTTTGGGGCAGGGAAGAGATGTAGATATGAGGGAGAGGTGGGGAGAAAGTGTTGGGGTAGGGAAAAGAGAGATATGATGGAGATGTGGGAAGAAAGTTTTGGGATAGGGAAGAGAGAGACATATGAGGGAAAGGTGGGGAGAAAGTTTTGGCGTAGGGAAGAGAGAGATATGAGGGAGAGGTGGGGAGAAATTGTTGGGGTTGGGAAGAGAGAGATATAAGGGAGAGGTGGGGAGAAAGTGTTGGGGTAGGGAAGAGAGAAATATGAGGGAGAGGTGGGGAGAAAGTGTTGGGGTAGTGAAGAGAGGGAGATATGAGGGAGATGTGGGGAGAAAGAGTTGGGGTAGGGAAGAGAGAAATATGAGGGAGAGGTGGGGATAAAGTGTTGGGGTAGGGAAGAGAGGGAGATATGAGGGAGAGGTTGGGAGAAAGTGTTGGGGTAGGGAAGAGAGAAATATGAGGGAGAGTTGGGTAGAAAGACTTGGGGTAGGGAAGAGAGAAATATGAGGGAGAGATTGGGGAAAGTGCTTGGGTAGGGAAGAGACAGATATAAGGGAGAGGTGGGGAGAAAGTGTTGGGGTAGGGAAGAGAGAGAGATATGAGGGAGATGTGGGGAGAAAGTGTTGGGGTAGGGAAGAGAGAAATATGAGGGAGAGGTGGGGAGAAATTGTTGGGGTAGGGAAGAAAGAGATATGAAGGAGAGGTGGGGAGAAAGTGTTGGGGTAGGGAAGAGAGATATGAGGGAGAGGTGGGGAGAAAATGTTGGGGTAGGGAAGAGAGAGATATGAGGGAGAGGTGGGGAGAAAGTGTTGGGGTAGGGAAGAGAGAAATATGAGGGAGAGGTGGGTAGAAAAACTTGGGGTAGGGAAGAGAGAAATATGAGGGAGAGGTGGGGAGAAAGTGTTGGGGTAGGGAAGAGAGAGATATAAGGGAGAGGTTGGGAGAAAGTTTTGGGGTAGGGAAGAGAGAGAGATATGAGGGAGAGGTGGGGAGAAAGTGTTGGGGTAGGGAAGAGAGAGAGATATGAGGGAGAGGTGGGGAGAAAGTGTTGGAGTAGGGAAGAGGGAAATATGAAGGAGAGGTTAGCAGAAAGTGTTGGGGTTGGGAAGACAGAGATATGAGTGAGAGGTGGGGAGAAAGTTTTGGGGTAGGGAAGAGATGGATATATGAGGGAGAGGTGGGGAGAAAGTGTTGGAGTAGGGAAGAGAGAGATATGATGGAGATGTGGGGAGAAAGTTTTGGGGTAGGGAAGAGTGAAATATGAGGGAGAGTTGGGGCGAAAGTGTTGGGGTAGGGAAGAGAGGGAGATATGAGGGAGAGGTGGGGAGAAAGTATTGGGGTAGGGAAGAGAGGGAGATATGAGGGAGAGGTGGGGAGAAAGTGTTGGGGTACGGAAGAGAGGGATATATGAGGGAGAGGTGGGGAGAAAGTGTTGGGGTAGGGAAGAGAGGGAGATATGAGGGAGAGGTGGGGAGAAAGTGTTGGGGTAGGGAAGAGAGGGATATATGAGGGAGAGGTGGGGAGAAAGTGTTGGGGTAGGGAAGAGAGGGAGATATGAGGGAGAGGTGGGGAGAAAGTGTTGGGGTAGGGAAGAGAGAGAAATATGAGGGAGAGATCGGGGAAAGTGTTGGGGTAGGGAAGAGAGAAATATGAGGGAGAGATCGGGGAAAGTGTTGGGGTAGGGAAGAGAGAGATATAAGGGAGAGGTGGGGAGAAAGTGTTGGGGTAGGGAAGAGAGAAATATGAGGGAGAGGTGGGTAGAAAGACTTGGGGTAGGGAAGAGAGAAATATGAGGGAGAGGTGGGGAGAAAGTGTTGGGGTAGGGAAGACAGAGATATAAGGGAGAGGTGGGGAGAACGTTTTGGGGTAGGGAAGAGAGAGATATGAGGGAGAGATCGGGGAAAGTGTTGGGGAAGAGAAGAGAGAGATATGATGGAGATGTGGGAGAAAGTGTTGGGGTAGGGAAGAGAGAGAAATATGAGGGAGTTGTGGGGAGAAAGTGTTGGGGTAGGGAAGAGAGAAATAAGAGGGAGAGATCGGGGAAAGTGTTGGAGTAGAGAAGAGAGAGAGATATGAGGGAGAGGTGGGGAGAAAGAGTTGGGGTAGGGAACAGAGAGATATGAGGGAGAGGTGGGGAGAAAGTGTTGGGGTAGGGAAGAGAGAGACATATGAGGGAGAGGTGGGGAGAATGTTTTGGGGTAGGGAAGAGAGAGATATGAGGGAGAGGTGGGGAGAAAGTGTTGGGGTAGGGAAGAGAGAGATATAAGGGAGAGGTGGGGAGAAAGTGGTGGGGTAGGGAAGAGAGAAATATGAGGGAGAGGTGGGTAGAAAGACTCTGGGTAGGGAAGAGATATATGAGGGAGAGGTGGGGAGAAAGTGTTGGGGTAGGGAACAGAGAGATATGAGGGAGAGGTGGGGAGAAAGTGTTGGGGTAGGGAAGAGAGAGAGATATGAGGGAGAGGTTGGGAGAAAGTGTTGGGGTAGGGAAGAGAGAGAGATATGAGGGAGAGGTGGGGAGAAAGTGTTGGGGTAGGGAAGAGAGAAATTTGAGGGAGAGATCGGGGAAAGTGTTCGAGTAGAGAAGAGAGAGATATGAGGAAAAGGGGAGCAGAAAGTGTTGGGGTAGGGAATAGAGAGATATATGAAGGAGAGGTGGGGAGAAAGAGTTGGGGTAGGGAACAGAGAGATATGAGGGAGAGGTGGGGAGAAAGTGTTGGGGTAGGGAAGAGAGAGAGATATGAGGGAGAGGTGTGGAGAAAGTTTTGGGGTAGGGAAGAGATGGAGATATGAGGGAGAGGTGGGGAGAAAGTGTTGGGGTAGGGAAAAGAAAGATATGATGGAGATGTGGGAAGAAAGTTTTGGGATAGGGAAGAGAGAGACATATGAGGGAAAGGTGGGGAGAAAGTTTTGGCGTAGGGAAGAGAGAGATATGAGGGAGAGGTGGGGAGAAAGTGTTGGGGTTGGGAAGAGAGAGATATAAGGGAGAGGTGGGGAGAAAGTGTTGGGGTAGGGAAGAGAGAAATATGAGGGAGCGGTGGGGAGAAAGTGTTGGGGTAGTGAAGAGAGGGAGATATGAGGGAGATGTGGGGAGAAAGAGTTGGGGTAGGGAAGAGAGAAATATGAGGGAGAGGTGGGGATAAAGTGTTGGGGTAGGGAAGAGAGGGAGATATGAGGGAGAGGTTGGGAGAAAGTGTTGGGGTAGGGAAGAGAGAAATATGAGGGAGAGGTGGGTAGAAAGACTTGGGGTAGGGAAGAGAGAAATATGAGGGAGAGATTGGGGAAAGTGCTTGGGTAGGGAAGAGAGAGATATAAGGGAGAGGTGGGGAGAAAGTGTTGGGGTAGGGAAGTGAGAGAGATATGAGGGAGAGGTGGGGAGAAAGTGTTGGGGTAGGGAAGAGAGGGATATATGAGGGAGAGGTGGGGAGAAAGTGTTGGGGTAGGGAAGAGAGAAATATGAGGGAGAGATTGGGGAAAGTGTTGGGGTAGGGAAGAGAGAGATATAAGGGAGAGGTGGGGAGAAAGTGTTGGGGTAGGGAAGAGAGAAATATGAGGGAGAGGTGGGGAGAAAGTGTTGGGGTAGGGAAGAGAGAGATATAAGGGAGAGGTGGGGAGAAAGTGTTGGGGTAGGGAAGAGAGAGATATGAGGTAGAGATCGGGGAAAGTGTTGGGGTAGAGAAGAGAGAGATATGATGGAGATGTGGGGAGAAAGTGTTGGGGTAGGGAAGAGAAAGAAATATGAGGGAGAGGTGGGGAGAAAGTGTTGGGGTAGGGAAGAGAGAGATATGAGGGAGAGGTGGGGAGAAAGTGTTGGGGTAGGGAAGAGAGAGAGAGATATGAGGGAGAGGTGGGGAGAAAGTTTTGGGGTAGGGAAGAGATGGAGATATGAGGGAGAGGTGGGCAGAAAGTGATGGGGTAGGGAAGAGAGAGACATGAGGGAGAGGTGGGGAGAAAGTGTTGGGGTAGGTAAGAGAGAGATATGATGGAGATGTGGGGAGAAAGTTTTGGGGTAGGGAAGAGAAAGACATATGAGGGAGAGGTGGGGAGAAAGTTTTGGGGTAGGGAAGAGAGAGATATGAGGGAGAGGTGGGGAGAAAGTGTTGGGGTAGGGAAGAGAGAGAGATATGAGGGAGAGGTGGGGAGAAAGTGTTGGGGTAGGGAAGAGAGAAATTTGAGGGAGAGATCGGGGAAAGTGTTCGAGTAGAGAAGAGAGAGATATGAGGAAAAGGGGAGCAGAAAGTGTTGGGGTAGGGAATAGAGAGATATATGAAGGAGAGGTGGGGAGAAAGAGTTGGGGTAGGGAACAGAGAGATATGAGGGAGAGGTGGGGAGAAAGTGTTGGGGTAGGGAAGAGAGGGAGATATGAGGGAGAGGTGGGGAGAAAGTGTTGGGGTAGGGAAGAGAGGGATATATGAGGGAGAGGTGGGGAGAAAGTGTTGGGGTAGGGAAGAGAGGGAGATATGAGAGAGAGGTGGGGAGAAAGTGTTGGGATAGGGAAGAGAGAGAAATATGAGGGAGAGATCGGTGAAAGTGTTGGGGTAGGGAAGAGAGAAATAAGAGGGAGAGATCGGGGAAAGTGTTGGGGTAGGGAAGAGAGAGATATAAGGGAGAGGTGGGGAGAAAGTGTTGGGGTAGGGAAGAGAGAAATATGAGGGAGAGGTGGGTAGAAAGACTTGGGGTAGGGAAGAGAGAAATATGAGGGAGAGGTGGGGAGAAAGTGTTGGGGTAGGGAAGACAGAGATATAAGGGAGAGGTGGGGAAAAAGTTTTGGGGTAGGTAAGAGAGAGATATGATGGAGATGTGGGGAGAAAGTTTTGGGGTAGGGAAGAGAGAGACATATGAGGGAGAGGTGGGGAGAAAGTTTTGGGGTAGGGAAGAGAGAAATATGAGGGAGAGGTGGGGAGAAAGTGTTGGGGTAGGGAAGAGAGAGATATAAGGGAGAGGTGGGGAGAAAGTGGTGGGGTAGGGAAGAGAGAAATATGAGGGAGAGGTGGGTAGAAAGACTCTGGGTAGGGAAGAGATATATGAGGGAGAGGTGGGGAGAAAGTGTTGGGGTAGGGAACAGAGAGATATGAGGGAGAGGTGGGGAGAAAGTGTTGGGGTAGGGAAGAGAGAGAGATATGAGGGAGAGGTGGGGAGAAAGTGTTGGGGTAGGGAAGAGAGAGAGATATGAGGGAGAGGTTGGGAGAAAGTGTTGGGGTAGGGAAGAGAGAAATTTGAGGGAGAGATCGGGGAAAGTGTTCGAGTAGAGAAGAGAGAGATATGAGGAAAAGGGGAGCAGAAAGTGTTGGGGTAGGGAATAGAGAGATATATGAAGGAGAGGTGGGGAGAAAGAGTTGGGGTAGGGAACAGAGAGATATGAGGGAGAGGTGGGGAGAAAGTGTTGGGGTAGGGAAGAGAGAGAGATATGAGGGAGAGGTGTGGAGAAAGTTTTGGGGTAGGGAAGAGATGGAGATATGAGGGAGAGGTGGGGAGAAAGTGTTGGGGTAGGGAAAAGAGAGATATGATGGAGATGTGGGAAGAAAGTTTTGGGATAGGGAAGAGAGAGACATATGAGGGAAAGGTGGGGAGAAAGTTTTGGCGTAGGGAAGAGAGAGATATGAGGGAGAGGTGGGGAGAAAGTGTTGGGGTTGGGAAGAGAGAGATATAAGGGAGAGGTGGGGAGAAAGTGTTGGGGTAGGGAAGAGAGAAATATGAGGGAGAGGTGGGGAGAAAGTGTTGGGGTAGTGAAGAGAGGGAGATATGAGGGAGATGTGGGGAGAAAGAGTTGGGGTAGGGAAGAGAGAAATATGAGGGAGAGGTGGGGATAAAGTGTTGGGGTAGGGAAGAGAGGGAGATATGAGGGAGAGGTTGGGAGAAAGTGTTGGGGTAGGGAAGAGAGAAATATGAGGGAGAGTTGGGTAGAAAGACTTGGGGTAGGGAAGAGAGAAATATGAGGGAGAGATTGGGGAAAGTGCTTGGGTAGGGAAGAGAGAGATATAAGGGAGAGGTGGGGAGAAAGTGTTGGGGTAGGGAAGAGAGAGAGATATGAGGGAGATGTGGGGAGAAAGTGTTGGGGTAGGGAAGAGAGAAATATGAGGGAGAGGTGGGGAGAAAGTGTTGGGGTAGGGAAGAGAGAGATATGAGGGAGAGGTGGGGAGAAAGTGTTGGGGTAGGGAAGAGAGATATGAGGGAGAGGAGGGGAGAAAATGTTGGGGTAGGGAAGAGAGAGATATGTGGGAGAGGTGGGGAGAAAGTGTTGGGGTAGGGAAGAGAGAAATATGAGGGAGAGGTGGGTAGAAAAACTTGGGGTAGGGAAGAGAGAAATATGAGGGAGAGGTGGGGAGAAAGTGTTGGGGTAGGGAAGAGAGAGATATAAGGGAGAGGTGGGGAGAAAGTTTTGGGGTAGGGAAGAGAGAGAGATATGAGGGAGAGGTGGGGAGAAAGTGTTGGGGTAGGGAAGAGAGAGAGATATGAGGGAGAGGTGGGGAGAAAGTGTTGGAGTAGGGAAGAGGGAAATATGAAGGAGAGGTTAGCAGAAAGTGTTGGGGTTGGGAAGACAGAGATATGAGTGAGAGGTGGGGAGAAAGTTTTGGGGTAGGGAAGAGATGGATATATGAGGGAGAGGTGGGGAGAAAGTGTTGGAGTAGGGAAGAGAGAGATATGATGGAGATGTGGGGAGAAAGTTTTGGGGTAGGGAAGAGTGAAATATGAGGGAGAGTTGGGGAGAAAGTGTTGGGGTAGGGAAGAGAGGGAGATAAGAGGGAGAGGTGGGGAGAAAGTGTTGGGGTAGGGAAGAGAGGGAGATATGAGGGAGAGGTGGGGAGAAAGTGTTGGGGTAGGGAAGAGAGGGATATATGAAGGAGAGGTGGGGAGAAAGTGTTGGGGTAGGGAAGAGAGGGAGATATGAGGGAGAGGTGGGGAGAAAGTGTTGGGGTAGGGAAGAGAGGGATATATGAGGGAGAGGTGGGGAGAAAGTGTTGGGGTAGGGAAGAGAGGGAGATATGAGGGAGAGGTGGGGAGAAAGTGTTGGGGTAGGGAAGAGAGAGAAATATGAGGGAGAGATCGGGGAAAGTGTTGGGGTAGGGAAGAGAGAAATATGAGGGAGAGATCGGGGAAAGTGTTGGGGTAGGGAAGAGAGAAATATGAGGGAGAGGTGGGGAGAAAGTGTTGGGGTAGGAAAGACAGAGATATAAGGGAGAGGTGGGGAGAAAGTTTTGGGGTAGGGAAGAGAGAGATATGAGGGAGAGATCGGGGAAAGTGTTGGGGTAGAGAAGAAAGAGATATGATGGAGATGTGGGAGAAAGTGTTGGGGTAGGGAAGAGAGAGAAATATGAGGGAGAGGTTGGGAGAAAGTGTTGGGGTAGGGAAGAGAGAGATATGAGGGAGAGATGGGGAGAAAGTGTTGGGGTAGGGAAAAGATGGAGATATGAGGGAGAGGTGGGGAGAAAGTGCTGGGGTAGGGAAGAGAGAGATATGATGGAGATGTGGGGAGAAAGTTTTGGGGTAGGGAAGAGAGAGACATATGAGGGAGAGGTGGGGAGAAAGTTTTGGGGTAGGGAAGAGAAAGATATGAGGGAGAGGTGGGGAGAAAGTGTTGGGGTAGGGAAGAGAGAGATATAAGGGAGAGGTGGGGAGAGAGTGTTGGGGTAGGGAAGAGAGAAGTATGAGGGAGAGGTGGGTAGAAAGACTCTGGGTAGGGAAGAGATATATGAGGGAAAGGTGGGGAGAAAGTGTTGGGGTAGGGAACAGAGAGATATGAGGGAGATGTGGGGAGAAAGTGTTGGGGCAGGGAAGAGATGGAGATATGAGGGAGAGGTTAGGAGAAATTGTTGGGGTAGGGAAGAGAGAGAGATATGAGGGAGTTGTGGGGAGAAAGTGTTGGGGTAGGCAAGAGAGAAATATGAGGGAGAGATCGGGGAAAGTGTTGGAGTAGAGAAGAGAGAGAGATATGAGGGAGAGGTGGGGAGAAAGAGTTGGGGTAGGGAACAGAGAGATATGAGGGAGAGGTGGGGAGAAAGTGTTGGGGTAGGGAAGAGAGAGAGATATGAGGGAGAGGTGGGGAGAAAGTATTGGTGTAGGGAAGAGATGGAGATATGAGGGAGAGGTGGGGAGAAAGTGTTGGGGTAGGGAAGAGAGAGATCTGATGGAGATGTGGGGAGAAAGTGTTGGGGTAGGGAAGAGAGAGACATATGAGGGAGAGGTGGGGAGAATGTTTTGGGGTAGGGAAGAGAGATACATGAGGGAGAGGTGGGGAGAAAGTGTTGGGGTAGGGAAGAGAGAGATATAAGGGAGAGGTGGGGAGAAAGTGTTGGGGTAGGGAAGAGAGAGACATATGAGGGAGAGGTGGTGAGAATGTTTTGGGGTAGGGAAGAGAGAAATATGAGGGAGAGGTGGGTAGAAAGACTCTGGGTAGGGAAGAGATATATGAGGGAGAGGTGGGGAGAAAGTGTTGGGGTAGGGAACAGAGAGATAAGAGGGAGAGTTGGGGAGAAAGTGTTGGGATAGGGAAGAGATGGAGATATGAGGGAGAGGTTGTGAGAAAGTGTTGGGGTAGGGAAGAGAGAGAGAGATATGAGGGAGAGGTGGGGAGAAAGTGTTGGGGTAGGGAAGAGAGAAATATGAGGGAGAGATCGGGGAAAGTGTTGGGGTAGAGAAGAGAGAGATATGAGGAAAAGGGAGCAGAAAGTGTTGGGGTAGGGAAGAGAGAGAGATATGAAGGAGAGGTGGGGAGAAAGAGTTGGGGTAGGTAACAGAGAGATATGAGGGAGAGGTGGGGAGAAAGTGTTGGGGTAGGGAAGAGAGAGATATGAGGGAGAGGTGGGGAGAAAGTTTTGGGGTAGGGAAGAGAGAGATATGAGGGAGAGGTGGGGAGAAAGTGTTGGGGTAGGGAAGAGAGAGATATGAGGGAGAGGTGGGGAGAAAGTGTTGGGGTAGGGAAGAGAGATATGAGGGAGAGGTGGGGAGAAAGTGTTGGGGTAGGGAAGAGAGATATGAGGGAGAGGTTGGGAGAAAGTGTTGTGGTAGGGAAGAGAGAAATATGAGGGAGAGGTGGGGAGAAAGTGCTGGGGTAGGGAAGAGAGAGATATGAGGGAGAGGTGGGGAGAAAGTGTTGGGGTAGGGAAGAGAGATCTGAGGGAGAGGTGGGGAGAAAGTTTTGGGGTAGGGAAGAGAGAGATATGAGGGAGAGGTGGGGAGAAAGTGTTGGGGTAGGGAAGAGAGAGATATGAGGGAGAGGTGGGGAGAAAGTGTTGGGGTAGGGAAGAGAGAGAGATATGAGGGAGAGGTGGTGTGAAAGTGTTGGGGTAGGGAAGAGAGAGATATGAGGGAGAGGTGGGGAGAAAGTGTTGGGGTAGGGAAGAGAGATATGAGGGAGAGGTTGGGAGAAAGTGTTGGGGTAGGGAAGAGAGAAATATGAGGGAGAGGTGGGGAGAAAGTGCTGGGGTTTGGAAGAGAGAGATATGAGGGAGAGGTGGGGAGAAAGTGTTGGGGTAGGGAAGAGAGAGATATGAGGGAGAGGTGGGGAGAAAGTGTTGGGGTAGGGAAGAGAGAGATATGAGGGAGAGGTGGGGAGAAAGTGTTGGGGTAGGGAAGAGAGAGATATGAGGGAGAGGTGGGGAGAAAGTGTTGGGGTAGGGAAGAGAGAGAGATATGAGGGAGAGGTGGAGAGAAAGTGTTGGGGTAGGGAAGAGAGAGATATGAGGAAGATGCGGGCAGAAAGTATAGAGGTAGGGAAGAGAGAGAAAAGAAGGAGAGATGGTGAGAAAGTGCCGGGAGGGGCAGGAGATGGAGAGAAAGAGGGGGTGGAGACGGAAAAATAAATAAATATTGTCAGACAATGCGGGTATTGCAGCTAGTATACTATAATTTCACACAGATAACACTTTAGAGCATATCCAATTGCGAACGCAATTTTTGCGTCAAAAACATGACCACATATCATGCCCATTTTTTCATTACTGCGGGTATGTGCCCTCCCAATGCTCACAGTACCAAATTAAACGTATCCCGTCGAGATCATACAAATTACAATTAGCCTATATAATATATATACAGGCTGAGATTACCAGATAAGCAATTAAGTGAGAAAATCTTCCAAAATGTAGAAACTCACATACACGTATTATTTCAAAACACCTTATAATAGTGTTAGAGCAATATGACTTGTTACGTAGTTGGCCATCTATTTTGTTAATTTCCATCCAGATTACAACCTATTAGTCAATCTAGATCATTAAATCACAGGACATAGGTTAATTAATTGTACAACTCCCTCCCTGGTGGACTAACACTTAAAGTACAAGAAATATCAATGATTGCTTATGTTTAATCACTTGATTCACTTTAGGTTTTCTTTTCTATTCACTTTGAAGGGCAATATGATCTGCACATGAATCATGTAATCTGATTAACATAAAGTATTGTTTAAATACATTACGTTTACTTGTATTATGTGATACCCTAATGGCCTAGTCCATCAGACAACTAATTAAATATTCATAACAGGAAAAATATATAAACATTGATCTGATGTGCACTATGTATCAATGCCAAGTAAGTGTCATTGTTTAATGTAGCCACCCCAATGTGCATGTACATTATATGCTGTACAAGTACAAAGGATAACATGATACATCGCTGGTAAACTAATTGAAATAAAACACATTAAGCATAGGTAGAGTAATTAAATTAACGCCCTATTATTCAAACCACTGGAATAACTCTTGTTTATTATACATCATATTTATTTAGCCATTACTTTCTTAGTCACTCACATTGTGACACTCTGAACTCACCAGTCAGAAGTTGCACCAGCCCTCGCTATGGTGCTGGAGATTGGACTGAAAATGATGGATCTCTGCATGTGCTCAGCTCAGAATAAGACACAACCCAGTGGACCCACATGTGTGAACCTCCCTTTACTGCATCCATCCAACCGCAAGTGAGAAGTATCCAAGATGCATACAACTCAAAATCGCTCATAAGCAGAGGCTGTTCCTATCTTCCTTCTGAAGAGGAGCTGTCTGGGCTGCAGCAGCCCCTCGTCTCGGATGTGTGAAAATAGAACTGGGGAAAAAATCCACACAAGCCTCGCTCATGCACAGAAATACCAGCATTGGCTAGGGTTGCATCAGATGCAGCCCCTAGAAGCTGAATAGGGCTGCTAATATAAAAGCAGAAGAGGCTTCCCATTGGATATGCACTCTCTACTAACGGCAGTACGGACATGGCAGTGCCTTTCTTGGCCATACACTAGACCAACTTTCATCCAACTAGTTGGATAGTTGGATAAAAGTTAGTCTAGACCAGAGGTTCCCAAACACGGTCCTCAAGACTCGCCAACAGTTCAGATTTTAGAGATATCCATGGTTGAGCACAGGTGTTAAACAAAATGAGGTATTAATTGTGTCACCTTTGCTCAACCATGGATATCTCTAAAACCTAAACTATTGGGGATCCTTGAGGACAGTGGGCCTGATTCTGACCCGCTCGTGAGCGCTGAGCGCTTGCAAGCGGGTCGATGGTGCCCAAGTGCGCATTCGCACAATGGAGGCGGCTCCGTCGTGCGCATGCGTGAGACCCGAATAACGACGGCCAAGGGTCTCACACCAAAGAGGGCGTGCTGTCGATGGTGATTGACAGCACGCCCCCTTTGGTGGGCGTGCCAGGGGCGTGGCTGCCCAGACGGAGGCGTTCCCATGGGAACGCCTACCGTCTGGGTCGGCCCAACTGACATCACTAGTGATGTCAGTGGGAGTGCTTTTGGCTCTGATAGAGCCAAAAGCACTCCTGGGCTTGCGGCAGTGAGACCGCAGGGTCTCGTCGCAAGCCCGATGGTCGCGATGGTCTTGACCATCGCAACCATCATTTTGGCCACTCGCTATAGCTGTGGGTGGTCACCCACAGCTATGCGAGCGGCCGGGAGGCCGCTCCAAAAAGGAGGAGGGACGGCCCTGATTCAGAGCGAGCGCTCTGTCAGAGCGTCCGGCTCTGAATCAGGGCCAGTGTTTGGAAACCTCTGGTCTAGTGTATGGCCAGCTTTATATATTTCAACTTCACAATGATGGGACTTACATTCTATAATATAGTCTCTTTCAAAGTCAGTGACCCATTCTACTGCTAATGGTTGACTGTTGAGATCTCATGGCTATATGCTTGATTTTATGCACGTGCTATCAATGGGTGTGGCTGAACACAGTTAGACAATAGATCCATTAAAATTTAGTGATACACTATCAATGCTTCATAATGATGGTATAAGTTAATGGGCTCAATCCAGTTAGGAGCAAGGTTGTATCAGGAAACTCACATACATTGCACGAATGCCTGTACTCGAGATATATATGAGATCCAATTAGAAATGCCAATTTGTGGTAGCGAGGGTGTGCGACTTTTTTACAAAATGCAACATGGAGGAAGTGCATGAAAATGTGGGGAAACCATACTGGACCCCAAAAAAGTGACAACTAAGATAGCAGGACCATTTAGAAGGCTTTTAGTGGCCATAAGGAAAGTACTGGAGCTCCCCAATATACATGTCTTCTGAAGGTGGCACCAACTTTCCAGCGATGTATTCCAAAATATGGCCCATGCAGAAAATAGAAAGTACTCAGTAACAGTGCCAGAGTCTGCTCCCTCCTGTGCTGGTGCCATTTCTCTGAAGATATCACTGGAAAGACGGTGCCGTCTGCAACAGGTACTGGGAGTGTGTCTGTTCTGGAAGCAAGGCGTGTACCCATTCTGAAAGCGCCACTGGGAACAAGTCAACAAATACAGATTATAAAATGATTGGTAGAGATCCTGTTTTTAGGAAATCTATACCTTTTTCTTTATAAGAATCATCGTACATAGACGCTGATGTCACAAAGTAAAAACAAAATCTCTTTTGGAGACTGGAATTGGAATTTCCATCTCAGTGCTGTTAGCAATAACTTCCCGGCTGTAAAATAATTCAAATCTTAAATGGTTATTACACACTTATGTTTTCAATAGTTACCATTCTTTTCTTTTCACATTCCTTTCAGCAAAACACAGACGGCTATGTTTAAATGCATGATCTGGAGGCTAGGTTGTTAAAACATGTGTATAATATGGAAAACGTAACGGAGACAGTAGACCTTTGTTGTTCTTCAATATCACAAGCCTGTAGAGATATCAACAATCTGTCACATACTATTAAAACCACGTGTTTTTATTTAAACCCTTAGGAATGTTTAGTCAGCCATCATCCGTGTCTGAAGGTGGATCTACATCCTATTAATGAAAACATGTAAAACAGAGGGGAATTATTTAAGGAACCATATTTGCTAACCTTAAGATACCCAGCCAGAGCCATGATTTATATCAGTGATTACTTCACTTTAAAAAAATTTAGTGGAATAAGTTTTTCCTGCAGTCTTCTTCCTGTTTCATTTGACCTTACCAAGAAGCCTTCAGCTAATTCAAACAGCAGCTTATATTTTAGGGAAAATGAAGTCCCTTATTTACAAAGGTCTCATATAGCTAATATTAATAGAACAACCACAAGTATATATGCAGTAACAACTTGTATTGATAAAGTGTGTGTGTATGTGATGCAACATATACCATAGATAAAGCTGCATGAGTAGTCTCTCATTTAGATTAGCAGTGAGGCATTATATATGCCTTATCCATAGACGTATTTATAATGGGTGCAGTGTGCGCGGTGCAGATGGACCTCTTGGTCCAAGGTGGCCCCGCACTGCACACCCTGCGCCCAAAATATACTTACTTTGTCCTGGCAGCTCCTCCTCCGCAGCGCCATGTTCAAAGTGACATCTTCTTGAAGATGATGCTGTGCAGTGAAAGCAATGACTCTGGCACTGTGTAAGAGCCTATGCTCTCTTCTGCACATGCACCATCTTCCTGAGCATAACTGGGAAGATGGCGCTGCGAAGGAGGACGGACCAGCTTCACTGGCCGGAGCAAGGTAAGATGTGGGGATGGGGGCCCGCTGCTCACAGGCCCCCTCTGGTGTTAATATGCCAATTGCCTTCCCATACTATGCATGCACACTAATGCATCTGTAACTACATGTGTGCATTGTAGACTTGTGTTTCCACAGGGTGAAAAATAACGGGCAAACATAAGCTGAGTTCCGTAAGTGCATGTTCACGTATGTGTGACATAATTAGAATGCATCCCCATATGTGATATCCTATTAAAATAAGATTATTCTACAAAAGGGCATAGAGGCTGATGTCATTTTGAATAAAGTTTATTTAAATAAAAAAACAAAAACAGCAGTTTGAGGAGTGAGAGTTGGAGTGGTTGTGAGGGGAGAGCTGAGGATGCCATGGAGCAGAGATGAGCAGCTGACAGAGAGTAAGCAGAAGGAGAGACAGCAGTGGGAGAGCAACAAAAGTAAAATAGAGTCAAATTAAGAACTGTAAGGAGTCAAATCGTGATCCTGCTGACACCCTCAGTTAAGAGAGCGCACAGCATGTGTCAGAGAAAAGACTTTATACCTTTGTCTGATTCACCTTCATCTGAGGGGCCACTGGCTCAGCAACGTTCATTGGACTGGGTGAGATAAATCCTTTAAATATATATATTTAGAAATCTGCTCCACTGCACAGGACTTTATCCTAGAGATGCTATACCGACACAGCGGATTCCACAGGAAGCAGTTCCAGTTTGTTTGATACAACCAGCTTTAATACATGTGCTGCAATATTTTGCTCAATGCTACAAGGAGTTTTACATCCTGAATCCTACAGCATAACAAGATAATTGGGCCCCAACGTGCACATACAGACCCCCTGTAGTATCCTTGGCCACACCAAAGTTATCTTGGACTTTACTAATGTCTATGCATAGATTTATTATATTGGTTTATTTTAGTAATGTAGTATTAAGCTAAAATGTTGTTATATATTTTCCATATGTGTGATGACCTTAATATGTGTAAACTGTCTGTGATTTCATTAGATTGTGTGAGTTTAAATAAGCTGAATCCATTCTCTCTCCTCTTCACCATAACCAATTCCTATTCCTAGTTATGGAATAAACTGTTTTATTCTTTTATGCAAAGCTCTGTCTACCCTTCTTTGTGTCTGCCTGGGGAATCCTTGCCTCTCTGCCGGGATAGTGTTTAGGGAAAAGCTGCTGTCAAAGGAAGAATACCCTACCAAGGTAACTCTGAGCTGTACCTACACCACATCATTTGCACCCTTTTCACACCAGGGTATTACATATACACCTCTAAGGAGGAATATCTCTTGTGTGTTCAGGCGGGCTGGTGCAGAAATATATGATGATGATCATTAACAGCACTATCTATCTTCTGATTGGCTGGTTGCATATTAAACCCCTCCAGCTATTAGTACTTAGGCCCTGATTCAATGCCGGACGCTCTGAAAGAGCACTCGCTCCGAATCAGGGCGTTTTTTTTTTTTTTTTTGGAGTTGCCTCCTGGCCGCTCACATAGCTGTGGGTAACCACCCACAGCTATCGCGAGCGGCCAGGATGATGGTCGCGATGGTCAAGACCATCGCGACCATCGGGCTTGCGATGAGACCCTTGTGGTAGGGTCTCGTGGCCGCAAGCCCCAGAGAGCTTCTGGCTCTAATAGAGCCGGAAGCTCTCCCACTGACATCACTGGTGATGTCAGTGGGACCGCCCACAAACAGCAGGTGTTCACATGGGAACGTCTCCATTTGTGAAGCCACCCCCACGCCATGCCTACAAAACAGTGCGAGCTGTCGATCAAAATCGACAGCCGCCCCCTTGTGGTTCGAGACCCGGAGCGACGGAGCGCCCGTCGCTAGCCGGGTCTCGCGCATGCGCACGTCGGGGCCGGCTCCGGCGTGTGCATGCGCAGTGGTCTAACATTGACCCGCTCGCGAGCGCATAGCGCTCGCTAGCGGGTCTGAATCAGGCCCTTAATTAGTATCATAGCTATAGTATAACAACTTATGGCCATATACAGTATATACATTACTAATTTGTCATTGCGATTTTAATATATTGCAGAAAAACAGATTCCATTGTAAGTTTAAAAAGAAAAACAAGGGACATGATGAGTGTTTGTATATAATTATATTTTATATATAATTTCACATAATAATTAACTACATTAATAATAATGAAGACACTATTCTGTTGGGTTAATAACACTTATTACAATACATTATATTTTATTGTTTATAAATGAGGGTCATTTAACTTTCATTTACTACTGAATAACTGAATTTACTACTGACACTCTCAAGCGAAATCTCTACGCTATTGTTACACTTAAGTAAGTGAAAGTCCTGAACTAAACTGCAGGTAAACACTTTTACATCACATTCAAGTCCAAAGTCTCCTTAAAGTTTCCATGGTAATCAAAATACACGCCTAGAATAAACAGAAGCAGAGAAGCAAACCTACATTAATCAATGAAACACCCTGATTTACATACATGTATAAATAAACTATAAAATAGCAGAGGGTGAGCAGAGAAATTAGTTTAAAATATTTAGTAAATACAAAGCTTGTTCTTCTCTTTTCTCCATCAAGGACCATACCTTTCTCTTTTATCCACTAGGGGACACTGGAGGTGCTTACGCTGGGGTATAGAGACGTGATAGCTGGAGCTGGCACTTTAAATAATTTAGAAGTGTGAAGCTCCTCCCCCTCTATGCCCCATCAGCCCTCAGTTTAGAAAATGTGCCTCTAGGAGCTGGTCACATCATGCTGTGCTCCAGCAATACATTTATTTTATTTTATTTTAAAGCATCTTTTACATTCCTATAGGTACCCTTCGCCACCTATCTAAAAGGTGGCGTCCGGGTACCTGGCGCCCTGATGTTTTAACAAACACCAGGAAGGAGTGCACAGGGCTCATTACCAAAGAGCTCCTGACAGCTCCTTATCGCCACAGCAAAGTCTTCACACAGAAGAAGAGAAGACTGTGCTGACCTGCCAGAGAGAGAGACTACAGGGGACACGCAGTGAGTAAGAAACTGCACATCCCCCGGCTCCTGCTGTGTTAGGGAGGCTGTGTGTAATCACTACACGCAGCTCCCTGCTTCTCCCCTCTCCCTGCTGTCCAGCGCGAGCACATGTCAGCGCTGTGTTTAATTATGCATAGCCCGGTGGTAACAGCGCTACAAGCGGCTCCCTGCCTCTCCCCTCTCCCACTGTCCAGCGCTAGCACATGTCAGTGCTGTGTTTATTTATACATAGCGCAGTGAATCAGCACTACAAGCGGCTCCCTGCAGCTTCTCCCCTCTCCCCGCTGATACACGCGGTGTAGCGCGGAGGGGGAGGTAATGGCTCATAACAGCCATAATGGTGGCCCTTTGGGGCATGAAGAAGGGGGCGGAGCCTAAATCTGCAGATGCTCTCTCTCCAGCTGTAGAAAACAGTGTGGCTGCCGATCTTTAACTGTTAAATGCCTGCATCTCTCCTTTATACAGGAAGAGTGCAGCATTCAGAAGGCTGGATTCTCTCACTCCCCATTTCTGGCTACATAATACACTGGGGTTGTAAGTGCAGGGAATCTGATCAGTGGGAAGGGAGTGGGGTGTATCTCCTCCTCTGTGTCTCAAGCCAGCCTTCTGTTTTCATTACTTCTGTTTGTACTCTGTCCCTCTGTGTGTGGTGACTGTGTGTATCCATGCCAAACAGAAAAGGCGTCACAAAGGATGTTTGTCGGTTCTAAGGGTAACAACAAACTATCTAAGCCGCATGCCGCTGGGTCCACGTTATGTGATGCTTGTATAGCAATTGATCCACCTATGGCTAGTACTGCCTCGCTTGCACCTACATGGGCTGCTGACATGGTAGGAGTAATGACGGATTTAACGTCTGAGTTAGCTGACACACGCAAGTCTCAGCCTCCCTGGGTTGCTGGGCTAACAAAGTCTATTGACACCCTGGTACAGGTAAGGGGTACAGCTGTGTCCGCACCCTCCACTTCCTTACAGGGAGCGACACAAAAGCGTCCTTTATTGGCTATTCTTCAGTTAGAAGAGTCTGACAAAGAATTCCTCGCTGCGGAGGATACTGAGGAAGGGGAACTGGAGGAATCATTACAAAACGATACCCCTCAAGAGTTAGAGTCCACCTCTCCTGGGGTGGAATCTCTAATTTTGGCAGCCAGAAAAATCCTTAACTTACCTGAGTATGTAATTCCTGCATCCCAGGAGTGTGAAAGCGCTCAGTGGTTTTTCCGTTCTCACTGCAGCTTCAACAGCAGTTCTCAGTGGCCTGGAAACAACCGGATAAACGGTTCCAAGTTCCGCGCCGGTTTCCGTCTAGCTACCCTTTTCCATCATCCATGATGGAGAAGTGGGAAACTCCCCCCTCCAGTAGATGCGTCCGTCTCCCGTCTCTCTAAGAAGCACTCCCAGTAGCCGGGAGCTACAGTACTAAAAGATCCTTCGGATCGTAAAGTGGAGACAATGCTAAGATCTATTTATACTGCAGCAGGTGCTCAACTTAGGCCCACCCTTGTCACTACTTGGGTTAACAAAGCGGTGGTTTGCTGGGCTGACCAGTTGATTACAGGTACGCCTACTAGCAGAACATATCCATAAGTCTGCAGTTTACCTGGGAGAAGCGTCAAAAGATATCAGTCAGATTAGGGCTTGCATATCTGCTTCTGCTACTTCGGGCCGCAGAGCCCTCAGGTTGCGCACCTGGCAAGTGGACGCAGAATCCAAGCGTGCGGTAGAGGGTTTACCATTCAATGGCAACAGGCTGTTTGGCCCGGAATTAGACAAATGGATATCTCAAGCCACAGGGGGGTAAGTCTTCCTTCCTCCTGTCTACTGCACCGGCTCTCAGAAGACCTTACACTGGACCTTCGTTTCATTCCTTTTGTACGCCACATTCCTTTCGTGGTAGAGCCAGTGGTGCTCCCTTACAAGCAAGAAGAGGTAGAGGTCGCCCACACACGGTTGCATGTAGACAGGAGCCTAAACCAGCTAAAAAACAGGTGGCATGACGGTCTAACGTCCCTCCTGGGACCACCTACAGTGGGAGCCCGCCTCCAAAACAAAAAAAAAGAAAAGAAAATTAAATTTTTTTTTCAACTGCTAATACCTGCAGACAAGGCCACGATTCTACAGGAGGCTATCCAGTCTCTAGTAGTATCTGTGGGAGTTCTGGTTCCAGAACGAGTATGGGGTTTTTTACTCAGACCTGTTTGTAGTACCCAAGCCGGATGGTTCAGTCAGGTCCATCTTGCACCTCAAGTCATTGAACCTGTATCTGAAGATGTACCGGTTCAAAATGGAGTCTCTGCAGTCTGTTATTGCAAGCTTGGAACCAGGACAGTTCCTATTATCCCTGGATATTAAGGATGCCTATCTCCACGTTCCCATCTGGGAACCACACCAATCCTTTCTGCGTTTCGCCATATTGAAAGATCATTATCAGTTCGGGTATTGCCGTTCGGGTTTTCCTCGGCTCCCAGCATCTTCACCCAAATCATGTCAGTCATGATTGCTCTCCTTCGGTCAAAGGGAGTGAACATTGGGCCTGATTCAGACCCACTCGCAAGCGGGCGAACGTACGTTAGGCATACGTACAAAAATATTTAAATTCAAGGGCTCGCTCGTATTTTCGAATGCATCTAAAAATCCTCCCCAAACTCAGACGACCCCTCCTCTAACTAACGAGCGTGCGAAATAGCGAGCGTACATCCCCAAAATGGCTTGAAGGGAACGCACGCACAAGTATAAACCGGAAGTGGCCTTGTCAGATGTCGATTACCTGCTCCTTTATTCTGTCTACCTCCATCAATCGTATCATGCCAATCAATGTATCAATTAGCTTAATTTTTTTTTTTTTTTCAACACAATGCAAGAAACTTTACTCTTGTCCGTGTTTGTGTTTTCACGCAGAATACGTACGGCTTAAACATTCGCTTTTATTGTTCAAAAAACATGTTACCCACAATTAAACAATTGTTCTATTGCTTTGGATCCCCGCATATTTCCCGGGGTTCATTTCTTTATTTAAATTTGCTTACGCATGTCACTGCATCAAGCCTATCATAACTCTCCAGAGATTTCTGGCCCTGTCGAACACATGACTCATACACTAACCAATAGAATTGCTCCTGTTAATTTCCCAAATACATTAGCCAATCAGAATTTTTTTGGCCACTTTATCAAAAATGAATTTTAGGAAAAACAACATTGCCATCATGAGAGCCTCCGCATTCACCAAGCGCGAGCTGCTGGTGCTAACGGAGGTGATAGATAGGCGTATCACCAGCCAGCCTCCACCCATCACCAACCGGCAGAAGCGTTCCGCATATGCGGAGGCACGGGCCCACCTGCGCTCCTTCGGCTCACGCCGCAACATCGGCCAGCTGGAGCGCAGGTGGTCGGACCTGCAACGGCGAACGCCCCGCTTGCTGGCATGCTTTCGCATGCAGATTTCAGAAAGTAAGTTTTATGTATTTTGTTTATCATGTTTGTCTTTGTGGCCCAAACTGCGTGTGCATGTTTTCATGTCTGTCCTATTTATTCATTCTCCTCATATTTGCCTGGCCATGTTTTCCCTCTATTTCATAATTATTCATTCTCCTCATATTTGCATGGCCATGTTTTCCCTCTATTTCATAATTATTAATTCTCCTCATATTTGCATGGCCATGTTTTCCCTCTATTTCATAATTATTCATTCTCCTCATATTTGCATGTTTTTTGTTGTTGGGGGGTGTTTTTCAATTGTTTTTTGGCCAGGATTTGTGCTGAAACTAACCACAATTTGTTTGACATCTTTTAGGGGGACAGCCAAGACTACGCCGTCACCGTCCGGCCAGACGGCGGTCACGCCCACTCTCCCCAACCCCCAGCCAACACTCCACCCCCAATAATTCCCCTATTCCCCACTCCTCCCCAGCCTTCCAAGACCCTCTCCCGGAAATGTCGGGCCTCCTTCCCCTCCGTCCCACTTCCCCCTCTCCTCCAACCACCCCTCTTCCAATTACCCCCTCCCCGGAGTCCGTAATAACCCCGCCCCGATCTTTGGGGAATGGAGGGTCCTCCGAGGAGGACGATGGTGGGACTTCCGGAGCTGCCGTTTTGTCACCCGGTATGTTTTTCTTTCGCCTTTTTTTTAAGCACAAACTGTTTGTATGTAACCATGTGTCGTTCCTTTATTCGGGGTTTTTGGGTGGACTTTTGTGGATTTAGCAGATTGCCTTTAACTGTTCCTGCTGATTTCAACATACACATATCACACCTGGGGGAATTTGTACATAGGCCTTGTATTTTTGGCACCCCCCATTTTTTTTTTTTTTTGGAGTGATTTCGTTGTATTTTTAAATTTTTTATGTGGTTGCCCTATTGTTGTATTAATCCACACACTTTTCTCACCCATAGAGGAACAGAGGCGTCGTCACGAAGTACAAGTTTGTGTGGCCCAGATGCGCCAACATATAATTGGGGTGCTCGTGGCCCTTGATCGTCTGTCTGGCATCCTTCGCCAATAGTTTGTTTTTTGGTTGTTTCTTATCAAATTAAATGTTATTTTTCAAACATACGTTCCGGCTAATTCGTTTTTGCAAACCCAAAGATTGTTAACCCTGACATAAGTAGACTGTTCCTGCAAGGATTTCCATTTTTTAAAAGTAAGATTGTGTTTTGTATTTGTATGTAAAACAGCCACAAGAAACACATAACAGTCACAATGTCATTTCCCTTTTTGGGTGTAGTGTCAATTAGATATTTCAACATTTTACAGGTTCCTAGTTGGTGTGCAAGCTGCTTAGGCCAATCTTACAAAGCCAAATGATTGTACAGGCTTCCTTTTGGTGTGGGTTTTGAACCAGAAAACATATTTCATTTTAGCTCAACTGGCGACAGTACTGGATTACCCCTTAGTCAAATGTACCGTGTGTGAACCTGGTTACACTTGCTGGTAACGTCCAAAAAAAGTAAGAACATTTCACTCTAAAAACATTTATTCACAACATAACTGATAAATCAAAGTGGTCACTCACAAAAAAAACACACAGTGATAATCTCAAATACAACACATACCAAACTAAAACAAACCGAAAACAACAAATCAAGAACTGGGTGACGAAGGACCATGCCAACATGATTCCACAAACATGGCGTTGCGATATGGGTTCCATAATATATTCCCAAAATGTCCAGATCCAGGTTTGGTAAGGGTAGCAGGAAGTAGTGAGCGTTGGATTGCCAAAGATTATGTGAACAAACAGAAGATGGTGAAAAAAACAACAAAAAATTAGAGGTTCGCAAACAAACCAAAACACATTAGGTATAAACACTGTTGTTTTGTAAAAACTTACCTAAATAATCTGGCCACCACATCATCGCGTATGGCCCCCCCACATACTGACCTCCGACCAACCTCGGGGGGGCCATCCTCAGGTAAGGCATCCTCTGGCTGCATTGGGACACCACTCCTTATGGCGATGTTGTGAAATATCCCACACAGGACCACAATTTTCGACACCATATCCGGCAAATACATGAGCTCGCCACCAGAGCGGTGGAGGCATCGGAATCGGCCTTTTAAAAGGCAGATACAGTGCTCCACCACTTGCCTGGTGGCTGTAAGTGCGGAATTATACGCACTTTGTGGGCCTGGTGTGGGAGCCAAATAAGGAGTGAGCAGCCAGGACATGCAAGGATATCCACTGTCTCCTGTGGAAAAGAATAGACAACATCAGGAACACTGTGTATCAAGCTTAACATTGTTATGTACTAAAGGTCTCCACTTACCCAGAAGCCACGCATCACCAGCTTGTAGGTTGTTTAATTTGTGCCATATCCCTGATTGCCGGATGACGAAGGAGTCATGTGCACTTCCGGGTAATTTAGCATTCAGGGACAGGATCTGGAGGGAGGCATCACATACCACCATTACATTGAGGGAGTGATAGTGTTTCCTGTTTCGAAATATGGCCTCCAGCCGTGCTGGAGGCTGAAGTGGTATGTGAGTACCATCCACAACCCCTATGATGTGTGGGAAGGCAGCTATTTGGTAAAAATTGGCCTTGGACACACTAAGGGAACCCATAGCCAAAGGCATTTTAATAAAATGATGGAGGTGCTTGAAAAGTGCCTCCATCACTGCCCTCAGGATCCTGGAAAAGGAGGATTGGGAGATGCCCGCCACTATTCCCACCGTTGTTTGAAACGATCCTGAGGCACAGAAATGTAACACCGCCATAAATTGCGTAAGTGGTGGTATTGCTGTTGGACTGTCAATTTGCCGCTCAAGATCATTTTCTATTAATGAGAGAGTGTCTATGATGATTTTGGGAGGTAGACGGTAGCGTCTTAAAACCTCATCATCGGGCATTCCAAAAAGGGTGACACGTGTTCGAAATATCTGGGGCCTTGCATGCCTACGATGCCTACGCCTGGGACGAGATTGAGGTTGGTCGGCTTCTGGGAGCATGGCCAGAACAATCCGCCCCAGATCTACCTGAAATTCAAAGATTTCAATGTAAGGCTTTTGACCCACCCCAAAAGTAAATTAAAACAACTTAGCTTGATGATACCATCCATTGCTGCTTACATGCCGGGGTATTGTCATGATACGTCCAAACTGAAATTAAACACCAAAATTATTTGACACATTTCACTCTGTGCATTTTTGTTTATAAATTTTGTGCTAAACCAAAGTTAAAATATGCGAAACACACATTTTGCAAAACAGCAAAACGACATTTCACACAGTACATCAAAATGAGTTGAAATGTTTGCACAAAAAGCGAAAGAGAAACCTCAAAACAGTTAAAATGATTATTAAGCATTTAAAAATGCGCTAATTAGTTCGCAAATACAAGTCACAAGAGTAAGTACTAAAAATGCGCTAATTAGTTCGCAAATACAAGTCACAAGAGTAAGTACTAAAAATGCGCTAATTAGTTCGCAAATACAAGATAAAAAATGGACTTACCAAGAGCAAATATATAAGAGGCCAAATCAAAAGGTCTTTTGGTTCGAAAATAATCAAAAACTAAAATAGAAGAAATTATGGATCCCAAATTTAAAAAAAAGAAGAAACACAATTAAACAACAATTGACCCAAAGTTAGACTTCACAAAACTTACCAAATCAAGAAACGAGGTCCCAAAAATATAAACCAACAAAGAGAACGGAAAATAAAAACGCAAATCTAACCAACAAAAGAATCTCCAACCGCCAACTCCTTTCTACGCAATCAATAAACTCCAGCCAAGGTAACCTCCAACAATCCAAAAACGCCACCTCGACTAGAGACACACCAAGCCATAAATAGTGTTTCGTTTCCCGCACAAATTAAGGAGGGATCATAGGGACGCACAATCAATGATGCGGCCACAAAATAAGGACGCATGTATAAATACGTCACGAAAACACATTAAAATTCTGGTGTCTTTCTTGTTTGGACCTCAGACATGGCGACAGACCAGGGAAACAATGCCCAAGAGTCAGGCGGTAAGTCTTTCATGCATTTTGTATCAATGATTAATTTGAAACATAAGATTGGGCAAGTTGTGATTTTGTGATTTGTGAAAAATTACACAAATAGGTGACGAGGATGACATGGAAGAGGCTGCTGGGCCGAGTATTCCGGCCAAAGCGGCCAAAAAAAAAAGGCAGCCACATTTCACAAGAAAGGAGATGGAGGTTTTGATCCAGAAGTGTGTGGACATCCTGCCACAGGCAGACAGGAATATGAGTCTAAGCCAGAAGTGGAGAATGTGGGAAGAGGTAGCCGTTGCTGTCAATAGGGTGGGTGATTATGTCCGTCTAGCCCGGGATGTCAAACGGCGGTAAGTAAACCCTTGCCCCCCCTAAAAACAAACACCATTTTAAACCAAAGGATAATGGCTTCCATTTTTTCCCACAGATGGGGCGACTTCAAATATCGCCTAAAGCAAAAACTCGCGGACAGGGCTAGGCATGCAAGGGGGACAGGTGGGGGTCCCACCCCTGTGTCATTGGAGTTGACGGATTTAGAAGAGCTGGCACAGGGGTGTGTGCAGCCTGTGGAGGTGTTTGGCGTGTCCAACATGGATACGGACATGCCAGACTTTGCGGCTCCTCATGTTGTCCCAGGTAAATCTTTGGATGTCATCAACTCTGAAATGTTATTGTGCCAATATGTAGATTCTAATGTGAGGCTTTTCTCTTTTTTCCTAACAGAGACACAGGCGGATGAGTCTGCTCCAGAGGGGAGCCTTGGCCGCAGAATTTCTGCTGGCTCTGCAGGGGAGGAACCAGTACATCCGGCTGAGGACCCTGCAGAAGCCAGTCCAGGGGCAATCCCCCTCGCAGGCAGTGGCCCTCCTCACAGAACTCAATTTCAAATCGGATTCCCATACGGAGATTCTGCAGAGGATGGACGCCAGTTTGCTACGGGTGGCTGAGGCCCTGGAGCAAAATGCTGCGGCCAACGTGACCATTGGTCAGGCCCTGACGGAAAATACCAGGGCCAACATCCGCATCGCCATTGCCCTGGAGCAGCTCGTTCGCCAGCACATGGTGGAGCCGACCTCCCTTCCTGCCGGAACATCAGGATCCTCCACCTCTGGCACAACATCAGCCAATCCTCCAAATGTGCCTAGCCCTGTGCCTAGTCCAGAGGCCACAACATCTGCCTCTGGACAGGCCAGCCCGATGACATCCCGGACCCGGTCTGGCGCCCTCCCTCCCCCATCCAAACGGGTGAAAAAACGGTGACAGCAATGGTGACTTTTCCCACAAACCTTCTGTGCTTGGCTCATATTCCTTTCTGGTCAAAACTTCCCTCTCCTTTCTTGTGAAATGTTTTTATTTTTTTGTTGTATGTTTATGTCAACAGTTATGTTGGGCTCCAATTTGTTTGATTTTGGAACATATCTTTGGGCAAAAAAGATGTCCCCAATATTTTTTAAGTTTGTTTTTTGTTTGAGCAATAATTGAAAAAAAAAAAACTGACATTGGATTGTGAAATTATTGTACAAATGGGTTACATTTAATCCTGGACCAAAAGGCAAAAACTTGCCCAAAAAAAAAAAAAAAAAAAAAATGGGCTCTTTAAGGAACGTTTAAAAGTTCATATAACGAGGCAAATTCAAGAGGCACAAATAAAATGGTGCGAAACTTAAAACATGATGACATTATTGTTACAATAGGCCCTAACCACCAAATTGAGGGCAAAATAAACCCCCACAAATGTACGCAAATTGATTGTGTCATCCTGACATTAGCAGCTCTGAGTTCCACCTGCGTACGGTTTTGTGCTATCCCAAAAAACTGATTTCAAAACACATACCAAGTCGGTTCTCAATCCAACACTAATTGCTTTTCTGCCCTCCCGCGATTAATCGCAACAACATCGTGGAGTCCCGGGACGGAGGAGAAGGCCATCGCCAATGTGGTCGAGTAATCCAGACCCTAAGCTGTGCGAGCATTTTGAAGTGAAAGAGGATCATCCAGTGACGTATGAGTCGGTCCGAACACATTTTACGCTCGCATATGCTAATGTATGTACGCCCCAAAAACGCCTCGCCACGCCTGCGTTTTTCCATCTCCACCCCCGTCAACACCCTAAAACGCCCTGTTCTGTCAATCACATTTGACATGTCACTTCCTGTACGCTATTTTAGGAACGAGTCAAAAAAAACTTGCAATCTGCCGTACGCACATGCGCAGTGTTACACCGACGCATGCGTGGTTAGTCAACATCGGAACGCAACGAGCGTACTGCTGTTAACGAGCGGCTCTGAATGAGGGCCATAATCCCTTATTTGGACGACCTGTTACTCATGGCGAAATCAGCCTTACTGACATATCAGAGTATGATCTTAGATACGGCATCACAGAGGATCTTTCTTCCAATAGACAAAGCCCGGTATATCCGGTTGTTTGTTCAGCTGGTCCTCAGACCAAAGAAGGTTTCCCTACTTCTTTGTAGGCGTCTCCTGGGGAAGATAGTAGCTGCTTTCGAGGCACTACTGTTCGGGCGGTTCCACTCAAGGTTGTTTCAGCTGGACCTACTAACACAGGGATCAGGATCTTATCTGCTTCTACATCGACAGATCCGTTTGAGCCCAGCTACCAGAGTAGCCCTTCTCTGGTGGACACAATCCACCAATGTTTTAGCGGGCCGAAGATTCGGAGTGTTCAACTGGATCATCGTAACAATGGATGCCAGCCTTCAAAGATGAGGAGCAGTAGTGCTTGATCATCACTTTCAGGGTCAATGGTCCCATCTAGAACAAAGGTGGCACATAAAGGTGTGGGAACTCAGAGCGATTTACAATGCTCTGATAGAAGAAATAATAATTCAATCGTGACGTCCGTCGCGTACATCAACCGCCAAGGAAGGCCTCTGAGTCGCATGGTCATGCGAGAAGTCAACTGGGTACAGATTACCTAAGCCGCCAGGATATCCATCCTGGGGAGTGGAAGCTTCATCCAGGTGTGTTCAACGCGCTGATACGTCGATGGGGATGTCCTCAGGTGGTCCTCATGGTGTCATGATTGAATCGTCCGCTCCCGGTTTACGTGTCAAGAACTCGACATCCGCACGCAGAGGCAGTAGATGCTCTGACAGTTCCGTGGACCTACGACTTCGTTTACCTTTTTCCTCCGATTCCATTTCTTCCTTGACTGCTAAAGAGGATAAAACACGAGTCAGCCTCTGTCATTCTCGTGGCTCCGAACTGGCCAGGGAGAAGTTGGTTCTCGAAACTTTGGTCCCTATTGTCAGACGATCCATGGGCCTTTCCTCTGCACCAGATCTCCTATAGCAGGGTCCTTTCGTACACCCCAGCTTAACGCAACTGCGCCTAATGGGGTGGCTCTTGAAACCGATATCCTGAATGCAGAGGAATCCCAGACAGTTATTCCCACCATGCTATGCGCCAGGAAACCAGTTTCGGCTGCGCATTATCATCGCTTCTGGCGTTCTTATATCTCGTGGTGTTCCAGTCGGGATCTTCCATCTTGGATTTTTCAGTTGTCCCGGTTTTCTGTTTTTATCTTCAGACGGGTTTGGATTCTGGACTTCGTCTTGGAACTTTAAAGGTGCAGGTTTCTGCCTTTTCCATTTTCTTGCAACGGAACTTGGCCCTCATTCCTGAGGTGCATACGTTTCTTCAAGGGGTCTTGCGCTTGCAGCCTCCTTTTGTACCTCCGGTAGTTCTCTGGGACTTGAACCTAGTGCTTCTGTTTCTTCAGTCATCCATGTTTGGACCTTTGGAAGAGGTGAATAGTAAGTACTTGTCTTGAAAGACAGTCCTCCTCCTGGCTCTAGCTTCGGCTCGTAGAGTTTGGGAATTGAGTGCTCTGTCCTATAGACCACCTTACCTGGTGTTTCATGCAGATAGGGCGGAACTCCTTGGATACCTTGGATGTGGATAGTGCTCTCCGCATCTATGTTGTCAGGACTGCTTCCCTCCGTAAGTCTGAGTCGCTTTTTGTCCTCTCTGATGAGGTTCGGAGGGGTTGGCCAGCGTCTAAGCAGACTTTGGCACTTTGGATCCCGCAGACTATTCATCATGCTTATGTTAGTGCCGACCGCCGGCCTCCTTTGTCCATTTCAGTTCATTCCACATGTTCTGTGGGTGCGTCATGGTCAGCCGGTAGAGGAGCCTCCACGTCACAATTGTGTCGTGCGGCAAGTTGGTCTTCAGTTCACACGTTGGTAAATTTTTACAGATTTGACACGTTTGCGGATTCAGCATCGTGTTGGCCGTCTTGTTCTGCAGGTGCCGCAGAGCGCTCCCGCCCGTGGGGAAAACTTTGGAACGTCCCCAGCGTAAGCACCTCCAGTGTCTCCTAGTGGATGAAAGAGAAAATGGGATTTTGGTACCTACCGGTAAATCCTTTTCTCTGATTCCACAGGGACACTGGACGCCCACCTCAGCGCTCTCTGCCTGCCTGTTCGGTTGTTCCGTATGTTGTATGTTTTGGTTATTGTGTGTTCTCTTCCTTTTACTCTGCTTGTTCTCCATCTCCTCTCGGTCTTCATTTTCTAAACTGAGGGCTGATGGGGCATAGAGGGGGAGGAGCTGTACACTTCTAAATTATTTAAAGTGCCAGTTCCAGCTATCCACGTCTCTATACCCCAGCGTAAGCACCTCCAGTGTCCCCTGTGGAATCAGAGAAAAGGATTTACCGGTAGGTACCAAAATCCCATTTTTTTTACCTCAAAGAAACTAAATCTGGACCACTGAGACTAGCCAACTGTGGTCTTTATCTTCTCTACATAAAATTCATTAAAGCGATATACTGTATACTGTAAGGGCTTAAGCCATACATATTCTTCCCCGAATAGGAGTATCAAAATGTCCCCCCCTTAATCCCAAGTTGTGCGGTGCACAGTGTCAACATGGAAACATGCCCTCCAGGTGACATTGATCATGTGACCATTCTGTACTTGTCGGCAGCCTTTCCCCATGGCCCTCCTGCATGGTCTACACTAAATAACTCCTCAGACATAGTGATCTTTTATAAGCCATAAGGGGATAATCACTGTACACTTCTTCAGACAGGTCAGTGTTTTTTTTTTCTGATATATTGCATTTGGGTAATTTGGGAGACAAACCAGTTATAACTGGTATCCTATGATTGATGACTCAGACGGCGGCACAGCAGCTGACAAAAGCAGGCGGGGAGACTGCGGCCACGTCCTGAGGCTGCAGCACCCTGGGCCTACAGCAGCAATATGCCACATTGTACTGCTGCACACTATGCCACTCAATGCCTACAATTCATATTATGCCATAGTGTCCCCAGAACATATTATGCCACACTAAAGTTCGTTATATGCCACATAGTAGTGTCTCCAGTTCATTATATGCCACATAGTAGTGTCCCCAGTTTATTTTATGCCACATAGTAGTGTCCCCAGTTAATTTTATGCCACACTGTATTGCTCACAGTTCGCACAGGGTAACATTACAGTGCCTCCTTACCATAATAACATCCCATCCACTACACACACCACTCACAGAAAATGTAATGTCACCCCATTCAAGCCAGGCAACGGGTTGGACCAGATTGCTCAGCAGGCACTTCCAAGAACTTGGTAGACAACTATATGCCCTGGTCCGGGGCCCTCTAAACCTCTGATCCAATAGCAATAGCACCCCCTGCACCCATTATAGCTACGCCCATGGGTCCTCTTAAGATAAGCTCTATGC
Organism: Taudactylus pleione; assembly: GCA_031769625.1. Classification (NCBI taxonomy): domain Eukaryota; kingdom Metazoa; phylum Chordata; class Amphibia; order Anura; family Myobatrachidae; genus Taudactylus; species Taudactylus pleione. The sequence continues at coordinate 46,176 of JAUIMM010000973.1, forward strand.
ATCTGTAAGCTAACAACACTCTCACACCATTGACTAACAGTACTGATTAAATTAAACTTTAAGCTATATGCAAAAGGGGTCCTCGAATGTTGTTGTGCACTGCTTTCAACTGGTTTTAGACCACTGATGCGGTGAACTGACCATCAATGAAGAATAGTCAACAATGCCTGGTGTCCCATCCTGACCCTCCTGTTACCCATCCCATCCTTTCACACCCTATGCCTTACATCTTATAAAAAGTTATGTCTGACGATGCAAACCCAAAGTTTAACAGAAAAATATCTTCAGTATTGCCACTAGTGTCTGATTCTTTGGAACTTACTGATATTATTATTACAGTGATGGTTCATTGGAGTGATGTAGAAGTGAACTGCACACTATGGGGCTGATTCAATTAGCCGCGGGATTTACCCCGCGACTAATAACCGGCCTAAATTCCTGCGGCACAGGGGGAAAAGCTATAAATTAAATAGCCTTTTTCCCGCGCTGTAAAATCGGGACTCGCGTAAACTGCGGGTTCAATGTGTTTTTTCCTCGCATGCGAGGTCGAATTGGTCATTTTGATACGGATTTTACCTCACACCTACAAGAGGTGCGAGGTAAAGTCCAACTGCGAGGAATCCCCGCTAATTGAATAGGTCCAGCGCGGTAATTAGCCGCGGGGTAAATCCCACAGTTAATTGAATTTGCCCCTATGCTGTCAGAAGCTACATCATGCTCTCACTGGCTGAATCAAACAGCAGTAAAGCACAAACATGAACTCAGCGCTACGCAGTGGTAATCCATCAGCCATGATTCCTGCAATGCTGTGAGCAGTCCCCACCCCTCCTTTTTGTCCCCTTTTGTCATCTTATCTTTGTGAGCCTAAAAAAGTCAATTTTTAATGATATTCAGAGGTTTTACACGGCGGACCCGGGTTCAGTGTGAACGGAGCCAACCCAGGATTAACCTGGGTCGAAGGTGCAGTGTGAAAGGGGTCTGACCCGGGTTGCAGCTGGGGTAGACCAGTGTTCAAAATCCCAGGTCAGAGCCGGGTTTGCGATGTGAAAGGTGTATGAATCATTTCCCTCACTTGAGGGTGGTGACCTAATATCTGGTACTCAATGTCTAACAACAAACCTAGTGCAACAAGTAAGACAACATTCCAGCAATAACTCAATCGTTATAGATTATATCAAAGCAGAAATCCCCTCCCTTGGGACCAGAATTAATGATCTTCAAACTATGTAAAACATATAACTTCTGTTGCTCTTAGTTATCATGATCAAGTGCGGACTCTGCTAATACAAGCATTCAGAAATTATATTACAGAAGATCTCACAGAACTCAGAATGCAGCAGCTTCCTCAGTGTCATTACATACTGTACACAGCTTATGTCACAACCAGCCTTCCTATCTGTCCCTATTAAAACAAAGAGCAAAGGTCTCTTGACAGGATAAGGTTATATTTGCCAAGTAGTCTGTTACATGAAAACACGTTATTAAGAGGACTCCTGACATCCTCTATTTTGTGACTATTGCAAAAAATATCTATATATTTATATTTATTTAATTATATTATTCAGTACACTTGAGTTAGGTAGGGATTTATCAACATTAAACCAGTTACCCCTATAATTGGTAACCTATGGATTTAATTTCTCTCTCATGTGTATTCCAGGTGGAATTTAACAAGCCCCAAGCCTTCTACATTCGTATATTCCAGACATGACGTTTAAACATCACTCATGTTTATGGTGCTTTTAGTAAATCACAAAAGATTATATTGCAGTCCACTGTGGGTTTGAAAAAGTTGAAAACAGAGAGATGTAAAAAGACAAAGTTGATGTAGATCCCAACCTAAGTTATCTTTCATATTCACGTGCTAGGGGCCTGATTCAGAACTGGACGCTGTTTGCGCTCGCTCGTTCAGAAAAAGGGGCCGGATATTTTAATAGAGCGCTCGCTCTTTGCGATCTGTTGACGCCTCTATGTCTGAGCGAGCGAACGAAATATGCATTCGCTATTTTGTAAAGACGCCCCCTGGCTGTTCACATCATACATTATCTCCGCTATTTATTAGATTAATCGAGTACATCAAAAGGCGTCTGAACTGCTCGCAGTGCTTGTGGTTGGATTTTCCTACCGCAATCATGCGAACAGTTCAGGCTAAGAGACAACCAAGTGACGTGGTCGATGACGCTGCTTTGTTAATTATGCACACCCTTAAAATGCCCGTTCTGACCGTTTGGCACGCCTGCGTTCGGATCTCCACTCCCCGTTTTCAAGCACCTTCCCCTGTTACCACCCACAAACGCCTCATCCTGTCACTCAAATTAGCAGGCACTCGCTATTTTGCGAACACACGATTTCCGACCACACTGACTGGTTGGCGCATGCGCATTACGACCCATACGCATGCGCAGATGTGCGAACATCGCTCGGAGCGAACGAGCGGCCGCTTACGAGCGGCTCTGAATCAGGCCCTAAGTGTCCAGACAGTTTGCTCTACCAATGAGTGAATGGAACAAAATTGCAAATTTTATTTGTATAAATAAATTTTTTTGAGATTAAAGGGCCTGATTTAGAGATGGACAGAATTTCAGAGCCAAACACAAGCAGCTGTGCAATTCCGTCCATCTCAAATGTAAATGCAGCAGGAGGTGTCTGTAGGAAACATACACCTCCTAACTGCATCTGCGTGATCCCAGCTCTGTGACCGAAGCGCAGCCTGGGATCACAATCTCAACCATCGCAAATGAACGCAGGTCATATCCCCCTACGCCACACCCCAAATGCTTCTGCCTGTCAATCAGGCAAAGACTTGGGGGATCTCCATGTGGTATCGCAGAACCTGTTCTACACATGCACAGAACGGGTCCTGTGCAAGTGCAGACCACTTACTATCGGAGATGTGCACTAACCAACAGGGTAACGTACATCTCTGAATCAGGTCCTAAAGTACCAACCAATCAGCTCCTAACTGACAATTTTCGAACACAGCCTGTAAAGCAGGGATGGGGAACCTCAGGCCCAGGGGCCGTATAAGGCCTGCAGAATCATTTGGTCTGGCCATTAGAGCTTTTTTCTGCTATCCTGTACAGTGTGAGCGGTGTTTTCTCTCAGCATCTCAGTCGTGCCAGGCATCTTGTGCTGTATTGGTGTCGGTGTCAATGGTGATAGAGCCAAAATCACTCCAGGGCTTGCGGCAGCGAGACCCTACCGCAGGGTCTCATTGCAAGCCCGATGGTCGCGATGGTTTTGACCATCGCGACCATCATCATGGACGCTCGCATAAGCTGTGGGTGGTAACCCACAGCTATGCGAGCGTCCAGGAGGACGCACCAAAAAAAAAAAAAAACGCCCTGATTCAGAGCGGGCACTCGTTCAGAGCGTCCGGCTCTGAATCAGGCCCTCTGTGTAATTTGCATATATATTGGGCAAGGACAAGAACAAAAGGCAGCGCTGCTTACTCCCTCTTCCTCTTTGAATATAAAACAAGAGTCAACCGTATCAGTGTTGAGTAAATAGAATTTATTACATTATATCTAAAACATCAAGATTAAATAAAACACACATAAATATAAAATAAACTAGTAAGTAGACTATGTGTGCTGTCAAGAATAAATGAATTGCAACACTGTCTGGGGGATCCAAAGAGAAATGTTCTGTGAGTATAATTACCGGTAAGGAGTTCCAGGCGGTAAAATCATCAATGTCCAATAATATTAATATATGGAAACGGTAGAGGATGACACAAGATGCCTGGTAAAGAGTATAATCCTTACATTATATAAAATAAACACAGGAATGAGTCCCAAGGTGCAATAGTCACTCATGCTGCCACCTGTGAAAAAAGGACCACCTAATCCAATATAAATAGCAATAAAATAGAATAAAACAGGTCTGGTGACAGGGGCATATCTATAATGGGTGCAGGGTGTGTGAGGAACACGGGCCCCTGGGTCCAGAGGGGCCCTGCACCGCACACCCTGCACCCATAGAATTACTTACCTCTCCGGAGTCGCACGTCGGCGCGGGGGTTCGGCGCTGTAAGAACGCCTGGAAAATGGCCGCCGCAGCCATTTTCCTGTCGTTTGCCCATGCGCAGTACAGGGAAAATGGCCACCATGGCCATTTTCCCGGTGACCAGCACATCCTCTATATACTCTGGGTGCACTCTAGTGCCCAGAGTCTATAACTCCGGCGCTGGCCACGCACAGCTCAGTGCGCTGCCGGCTGCCGGACAGAGAGGAAGGGGCTCTTGTCGGAGACTGCACACGGGCCCCCTCCTCTCTAGAAACGACCCTGTCTGGTGATCAGTCAAGTTTCAGATAGAGATGAACAATAGTAGTAGGGAGGCCAATCCCGGGTCATATTTTTAATCTTGGGTTTCGGGATTGAAAAACTCTCAATCCCGGAAAACCCGGGATCGAGTTGATTGATGAAAATACAGCCCACCCCCCCCCTCCACACACACATGCAAATGTATATAACACATGTAACTTTAGGAAGGAAGATGGGCCCCCATCAGCTCTGGGCCCCATGCCAGCTGCACCCTTGCACCTATGGTAGTTAGTTACGCCCATGACTCTCATACATGTGAAACGTCATAGTAAGATCAAGTCCAGTGTAAAATGTATTGTAGACAGCAAAACCATCTCACACATAAGATGTATTACACATCACAAAGCACCGTATTCTGCAAACACAGTTATTGCCAACTATTCACCAACATGCGTTTATCAATATAAAACATTTTCTTCATATTTTCTCATAGAAAATTATATAAATCTGAATCCACTAACAATCAAAAGGATTCTGGAGGTAAATTTGCTGAAAATGTAATCTGAAAGACATATACAGGATGTTTATTGTGCATATGTTGAGCTAAATAGTACAGGACATATCAAAGCTTCTATAGTTGAACATAGCCCAAATGAACATGTGTGTGTGCGCGTGTGTGTATATATATATATATATAGTTTTCTTTAACGCTAAGATTTGCTTATTGACAACTTAGGGGTATATTTACTACAGTGCAGGTTTTTAGAAGTGGAGATGTTGCCCTTAGCAACTTAACACTAATCTAGCACCTTCTAGAAGATAATAGCTAGAATCTGATTGGTTGCCATATACAACATCTCCACTTCTAAAAACCCGCACTTTAGTAAATATACCCCTTACAGTCTAAAAGGAGCTGTTAAAGACAGTACAGAGCTCATATTAGTGCTTAGCAGCACAAGCACATTTAACATGCTTGAAGAAGCAATCACACATAGATGATGTATTATCATTTACTGAAATAGCAAGCTAAGGGGTGTATTTACTAAGGGCGGGACGCACTAACATAGTGCACTACTTACCGTCACACACGCCAACCCTACTGATCGCATATGCACTAACATATGCGATCAGTAGCACAAAGGACATCTCTTCCGATAAGAGCTGTCCCTTTGCGATCCGTGCAGCCCTGAGGACTTTCGGGTTTATGACCCGGAAGTCCATCTGTGCATGCGCAGAGTGACGCGTCAGCCGCGGGGCATGCTGGGAGGGATCCAATCGGATCCCTCATACCAGAGCGCACACATAAGTGCATATGGAAAATGCAGTAAAATCCTGGAAACAGGGTTTTTATTGCATTTTCCATTTAGTGCATCTCGCCCTAAGCCTTCAAAAAAGTGATAAATTGGAAGGTGATAAAGTACCAACCAATCAGCTCCTAACTGCCATTTTTCAAGCACAGCCTGTAATTTGACAGTTAGGAGCTGATTGGTTGGTACTTCCAAGGCTTAGTAAATAGACCCCTTAAGTACCTTTTGAGGATGTATCTGTTACAAATCTTTCTTAAGACAGCTACAAAGCATGATCTCCTTATAAAAATCTTTGTTTTGAGACACATTACATACTTGGGATTTCTGTAAGACTAATGAATTTGGGGGAGTCTCCCGGATCCAAGTACAGTGTGCGACCTTTCGTGGCCTGCAACTTCTACTTTGAAGTGGGCAGCGTGCTAGACATAGGGCTCAGCCTGCTTGTTAAAATATTTAGTGAATATACCATGCATCCTCCTCCATAGCTGTCCTATCCTCACATACAAACCCTGACATGGGTGATTAGTATCTGCCCCCCATTCCCTCGTAACACCACTGTTTGGAAATTACATCTTTAATGTTCAACAAGGAATAAGCTGTGCTCCTGTGATGTTGGCTATTTGCCTTTACTTTGAAAATTGATACAATTACTTGATCTCTACTTAATCAGAAAACCCCTATCATGCCTACATTTACAATCATTAGTGCAATCATTATTTAATTTAAGTTATAGCTGAAAAGCAGTACAACCAGGGCTATTTTTCAGCAGGAACAAGCAGGAACTCTCATTAACTATGATGAAGTTTACTGGGCCAAAATGTATTTTCCATAATATAAGTTTTATTTTAAAGTCCCTTTTGAGTGTCTTCACTTCTAAATACTATATATATATATATGTATATATAATATATTTATATACATATATAAAATATTTTTTCTATAGCTCCTGCCACAGTTACTGAACCTATTTTTCCAGAAAAATAGTCCTGAGTACAACCAAATATGTTGTTACACTAAGGGGTAACACCACTAAGCTGACGGGTGTTAGGTACCAGCCAATCAGCTTCTAACTGCCATGTCACAGGCTGTGTTTGAAAAATTACAGGAGCTGATTGGTTGGTACGTTATCTCCGTCAACCTTATCTCCATCCAAGGCTTAGTAAATAGTCCCCTCAATGTATTAGAGGACTCTAAAATGTACTCTTAGTGGGGCAGATTCAGAGATGCTGCAGAGACGGCTGGGTCTTTTACTGCGTCTGCATCTTCATGCCAATTCCGCAACCGATGATTTTCCTACTCAGGCCCCCATAGACAGCTCAGCTAATACGTCTCGGTGAGTCTTTAGATACACCATCGTCCATAGCATCAATGAAGCTTGCACCAGCCCTATGGTAAGTGCAATTTATCGGTGTGAACATGGCATCCTGTGGTAGCGCTGCTGTGTCTTTACCATGTCACAGTGACACGTCCACCTACCCACCCTTCTGTTACCTCCCAGGCAGGGCCAGCGCAACCCACTTGGCAGATCCTGCACTGCAGGGTGGCACCAGGTTGGAGAGGCGCTCTCCCTGCAGAGCTTCTGGGTCCTTTGTTTCTGCTGCCGGCTGTCGCTGCACCTGTCAAACTGTATGACAGGCAGCGGCAGCCAACTGTAGAGAATGGCAGCCGAGTCTGAGCGGCTCTTCCCGCTACTCCCTTCTGTGCTGAGCCTTACCTGCTGTTGAACAAGCAGCTCCTTACCACCACTGTCGGCACCGCAGCTCGTTTCCCCTGGCCGGGTCGTCCCAGGGCTGGTGCAAGGCATCTCGGCACCGTAGGCAAAACTTCAGCCTACTGAACCTTGACCACTTGACCTGGCTCTCCTTCCCACCTGACCTGACCTGGCTATCTAAATGAAGGGTCCAGTGCTACCTTCTCTCCCCTCCCCTCGCCTCTCCTAACAGGTCAGGTGGGGAATTAAATGGCATCCAGACGAAGAGGAGCATCAAGAAATTCATAAGAAGTGGAGAAGACAGAAGAAGCAAATAGTTGCAGAAAAAAGGTGTTTTATTTTAAATATTTATAATATATATATTTATTAAGGTAATACAGTCAGGTGCATAAATATTGGGACATTGACAGAATTTTCATATTTTGGCCTCTATTCACCACCACAATGGCTTTGAAATGAAACAAACAAGATGTGCTTTAACTGCAGTCTTTCAGATTTAGGGGCCCATTTATTAAGGATCGCATTTTGCAATGCGATCAGGGCATGCAGTATCGCCCATGATCGCATTGCAAAATGCGATCATACCGGCCGAATGTATGACCCGGCACATGCATGGAGACGGGCTCCGAAAAGAGCCCGTCCCTGCGATGTGGCCGGAGCGCATTCCAGGCTGCTGCGCATGCGCAGTCCCATGGACTGCACATGAGCGGCGCCCATTGCCGGCGGAGGGATATGGAAGATCCCTCCGCCAGCTCAAATGCGGTAAGTGCCCATAGGACACAGCAGCTAACGCTATCTGCAGATGGTGTTAGCTGCTGGGGTCAATATCGGGAATGCGAAGCATTCCCGATATTAATACATTTGGCAGCATCGCATCCCCCATAGAAACCTATGGGGGAGGCGGCTGCCGGTGGCAATGGAGGGATCGCAGCAGGTATTGGAGATACCTGCTGCGGTCCCTCCTTCATACATTCGGGGGATACTAAGTATTTGAGGTAAACCCCCGAAAACAGGTGTTTTCGGGGAATTTACCTCAAATTATCTTTGATAAATGGGCCCCTTAATTTGAGGGTAATTACATCCAAATCAGGTGAACGGTGTAGGAATTACAACGGTTTCTATATGTGCCTCACACTTTTTAAGAGGCCAAAAGTAATGGGACTATCAACTCAAAAGCTATTTCATGGACAGGTGTGGGCTATTTCCTCGTTATTTCATTATCAATTAAGCAGGTAAAAGGTCTGGAGTTGATTCTAGGTGTGACATTTGCATATGGAATCAGTTGCTGTCGACTCTCAATATGAGATCCAAAGAGCTGTCACTATCAGTGAAGCAATCCATCATTAGGCTGAAAAATCAAAACAAACCCATCAGATAGATAGCAAAAACATTAGGTGTGGCCAAATCAACTGTTTGGAACATTCTTAAAAAGAAAGAACGCACCGGAGAGCTCAGCAACACCACGGAAAACAACTGTGATGGATGACAGAAGAATTATTTCCCTGGTGAAGGAAAAACCCCTTCACAACAGTTGGCCAAATCAAGAACACTCTCCAGGAGGTAGGTGTATATGGGTCAAAGTCAACAATCAAGAGAAGACTTCACAAGAGTGAATATAGAGGGTTCATTCACCACAAGATGTAAACCATTGGTGAGCCTCAAAAACAGGAAGACCAGATTAGAGTTTGCCAAACAACATCTAAAAAAGCCTTACAGTTCTGGAACAACATCCTATGGACAGATGAGACAAAGATCAACTTGTACCAGAGTGATGGGAAGAGAAGAGTATGGAGAAGGAAAGGAACTGCTCATGATCCAAAACATACCAACTCATCAGTGAAGCATGGTGGTGGTAGTGTCATGGCGTGGGCATGTATGGCTGCCAACGGAACTGGTTCCCTTGTATTTATTGATGATGTGACTGTTGACAAAAGCAGCAGAATTAATTCTGAAGTGTTTTGGGCAATATTATATGCTCCTATTCAGTCAAATGCTTCAGAACTCATTGGACGGCGCTTCACAGTGCAGATGGACAATGACCCGAAGCATACTTCAAAAGCAACCAAAGAGTTTTTTAAGGCTAAAAAGTGGAATGTTATGCAATGGCCAAGTCAATCCCCTGACCTGAGGGCCTGATTCAGAGCCGCTCGTAAGCGGCCGCTCGTTCGCTCTGAGCGATGTTTGCACATCTGCACATGCGTATGGGTTGTAATACGCATGCGCGAACCAGTCATTGCGGTCGGAAATCGTGTGCTCGCAAAATAGCGAATGCCTGCTAATTTGAGTGACAGGATGAGGCGTTTGTGGGTGGTAACAAGGGAAGGTGCTTGAAAACGGGGAGTGGAGATCCGAATGCAGGCGTGCCAAAAGGTCAAAACGGGCGTTTTAAGGGTGTGCATAATTAACAAAGCAGCGTCATCGACCACGTCAGTTGGGTGTCTTTTAGCCAGAACTGCTCGCATGATTGCGGTAGGAAAATGCAATCACATGAATAGCGAGCAGTTCATTCGCCTTTCGATGTACTCGATTAATCTAATAAATAGCGGAGATGACATATGATGCGAGCGGCCAGGGGGTGTATTTTACAAAAAAACGTCCGCATGTTTTGTTCGCTCGTTCAGACATAGAGGCGTCAACAGACCGCAAAGAGCGAACGGTCAATTTAAATAGCCAGCCCCATTTTCTGGACGAGCGAGCGCTAAAAAGTGGAATGTTATGCAATGGCCAAGTCAATCCCCTGACCTGAGGGCCTGATTCAGAGCCGCTCGTAAGCGGCCGCTCGTTCGCTCTGAGCGATGTTTGCACATCTGCGCATGCGTATGGGTTGTAATACGCATGCGCGAACCAGTCATTGCGGTCGGAAATCGTGTGCTCGCAAAATAGCGAATGCCTGCTAATTTGAGTGACAGGATGAGGCGTTTGTGGGTGGTAACAGGGGAAGGTGCTTGAAAACGGGGAGTGGAGATCCGAACGCAGGCGTGCCAAAAGGTCAAAACTGGAGTTTTTAGGGTGTGCATAATTAACAAAGCAGCGTCATCGACCACGTCAGTTGGGTGTCTTTTAGCCAGAACTGCTCGCATGATTGCGGTAGGAAAATGCAATCACATGAATAGCGAGCAGTTCATTCGCCTTTCGATGTACTCGACTAATCTAATAAATAGCGGAGATGACATATGATGCGAGCGGCCAGGGGGTGTATTTTACAAAAAAACGTCCGCATGTTTTGTTCGCTCGTTCAGACATAGAGGCGTCAACAGACCGCAAAGAGCGAACGGTCAATTTAAATAGCCAGCCCCATTTTCTGGACGAGCGAGCACAAATAGCGTCCGGCTCTGAATCAGGCCCTGAATCCGATTGAGCATGCATTTCACTTGATGATGGGAAAATGCCCCAAGAACAAGCAGGAACTGAAGACATTTACTGTAGAGGCCTGGCAGAGCATCACCAGGGATGAAACCCAGCGTCTGGTGATGTCTATGCGTTCCAGACTTCAGGCTGTAATTGCCTGCAAAGGATTTGCAACAAAGTATTAAAAAGTGAAAATTAGATTTAGGATTGTTTAGTTTGTCCCATTACTTTTGGCCCCTTAAAAAGTGGGAGGCACATATAGAAACCGTTGTAATTCCTACACCGTTCACCTGATTTGGATGTAATTACCCTCAAATTAAATCTGAAAGTCTGCAGTTAAAGCACATCTTGTTTGTTTAATTTCAAAGCCATTGTGGTGGTGAATAGAGGCCAAAATATGAAAATTCTGTCTCGTCCCATCGCGACCATCGGGCTTGCGACGAGAGCCTTCCAGTAGGGTCTCACTGCCGCAAGCCCTGGAGTGCTTATGGCTCTATCAGAGGCAAAAGCACTCCCACTGACATCACTAGTGATGTCAGTGGGGCTGGCCCCAGACTGTAGGCGTTCCCACGGGAACGCCTCCGTCTGGGCAGCCACACCCCCAGCACGCCCACCAAAGGGTCAATCACCATCGACAGCACGCCCCATTTGGTGAGAGACCCATAACGACGGCTATTCGGGTCTCGCGCATGCACACGACGGAGCCGCCTCCGTCGTGCGCATGCGCACTTGGGCAACATCGACCCGCTTGTGAGCGCTCAGTGCTCACGAGCGGGTCTGAATCAGGCCCCAAATTTGTACTGTAACTCTCAGCGGTAACCATTGGGATGCATTCACAATGCAACTCAGATGTATGCACAGGCCAACTGGGTGCGGCATCGCCACGCCCACCTCTGAATCAGGCCCAGTGTCTGTTTTGTAAAATGTAGCCATATAAATATGTACAGTATACTACTTATTATGCTCTGACAGCGTTCCTAACACCTACTCACAGTGGAGGTAACAATTTTCTGGGTTGACCTAATATACAGAAGAATGAAGCTAGTAACGTATGATAAATGTTATGATACAAACGTCATGTCGAAGCTGGATGATTGGCTGAGACAAGATCAGCTTAAAATTAGATCGTAAAGACGCCATCTTGCGACTGACCGCAAGACGCCATTTTAAAAAATGAGATCGCAAGACGCCATTTTGCGAATGGCCGCCCAAGCGCCATTTTAGGTAAACGCACACTTAAGTACATATGGCGATATTACTATTAGCATCATGCAATTGCATCTTTCACCATTTCTCATACACACATTAATACGCACAATTGCGCTGTTAACTAGTCGCATATTAGCAAATGCATAAGATCCTGTATGAAAACGCTGTTTATTAGCTTCATGCGCACGCATCTGCCCCAAGTTAACTAGCGTCTTTATATCAAACCCCAAATACTTACACAGTACATATTCACATAAAAGGTCTCATAAGCTTTAAAGTATAAGATTCAAGTTTGTTCATTTATTATAATTGCTGTGAAATAAAGGTTATTTGGTAGCTATGGTTTAATACATGATAAGTAAGTCATGTTTGGTATTATACTGATCTGCACTCTTTCAACAGCATTCTGGTATCGTCAGTGTGAATATCGCAACATGCATTCTCAACATATGGACCGCAGAGACTTAAAGCACCGAAATGTACATTATATGACCAACTGTTAGGATGTGCATGAACAGGAAACCAGAGACAACCAGTTGTTAGAGGCTGGACTGTGTCTATTTGAATCAACCTGTTAAATGCTCTGCAACAGATGCATCCTCCTTGGGAACCAATGGCATCAGGGACAAGCCTCTCTATTGTGTTGTCTGTTTCTGTGAGAGTATAAACGTGTGTGTTGTGACCCCAGTCTGAGTCTTCTTGCTGAATGCTGATAGACGGGGGTTTCTTGCTGAAGCCTACATCTGGCCCAGAGCGCTGCGTATGTATAACTGTACTTGGGTCTGTATAATTCTTTGCGCTAAATTGTACTTAGATCAGTGGTCGAAGTGGGGCGGTATATGGCGGTATGACATACCGCCACTTCCACTGCCACTTCATTTTTGCTGCAGAAGATGTACCAGCGCTGGGATCGAGTATGGGATCCCAGCGCTGGAACATCAGCGTGTGAAGATGTGTCCCGCTGGGGACACACCTCTATCGGCGTCGACGGCGCTGTCACGTAGCCAGGCAGGACAAATGGGCCAGTCCGGCTATCTGGAGGTCCGTCCGGCAGCAGGGCCGGCCCATAGGGGCGGTGCGTGGCCGCCACTGTCTAGACCTGAACCAGTGACGTGCTCATAGGCGGACACCTATTAGAGCTGCACGGCCGCACCAGGATGCGGCTGCTTGTGTCAGCCATCCGCGTGTTCGCCCACCGGCGCATGCAAGGAAAAAAAAAAAGAAAAAAAGACCCGGCGCGCGTGACGTCACACCGCGCCGCTTGATCGAGGAGCCGCTTCGTGTGAGGGTTAGGTCTACAACCTTCGTGTGAGCAGCAACAAGGTAAGTGTGGGGGCTGCGGTTGGGTACAGGGAGGGGGGGTTACTGAGTACACAGGAGGGAGAGTGCTGGAAACATAGGAGGAGGGGGGCTAATGTGCACACAGAGCGGCTGCTGGGTACATAGGGGGAGACTGCTGGATACATAGGAGGGGGGCTAATGTGCTCACAGAATGGCTGCTGGGTACATAGGGGGAGACTGCTGGACACATAGGAGGGGGGTGCTGGGTACATAGGAGGAGGAGGGCTAATGTGCACACAGAGTGGTTGCTGGGTACATAGGGGGAGACTGCTGGACATAGTAGGGGGGGCTGCTGGGTACATAGGAGGGGGGGCTGCTGAGTACATAGGAGGGGGGTGCTGGGTACATAGGAGGAGGAGAGCTAATGTGCACACAGAGTGGCTGCTGGGTACATAGGGGGAGACTGCTGGACATAGTAGGGGGGCTGCTGGGTACATAGGAGGGGGCTGCTGGGTACATAGGAGGGGGGCTGCTGGATATATAGAATGGGGGCTGCTAGGAACATAGGAGGGGGGTTGTTGGGTACATAGGAGGGGGGCTGCTGGTTACATAGAATGGGGGCTGCTAGGAACATAGGAGGGGGGTTGTTGGGTACATAGGAGGGGGTCTGCTGGGTACATAGGAGGGGGTGCTGCTGGGTACATAGGAGGGGGGCTGCTGGGTACATAGGAGGGGGGGCAGCTGGGTACATAGGAGGGGGGCTGATTGGTACATAGGATGGGGCTGCTGGGCACACAGCGAGGGGATGCTGGGTACATAGGAGAGCTGCTGGGTACATAGGAGGGGGCTGCTGGGCACACGGGCTGCTGGGAACATAGGAGAGGGAGCTGTTTGGCACACAGAGAGGGGCTGTTGGGCACACAGGGGCTGAGTACATACAAGAGGGGGTCTGCTGAAGACACAGAGAGGGGCTGGCGGGGCTGAGTCCATAGAAGGAGGGCTGCTGGGGCTGAGTACACAGAAGGGGGGCTGCTGGGCACACAGAGGGGCTGCTGGGGCTGAGTACATAGAAGGGGGGCTGCTGGGGACACAGAGGAGCTGCTGAGGCTGGGTACAGTACATGGAAGGGGGGGTTGATGCTAGATCCAAGTTGGCAGAAGGACCTCTGTTGTCACAACCATGTTACCACTACTACAGGGCTGGTCAGCTACAAGTTACTATACACATGGGCATAGAGGGGAAATATAAACCTGTGACTACTGAAGGAAGGTGGGGGTGTTGTGATATGATGAAGGGGGAAGAGTGCAATGAAGTGGGGGAGTTCTGTGAGAGGAGGACATTGAAGGGAGAAAGGGGTGCTGTGCCCAGACCAGCCTACAGACTCTCATCCTGTCACATCTGCCCCACAGACACTCACCAAATCACCTACCAGACCTGTCCCCGTACACTTACCCAGTCACCTACCAGACTTTTCCCTACACACTTACCCTGTCACCTACCACACCTTTCCCCGCACACTTACCCAGTCACCTACCACACCTTTCCCTACACACTTACCCTGTCACCTACCACACCATTCCCCGCACACTTACCCAGTCACCTACCACACCTTTCACTGCACACTTACCCAGTCACCTACCACACCTTTCACTGCACACTTACCCAGTCACCTACCACACCTCTCCCTGCACACTTACCCAGTCACCTAACACACCTTTCCCCGTACACTTACCCAGTCACCTACCACACCTTTCCACACACACTTACCCTGTCACCTACCAGACCTTTCCCCATACACTTACCCAGTCACCTACCAGACCTTTCCCCACACACTTACCCTGTCACCTACCAGACCTTTCCCCACACACTTACCCAGTCACCTACCACACCTTTCCCTGCACACTTACCCAGTCACCTAACACACCTTTCCCCGCACACTTACCCAGTCACCTACCACACCTTTCCCCACACACTTACCCTGTCACCTACCAGACCTTTCCCCACACACTTACCCAGTCACCTACCAGACCTTTCCTCACACACTTACCCTGTCACCTACCAGACCTTTCCCCATACACTTACCCAGTCACCTACCACACCTTTCCCTGCACACTTACCCAGTCACCTAACACACCTTTCCCCGCACACTTACCCAGTCACCTACCACACCTTTCCCCGCACACTTACCCTGTCACCTACCAGACCTTTCCCCACACACTTACCCAGTCACCTACCACACCTTTCCCCACACACTTACCCTGTCACCTACCGGACCACTCCCCGCATACTCACACTGTCACCTACCATACCTGTGCCTGCATTCTTAACCTGTCATCCACCAGACCTGTACCCAAAGACTTTCTCATCCTGCCAAACACCTGACCTGTGCCGCCCACAGCTTCTGCTACTGACAGGTCAGTCTTCTGTGAGGGGGCTGGAGCATATTATTTTTTTTCCTGTGGGGTGTAATATTATGTGGTATGGAGGTGTATTAATGTCATCTGAGGGGTGTAATATTATGTTATATGGGGGGTGTATTTAAGTTATAGGCTGTATATTAATGATATCATAGGGGAATATTGAACTTTGGGGGGGGAGTGCACGCAGGTGGTGTAGCAATGTCACGTGGCAGCTGAGTGCCTTAGTGTAGTATTTTTAA
The DNA here is from genome assembly GCA_031769625.1 of Taudactylus pleione. Classification (NCBI taxonomy): domain Eukaryota; kingdom Metazoa; phylum Chordata; class Amphibia; order Anura; family Myobatrachidae; genus Taudactylus; species Taudactylus pleione. The sequence goes on from JAUIMM010000973.1 coordinate 61,957, forward strand.
AATTATGAATGGTTTACTTTATCAATTGCAGGTATATCAGAGATGATAAAAGCTGGCATGTCAAGGAAACAGGCCTGTATGAAGTCAGCACCAATTCTCTGTTTCCTGAGTCCAAGCTTTACAGATCATTTAAGTGCGCTCCAAGATCTGTCCCTGTTTGATGACATCACTACGTCTGTGTCACCAGAAGGAGATAGCCAAGTGGGAATGGACCGTTTGACGCTGACTTCATACAGGCCTGTTTCAATAATATGCCATCTTAATTATCTTTGATGTACGTAAAAGTAAATCTATAATTGTTTTAAAATTAATATACTATTTGCACTCCCTCTTCTTTATGTTTTAGACTATCCATATGCTGCCCTTGAGGGAGGGTAAAAAAGGGTGCTGTGACTGGTGTTATTACTGAACAATTTTTTGGACTACATACTTTACTTTGCTTCGGGCACGGTGGCTCTCTTCACTTGCCACAGTTTTATATTCCTCCTCTATACCCACATAGATAGTAATACTGTTAGCTGACCGGCCCTGCTGTAGCGGTCACATGGTTGTGACGTCTGAGGTCCTTTCTCCAACTTGGATTAAGCAACATCAGTGACCTGACCCGTGACCTTACTAGAGTGTGCACTGTGCAGCATTTCTAACCCCCTTGGTTTGGTGGGCTCCTCTGTGGTTTGTGCCAACTTGCAGTGGCTGCCATGTAATAAGTCTTATTATAAGTACTGTAGTGTACACAGCCATGCATGCATATGAGGAACCTTATATTTCCGTTTTCTCAGTCCCACTGTTATAAATTCTAGAAATAGACAAACACCATACCGGCTGCTGAGATACCTGCCAAGCATATCTTTATGTGTAGGCATTTCTATGTGTGGCATAATGTGGCAGGGGGATTTCTATATGTGGCTTGATGTGGAAGGGGCATTACGTGTGTGTGGCATAATTTGTAAAGGGCATTACGTACTACTGTGTGTGGCATAATGTGTTAGGGGCATTATTATTACTGTGTGCGGCATAATGTGTTATAAGGGGCACTACTACTGCATAGCCTAATGTGTTATAAGGGTTACTACTGTGTTATACGGCGCTACTACTGTGTCGTGTAATGTGAATAAGGGACACTACTGTATGGTGTAATGTGACTAAGGTTGAATTGGTGATACTATTGTGTGGTCACACACCATTCCCAGCAAGACCACACCCTTTTTAGGGGGGGCGCGCCTTAGGCACGCAGTCTCTCTGTTTCTAAAATGTGTAGGGGGACACCAATGCTCTTAATATACTCAGGCACCAAAATATGTACTTACGACTCTGCTTTGGTGTGCACAGATGTGTCCTCCTCTGTGTTCAGCACCTCTGCCCTAAAAAATTCCTACAGTGAGCACTATCTTATTCTCCACAACTGCTAAACTAGGTCTTGGTCAATTGAAAAAAGGCCTTCCGTTTTCTTTGTGCGTGACCTACACTAATGTAGTGCCAGCTATACCTAACCGACCAAATACCAAAATGTCTGCCTCTAGCACATGTTTGAATCCCCTGCAGGATGAGCTCTGTTGTGTGTATTTTAATACTAAGAATGATATATACTTGTGTGTTTTAAATTGTATGTTGTTAATTATATTTATAAAGAGCATAGACTAGGTAGGAGGAGCCAGGAATAGTAAGGGGAGGAGTCTATACCTAGGGCCAGATGCTGACGCCAAGGTGGACCTGTGCGCTTGAAATGCCAGGGCCTACTTTTAGTTCCAGTCCAGCCCTGGAGCCGGGAGTTTACGGTCTCGGCTGCACTGCAGTAGTAAGCAGTGGCAGCAGAACTGACAGCCAGCCAATCATGGCTCACAGAGTGCCCGACAATGAGAAGCTGGCAAGTGGCAGCTTCTCATTGGCTCGCGTTCAGACACCAAATTTAAAAAGCCTTCCCTTCTTTTGCAAGTGAGCCAGTCCGCAAGCCGAGATTGGCTGGTGGCCGGTGGGGACTATACTGTAGTGAAAATGAAGCAGGGACCCCATGCTCCCAGGCCCCGGCTCTATTCCAGATGCACAGCAGGAGGTAAGAGGGAATCAGAGAGAGGGGCTGGTAGAGGGATTCTGTTAGGGAGAATAGAAGGGGTGAGAGAGGGGGATGCAGGCAGGGAGAAGTGGTAGGGGGTGAGAGAGGAGACTGAGAGGTGCAGTGGGTGAGAGAACCAGGGGCTAAAAGGGTAGCAGGGAGTGTGGGGGGAGATTCAAATTTCCATACCCCCACCTCTAAATTCCCACTTCGAGCACTGACTTAGATCATAGCGTGTAACTGACTGTACTTTTACTTGAAATATCACTTTGTGCTTTGGAACCACAGGTAAAAGGTCTGGAGTCTTTTTTTACTATATAACTGCGTACGCAAAATAGCGTCATCCTTAGAGGTTTATAGGCAGGATATTAGATGGTATAGGCAGGAGTGTATAGAGGTTCTAATTCAATATCCTTAGTCACTACTGTAGTGATGTTATAGGCTGAATATTGATTCAGCGTACAAAATGGCTGCCTCCACTGTGTTTCGTCGAAATGTCTCTTTACAGTTCTAAAGCGGTTGGCAAACTTCTTAGAACACAAATTAATTTTTAATAGTAATAATTATACCCTTGAAAGAGAATGTTGAACCATTCACTAATATAAGTCAGTACGGCAATTATGGGCTATATTTACTAAGGGCCTGATTCAGAGCTGTATGCAAACCTGATGGCTTGCTTACATCTCTGATGGCGGGGAGCCTGCGCATGCACATGACCCATTTTGCACATATGCAGAATGGGTCCTGCGAGCTCGCACGTAGTGCCCCCAAGCAGTTTGAAAAGGGGGGGATGCAGCAGGACTGCCTGCGTTCCCAGAAAACGGGGTCGTGTCGGCCATGGTTTCTGGGAGTTCTGAAGCCAGTGTCTGCGTCGTCCCACATGCAGATTTAATTGCCTCACAAGCAGGCAGGAGGTGGCCATTCTAAGTAAGCATAGGCTTACCCAGATGGTCGATGCTGCAAACCGATGGTAGCGATGTTGATCCAATCCTGCATCTTCGGACACAGGAATCGTATCTGATATGCTGGCAGGACGCGTCTTTTTCTTTCAGATGCCCCCTGCAGGCTTTAGCATATAATTGCACACAGCTGCACCCATAGACGCAGCTGCTGTGCAGAAGTATAAAACTCTGAAGCAGGCCCTACGTAAATAATGGGGGAAAAGTATTACATTTTATTATAAAAAAAAAAAAGGAAAAAATGCTTTATTTTACCAATTGTCTTCTGGTGCAGAACAGCAGCTATCACCATACTGAGATACTGTACGCTTCCCCTCACACCTTGCATGGAGAAGCCTTCACCAGAAAGCTCTGCTGGAGGCTACATGATCACTTTCACAAGCACTGAGAGCTTGGTAAATAGGGAGAAGCCCCATCTCCAAGCCTTTTTATCCACTTGGAAGACTGACAGACTGGTGATACCATCTACAGAGCCTACTTTATATTTCTTCAGTCATAAAGAGATTGTACATTTTGGGAATGAAGAGGTGTTGGTAGAATATCTGGAAAGCCACTATAATGAGCACGTTTGTTGCAATTTACAGGCACATACAACCCAATTAATCCTGAAATTAGCATACAGTACCAGGGGCGTAAATTCATCCCAGTCACCCGGAGGCAAGTCAGAGTCAGAGAAAACAATATAGTGTGTATATAATCTCCGCACAATCACACTTAAATAGAATATGTGAACGTGATTCTATGGGGACTAGAGGTGTATTATAATTTACATATCAAGTATGATTGTATATGAGCATTTGTGCCTGATTCGGAGCTAATACGCCCCGGGGTCCTACAGTATCAAGACCAGTGACGGCTCCAGAGGTGGGGCTGGGGCTCACTGGCAGTTGGTGGGGCTCCCCTATTTGAACTTTGGACTGCGCTGCAGCTCCACCCCTGGATCCGCCACTGACCAAGACCCAGGGATAGTTCTCCTAAAGTTAGTCCATAGGTACAAATATATATGTAATATTCACAATTTGTACATGAGGCATGAGACACACAGCAGGACACCGAGTTTCAGCTGACTCTGCAGCAGCATATGCTGGTGAGCCGCCCTTTCTTGTGATGCCGAATCAGAGTGGCTCTCTGTCCTGTTGGTCCCTGGGATAGGAGATCAGACAGGGGTCTCGGGTCCCAGCTCACTCTCTAGCAGCAGTGGCGAGTGCACCGTCGTTTGCTGCAGTGCACACTGAGGGATATCAGGCGGGAAACTTCCTGTCCCCTATTGCAGGTGGTAGCAGGGCTCCTGGGAAAGAATAGATCAAGGCTGTAACAGCAGCAGGCGCGCCCCTGCAGAGCTGCAGTAGATGATCAGCGGTCAAACTAAGGGCCTGAATCAGACCCGGTCGCAAGCGCTATGCGCTCGCAACCGGGTCGATGGTGGGCCAGTATGCATGCGCACGACGGAGTCGACTCCGTCGTGAGCATGCGTGAGACCCGGATAGCGACGGGCACTCCGTCGCTCCAGGTCTCGCAACAAAGGGGGCATGCTGTCGATGATGAGTGACAGCATACCCCCTTTGGTGGGTGGGCCTGAGAGTGGCTGCCCAAACGGAGGCGTTCCCATGTGAACGCCTTCGTCTTGGGCCGGCCCCACTGACATCACGAGTGATGTCAGTGGGAGAGATTTCGGCTCTGTTAGAGCCGAAATCTCTCTGGGGCTTGCAGCAACAAGACCCTACCACAAGGGTCTCGTTGCAAGCCCGATGGTCGCGATGGTCTTGACCATCGCGACCATCTTCCTGGCCACTCGCTATAGCTGTGGGTGGTCACCCACAGCTATGCGAGCGGCCAGAAGGCCGTTAAAAAAAATAAAAATAAAAAATAGCCCGGCCCGGATTCAGAGCGAGCGCTCTGTCAAAGCGAGTGGCACTGAATCAGGGCCTAAGTTTCCTCTGTGAACCACACAAGTGCTGCTGTACATCCTATAGATGGAGGAGCCCCTCCAGGGCTTGGTGCCCAGAGGCAGACGCCTCCATTATCTCTGGGAGTTACGCCCCTGCTCTGTACCAGGCTCGCTCACATGTGATGCACATACATAATCATACTATGGGCCAATGCTTAAAGTGGTCCTAGAGAAGTGGTGGAACTCAGCACCCCCCCCCTCCTCAGTGCGATGTCAATAAAGGGATGGTGCGCGCTGAAAAAAGGGGCGTGGTCTCAAAAGAAAGAGGCCTGGTCACAATAGTAATCTTGATACAAATTACGCCACACAATAGTACATTCTTGATGATCATTACACCACATAGTAGTGTCTTATTCATGTATGACACACAGCAATGCCCCTTTTATACAATGCCCACATATGTGCCCCTTATACACAATACCCACAGTAGTAGTGCCCCCTACATATAATGCCCACTGTAGTGGTGCCCCTTACACATAATGCTCACTGTAGTGGTGCCCCTTATAATCCCCCTGTAATAGTGCCCCCATTAGTAATCCCACTGTACTAGTGCCCCAGTAGTAACGCCCCCTGTAGTAGTGCCCCCATTAGTAAGGCCCCAAGTAGTAGTGTCACCTGAGTAATGCCCATAAAAGTAATGCCCCCTGAGTAATGGCCCCAATAGTAATGTCCCCGAGTATTGCCCCCAGTAGTAGTGCCCCCAGTAGTTGTTCCGTGCCGGCTGCACCGCCGTAGAACTAGCGGTGGTGCAGTCGGTGCCTTGCACCGGAGCCCGCTGCGGTGCAGGGACCCATAGCCCCTGCATCCGACAGCGCCGCTGCCTGCCGACCCGGCCCCCATTAAGTAAATGGATGGAGCCTGAGCGGGCCTTCTCCGGTTGCACCGACAAGACAGACACCCGCCGCAGTCCGGCCCTTGTTTTGACACGGCGCGTGTAACGTCATGACGACGCACGGGTGCTGCTGGAGGGAGAGGTAAGAGCCGCGGATTGAGAGGAGCAGCGCCGGGGAAGAAGGTAAGTGTAAGTGGTAAAAAAAAAAAACTGGGCGGGCACAGAGGGCAGGGGGGTTGCGGACGGTGTAAAGTGTGAAAAAAAAGCTGGGCAGCAGGGGGGGTTTGCGGTGTAGTGTACAATGGTGGAAGAAAGGCTGGGCAGCAGGGGGGGTTGCGGTGTACAGTGGTGAAAACAGACTGGGCAGCAAGGGGGGGTTGTGTTGTACAGTGGTGAAAACAGGCTGGGCAGGGAGGGGGGGTTTGCGGTGTAGAGTGGTGAAAACAGGCTGGGCAGCAGGGGTGTTTGCGGTGTACAGTGGTGAAAAAAAGGCTGGGCAGCGGGGAGGGCTGCGGTGTACAGTGGTAAGACAAAGTATGGGCAGCGGGGGGGGTGAAAAAAAAGGCTGGGCAGCAGGAGTCAGGACAGACACTGGATTTAATGACTGGGGGGGAGTGAGGTGGTGACAAAAAAAAAAAAAAGGCTCGTTTTTCCTCTGAGGGTTTGTGTCAGATGTTGTGATGCCAGGAATGGGGGGGTTGGCAAAGCATACCCTTGCACCTGGGCCCACCACTTTCTTGTTCAGCCACTGGTGCCCCTGAGTAATGCCCCCAGTAGTAGTGCCCCCTGTAGTAGTGTCCCCTATTGTGAAGCCGCTTACACAAAAAAAAAAAACTAATAATTACCTTAAGTCCCGCATCCACTGCCATCTGGTCCCCCAGATCCGTCTTGCTGCTCCTCAGTCTGAACTATGAGAGAGACGTCATGACGTCTCTCCCATAGTGCACTGCACACATCGGGACCTGGAAGCCGGAGCTCACGAGTGAGTTCCAGCCTACAGCTGCTGCTGGCGCTGCGGGGAGGGAGACGGGTGCCCGCTGGTAACAAAATCTCAGCAGGCGCCCAGCAAATGGAGCCTCCCTGCGGCGCCGGGGTTAGGTGGGTTGGAGGAGGCGGAACTGGTTCCATCTCCAAATAGAGGTGACTGAATGCAGTTCCGCCCCGTTCCGGCCCACTTTAACCCCTGCTATGGGTCCAGAAATGTCTAGTTATTTTCAAACTTTAATTTATGCAACTAAAGCCTGAAGACCTTTCACAAGTAATCTGAGTCACTTAGCACCTTCACAGTTTGCTTACCAAACAAATGTACAGATCAGACCAGAGAAAAATGGTTGAAGCGCATGGATAATACTTAGTAGTAGTCTTAAGCTGGGTACACGTACCCAGCCTACAGCAGATGCGAAGGAACCACATATCTTGCGTTCCGTACACACCTCAGGATTTGGTGAACGACTGCACAATATGTTGTTCCCCTGCCGCATCCAAATACATGGGATCATATCAGATCATCAAATTGAGCGGCATGTGCGGCAGAACTGAGGACACACCAGACGATATAAACAATTTGACGTTCCGATCCGCCGAAAAACGGCAAATCGGTTTAAAAAATCGTCTAGTGTGTACCCAGCTATAGAGGGCTTCATTGTTTACTAACTTCATATACTAATACTAATCAAACATTTAATTCTTCATTAGAAAAAAAAACACTGAACATAATTATAGTTTTATAACAATCATATATATTTAAATTTATGAAAAATGAATTCAGTGATTCTCAAACCAGAGAAATAAAAACAAACAAACAAAAAAAAAACAGTATATTCTCCAAGTGATTCATATGTTTGTATTTATATTATGGATATATTTGGAAATGTAATAGACTTCAATCAGCAGGCATCGGCGAGATCCCGGGGAGTCTGCCCGATGTTTTAATGTGGCAATCTTTAAAAGGCAAAACCAGTTTGGTGTAGCCTTTTAAGGGATTGCCACTTTAAAACGGGCAGACTCACGGTGATCTTGCCGATGCCTGCAAGTCACAGGCTATTACATTTACTCCATAGTCAGTACAGTCTGTTACCTAAATTGACAGAATATGAAACTGAATCAACTACTACCTATTGACCTGATAAATTCGCTTACAATATAAAGAACATGTACAGTAATTTCTTGTTTTCCTTGTTATGCAGAAAACTTTAGTAAAGTAGGACATTTCCTGAAATATTGTAATTATTTCATCTCACTGTGCAAAATAAATTTACTCTGTGCTACTTTACTAAGGGTTATAGTAAAATAAGGATATTTTCAGCCACAGGACAGTAACCACCATAACCAAGTGAAAAAAATATATTTTACATTGAAATACTCATTTGTGAAGACCCTATTGGCAGATGTTTTTCTACATATTTTCTAACATTTTTGCAATTTCAATTGCCTGTATTATCAGGATGATCAATTGTGAGAAATAAAAGACAAAAAGGGGGCAATTCAATTAAGAGCAACTAAGTCACACCCAAGAGTAAGTGCGGCTATGTGTCGTTACCGCCGGACGAAAATCCGCGAGTCCAAGGCGAGATCGGGCCATGAAGGAGGTTAAGTAGTTGCCGGTGTCAGCAACAGCAACTCGCCCCCTCACATATAATTGAATTGACCCCTAAGAATAGGGATGGCCAGCGACCAGCAGTTTGTCACCAACGGTCAAGGGTTTTGCCATCAAAGGTTCTATGCCACTGATGACATGGAAGGTGGCAATGATTTATTTTTTGTTAGTCTGTGCCAGGGGCATGGCATTAAACCCTGCCCCTGGTGGCCCGCTAAGCAACTTCCCCTTCCCTGATTGGCCCAGTGCTTGTCATTCCCTACAACAGGGATGAGCATCGATGGGTGCAAACCGTCAATGATTCACCGTGAATAGTTTCATTGAGATTAACCACCGATGGCACCATCAAGGGTTGACCCACCAATGAGCATCCCTAACAGAGAACTGATAAAGTAAACAATACACAGACAATTTGTATGAATTAACAAGAAGCCATACATTTCTGAATCAGTTATGGAAAAGATTGGCATCATTTCTAACTTGTGAATGTCCCTCTCTCAGTGTAATAACTTTTAGGAATAGTTTTTCTTGTAGATCAGCAGAGTAGGAAGCATCACTAATGAATGATTGCAGAGTGCAGCGGTAGCTGAATGAGGTTGCTGCAAAGATACATGACACTGTACTTTCTTCTCCTGACACCTTGTGGGCAGACAAGGTTTAAAAATTTAAATAATTAGTTTAATGTACGGCTTATAGATTAAACATAAGATATTATATAACAATTGTTTTGGGAAGAATAAATGTTCTTGGCATGTAAACAAGACTGAAAGGTAGTATGACACTGTAAGTAGTAAACAAGCTCAATCCAATTGTGCAATGGTTATGTGGTATCAGTGCACAGTGCCAGCTCCTAGGTAGATATATACAGAACATACACACACACACACACACACACATATATATATATATATACACACAATTAAAGGAAAGAAAAAACTAAGTTTGCTGGTGGCTGAAAAATTCTGACACTGGTCTGCGCTTTCCAACAATCTCCTCAGCTTCCTCTGGCTCCTCATAAAGGGAGGAGATGGATGGATATTTGTCTTTTGGTTTCATCTTCTTCTTAGGATTAGAAGGTGCAGTAAAAAACTTATTGAAGGATCCAGGCTTCTTGAAGCCTTTTGTCAAGTCGTGAAAAGCGATCTCATCAGAAAGGACGCCGAGAAGAGCACTGGTGGGTCCTATTAAGGAGGCAGCAACCTTGGAGTTCCTTTTCACAGGAATGGCATGTTCTGAGCTTATAGAGGCTGGGTCCTTCAGAAGAAAACGGAGCTGCATGGGAGATTCTTTCTTCAAGTAATGGTAAGGCTTTTTTCCACTGTTATCGCGGAGATGGACGTTTGCTTTGTAATCTCTTATTAGCGTAATAATAACATCCTTACGTTCATGGATGGCAGCTATATGTAAAGGTGTATACCCTCCAAAAGACCTCACATTCACATTAGTTATACCACCACCGTGCTCACTTAAGTCAAATAATAATTTAACCATTTCTGTGTTCCCACTCTTGGCTGCCCAATGCAGCGCAGTAAATCCAGATATGAAATCTCTCTTGTCAGCCAGCTCGCCGTCATTCATGAGGAGACCAAGGAGAACGTGATTCCAACGACCATTAGTGGCATTCACCAGCCACTTATGTTCAGATGGCATCAAGGGAACCATGTCTGAATATTTGTTGTCTTCGCTTACTTTGACCATTTTGGATGACTTCTTGATGTGAGTGGACCTGAACCCAGCATCATCCAGTTGCCTCCGGCCCATATATGGGGATATGGTTATGGCAGGCAGTGAAACCTCTGGAACAGCAGTAGCAGAAGTGGCTGGTTGCTGATGATCAAGTTCACTCTGGTCTGTTTCTGTAGCATCAAATGAAGACTGGGCATACCGTAATGGCAGCATGTGCGGTTTCTGAGCCATTTCCTTGGCCTGACCATCAGACCACAACTTAGGAACTGGCACTGGTCCTGCATTATCCATTCGGGACACAATAGCAAAAACAGACTCTCTCCTGCTGTCATTTTCAGAATCTGCACTAGAGGCCAATTCGTTTAAATAGCTTAATTCAGCTTGATCAGGGATTTCATGTGCACTTTCCACAACACCAGTGACTTCTATCTCTGGGAGGCTTTCCTGTGGCTCAGATAAATCCTGCAGTGAAGGTCGCCTTTCCTGGGAGATGGGTGCTACCTCCTCTATGTTGTTTTCACACACAGGTACATTCTGTGTTTCTGCTTCCTCAAGGTGTCTGTCGCTCTGACTGGGGTCTTTCTCCTCCTTGTCCAGCGTATTCCCCGACAGTCCACCCCCTGTCAGCAAGTGCATATATTTCTTCTTCAGCATCACTACCTTGCTCCCCTCCTCATCCTTGACCACTGCTACATTATTGACAAACCTTTTGAAGAGCTCACGGTTGTTTGCCTTTTCCTGAGGATCAGGGGACTCCACCACAGGCTTAAACTTCCTGAGCAGCTCAGAGTTCTTCACCTTCCCTCCCTGCTCCAGCAAAAAGTTCAGTACAACCTCTTGTGTCACAGCCATTCTTCTCCTTCACATGCAGGGAGGCCCCTCCTGTACACTGGGGCTTAGAGGCAGAAAAAGGCAGAGAACTGAAACCAGCAGCGGATCTGCTTTCTTACATGTCTTCTCCCTCTGTCTCATGTACAATTTACCTGTTGCTTCCGGGGTAAAACTTTGTGATCAGCACTGCTACGCCCAGACCTGACTGATCAGTCAATAAAGGAGGGGGAGGGCAGCCTGCAGGTACTGAGGCTGAGATCTGAGAAGTCCCTGTGTCTGGTTTCACCTGAGCTCATTACAGCTAACACAGACCAAGTCATGACAGGTGCTCATATATTTACTGTGGCTGTGTTGTTAGTAAATTCTACTGCAGCAATCACATTTGTGCTACTCACATACTGTACTGTCGAGTTAATTTAAAATGAAAACTTTATGCAAGCTGGTTAGGTTGGATTAAGGTAATTTTACATGCAGGAAACGCATGACTTATGTAAAGCACAACGCCCCTAATTATTACAGTATTACAGCATATACAGTATAACAACCTGACTGCCTTTCATACTGTGATAACCATTTTTATTATAATTTATGGATTTTTATTTATGTTGCGGTTACTTGTACTGAATTCATTAAATGGATATTAGTCTTGTTTTTATAATTAATTCTGCCAGGTTATTGCAGACTGGAAAGAAGTTAGAATATCAGATACGGTATGATAATCACAATGAGCTGGGCTGACAGGTGTGGGGCAGAGGATGGAGTCTCTGGTGTGAGACAGAACAGCCTGGACACCACACTCCTGTGCTGTGTGGAATACTTTCTCCATATATTCTATTAACCCCTCATCCTGTTCTGTAGTATAAATGCAACAACTGTAAAGGTGCATACACACGTAACGATTTTTTGAACGATTTGTCGTTAACGACGTCGTTATCGTTCAATCGTTCAAAAAATCGTTCCAGCTCGCCCCCGTTTGTAGTTCATCATCCATTTTAGACTGTCCAACATAACGATTTTCATTAAGGGAAGAAATATTTTTTGTTCATTACACTTCAAAAAATCGTTCACTTTTTCAAGGGAAAATCTGACAGAAAATCGTTGGTTACAAAATCGTTACGTGTGTATGCACTTTAAGAAGACACTTTTACATCCAGAAATCTAACATGAGCCCCCTCAAAAACAAATATATTTTATTGCAATCTTCTATATCATAAGAGTAAACAAGTAATACAGTTACAATGTTTTACTAAATATGGTGAAAGCTGGGCTTCTAGAATAGTACATTTATAGTCTCCTCAATGACTGCAAGAGTGAGCCAGCAGCTGGAGGGAGAAATTGTAAAGATAACTCAGGTGAAGGTAAAGATAATGTGTCATTATGTCTGACATGCACGACTGAAATCCAGGAAGGTCTCTAGTCATGTCATTGTGTGGTTCCATGTCATGTCATGTTTGTGTTTGTTTGGTAACTGTCCTTTCATAATTCATATAGATTTCACTAATGCTGGTCAAACCTGTATGAATTTAAGTCCAATTGCATCAATACACAATTGAGGTAGCATGATACAGTCCCTTTAATCAGATTGTAAAGAGAAAAAAAAATGTTTTGCACTCGTGGTTGAGCAATGTGTGGAGTCACACGCGGTCGGTGAATATAGCCTTGACTAGAGCAGTGGTTCTCAAACTCAGTCCTCAGGACCCCACACAGGTCACATTTTTCAGGTCACCCAGCAGGTGCACAGGTGTACTCATTACTGGTTAATACATTTTAAAAGATTCACAAGTGGAGCTAATTATTTTACTTGGGATTCTGTGAGGAGACCTGGGAAACATGCAATGTGTGGGGTCCTGAGGACTGAGTTTGAAAACCTGTGGACTAGAGGTTCTTAAACCGCCATTAAAGACCACGTTTTAAAGATATCCATGCTTAAGGTGACTTAATTAGTACTTCTGTCAATTTCATTTAGCTATCTGGACTCAAGCATGGTTATCCTTAAAACCTGGACTGTAATGGTGGAGTTTCAGAACCTTTGGCATTGACAGTAACATTACAATTTTGACCTGACATAAATGAAAGTCATGTTCAGTGTATAGTATGCGCAAAGTGCGACAGGTATAGGATCATTGAACTTTAACTATGCTTATGATAAACAGTCTAAAGGTCCTCTTATATCCATTATATTGCTCTTATGGCTATTCTCAATGTCACACAGTATATTACTATTGGAAAGTATCAATATAAGTAAAATTGCTAAATATTCTATATGGTACACATATCAACAAGTTTATATTTGTTATTGTATTGAAAAGTCATGTCTGTCTTCGGTGAGGAATAGTTATGGATTCCCGACAGCGGCAGCCCAATAGATCAGCAGAGCCCAGCAGCGGAAGCCCTACAGCGCTGGAAATCCCGATCGTCCCTAAGGTAAGTATAAACTAACCTAACCCCCTAACCCTCCTTAGGGGTGCCTAACCCTAACCTTTCCCCCAAGTGCCTAACCTTAATCACCCCCTCTAAGTGCCTAACCCTAACCCCCCCTTCCCGATGCCTAAACCTAAGTTCCCCGGGGGGGTGCCTAACCATAACCTCCCCCCGGGGGTGCCTAACCATAACCCCCTCTTCCCCTAGCCTAACCCTAACCCTCCCGGGGGGGTGCCTAACCCTAAGTCCCCCCCAGGTGCCCTAAACCTAACACTCCCCCCCACGGCTGTCCGCTCGCGGTGCCCGGCATCCATTCGATCGGGATGCCGGGCGCCGGTCTCCCGGCGTCGGGTAAATGACAGGCGTCTAGATATAGACACCGGTCATTTATCCCACACCGGGATAAAGCAGCCAGGAAGCCGGCTGTCAGTATTAAGGCAGCCGGTTTCCCGACTGCATACCCTTCAGTGATTATTCATATTAAAGAAAGCTTAAATGAATTTGTTTTTAATGATAATTAAGTCACTGATAGAACTGTGAACTTTGTATAACATTTTGATATAGCCTTAAATATGTGGAGATTAGGATTATAGACATTTATTTTGGCAATATAAGTGTTGACAATTAGATTTGCCAATGCAATGTCCATGAGCTTAATACATATAAATTGTTGCTAATGAATGCACCATGTAGTAGTTACATTGAAATGACTATAAGACAAAGGGCCTGATTCAGAGATGGACAGTAATGCGATTCTTACGCAGATCGAGCGATTGTTTGCCATTGTGCATATGTATATGCCGCACTGCGCAGGCGCTGTGATTGTCTTGTGATTCCGCACGCACAGAGGAACCATTTGCAAAGTGAGTGACAGGTAGTCAGCATTTGGGCGGCGTCTGACCGTTTAAACGCCGTTACATGGGCGTGTATAAATTAGCCCTTGCCATCTCCTACGCAGCATGAGGGTCTGCGACTGTTCAGACCTGCAGCAAGGGCAAGATGACCGCTCGATGTGTGTCGATGTTACCGATGTTTACGCAGGTAAGCGATGTCATATGCATATGAGAAGGCAGCTCTGGGTGTCCCTATGCTCAGGTAAGCCTTGGCACTATTAGCATATTTTTGCAGCTGCGATCGCCTTAGAGTCCATCTCTGAATCAGGCCTAAAGTATCATTTTTGTACCTGAAGAAGGGAGAGAAGCTCCACAATATATACAGCACTTTGTGCTGATCTCCTGTATCATGCTGTGTGCACATGAGGAGGTGACGCTACTTGTCAGACCGCAGAGAGATATTTAAGAAGAAAAAAAGAAACATTGCAGCACTCATTGCAGTACTACATCCAGTTTTACATGTGCTAGTGCCATTCATTTCTATCATCTGTCTATCAGAGTTTATGAATGTAGGGCATTGTCCACCCATTATTTTTTAACAAATCATTTTTTGTACAGTATTTATATGCAACAATTGTTATAAATGTATCCTAGTAAATGTTGCCCCTTGCTTTCAAAGTGGTGCACTGGAGAGACAGGGCAGACAGAAAACTTAGCACTGGCGATCAAATATGGCGATTGGCGGACATCAATTGCAAAATAAAAATACTTTAAGCGCATTTACAGAACAGCATGGAAAACTGATATTAATGCACTGTACAGTGGGATAAGCCTTTATTTATGCCTAAGAGAAGGAGGTGTCGCTTTTCCTACTCACTACCATCCATCAGCCATCTGAGGCATTCCCAATAGACATCCTATGAAATATCAGGATGTTCAGAGTGTCCAGCTCCCAGTCCAGCAAAACTTCCCAGCCCTTGGTAGGTAAGGATCTCCTGGGTTGTTTTTCTACAGACCATGTACACACCTAGGGGTAGATTTGCTAAAACTCCTATAACAGACAAGTGGTGGCGTTACTCTATTCTATCATTTCTCTATTGCAATCTAGAAAACGATAGGCAGAATTGGATCGGTTGCTTTGGCCAACACCATCACTTGTCTGTTTTTGAAGCTTTAGTAAATCTGCCCATAGACTCTTTTAATGGCTGGATAGTGGTTAGAGTTGCTGTCTCACAGCTCTGGGGCTGGATATTCAAGTCCATTCAGGGCGCTACCCGTGTGGCATTTGTATATTCTCCCTGTGTTTTGTGTGATAGAGAATTTAGCTCAAGTAGGGCAGGGCCTGATGTGAATAATTACATATACTCTGTGAAGCACTGCGTAATATGGGAAGAAAATGGCCATAGCCTTTATTGTGCAACATTTTAAGAAAAGAAAAACAGTATTTTAGCATTTGGTACTTCTGGTCCCAGCACGCACTGGTAGACATTAACTGCAAGACCAAGTTTGCACCTGGATTCCACAGTAGGCTGGTACTTGTAGTTCTACAACTGTAAGTATACTCTTGCAGCCAAGGGTAAGTTGGCACTTGCAGTTTTACAAGGGCCAGCACCAGAGGTGACCTACGTTGAAATACTACTTCTCTTTAAAGGTACGATATCGTTCAAATCGCTCATAAAAGTTGTACCGTGTGTACGCACCATAAGACACTTTTACATCCAGAAATATATATGTGTGTGTGTATATATAATATAATATTATCATTATACAGAGGTCCTTATGATAGGTCACAAGTCAGGGCTACAGCATAGCCAACCAACAGGACTTACGCTTGGGGGATCAGAATTACAAAACACTGAACATGTGCGGAATCTTGGTGTTGTCCTGGATAGTGGCATCTGACACTTAAACATCAGGTATCCGCCACAATCAAATCCTCATTCTTTCATCTGAGGAACATAGCCAGAATCAAGCACTTAATTTCCTTAGAAGATCTGCCTAAAGTCATACATGCATTTATATCATCACGCCTAGACTACTGCAACACCCTCTACCTTGGACTCTGAGCAAAAGAATTGCACCGCTTGCACATGGTACAAAACGCAGCTGCCAGGCTATTAGCCAACCAGCCCCGTTCCAGCCACATAACACCCATTCTCTACTCCCTTCACTGGCTGCTTGTCAGATGGCAAATTGTTATCAAGATTGTATTACTAACTTACAAAGCCCTACATGACCATGGCCCAAGGTACCTAAAGCAGCTTCTGATTCCGTACTGTCCCACACGAGTACTGCGATCCGTTGACGAAGGGCTATTAACAGAACCTAGAATCTCACGGAATTCATCTGGGGGTCGAGCTTTCAGTTTTGGGGCTCCAACCTTATGGAACTCACTACCCCGCACAGTTCGAGAGGCCTCCACTCTAGAATCCTTCAAAAATAGACTCAAGACTTACCTCTTCACCCAAGCATTTCACTAATGTCCCTTGTTTAAGCTTATTTTGTGTTTTGTACTGTAAAGGCAAATGCAAAGCACTTTTTGAGTCCTTTAGGAGAAAAGCGCTATATAAATAAAAAAAATTGGGGGGGGTTTGTAAGCCCAATTCTTTTGGGGAATTAATGCCAGCACTAAGGCTTACAAGGGACAGCATGCTGCATGTTTTCCTGTTAAAGAGGGGTGACACCAGGCCCAAACTACCATATCTAGTGCTGGTTGTGGCTTTTGCGTTTTGCCCATTCTTGTGATTGGTGGTCAAAACTACAACTTATAAGATGTGTGGCTAAGCCCTGCAAGATATCATGGGGAAAATAATGTAAATGTGTAACCTTTCAAACCACGATGTAATCCAGCAAACATTTGTGAAACTGACGATGTTACAGGTTTCAGATTGGTGTCTGGATCCAGTAACTGTAAGAGACCACATACAGAAATGGTGGTATATTGTAGTTTATTTTGACCTTTTAGCACACAGTAACAATATTTCTATAACATACAGTTATAGCGCAGGAATACGTTGGTATGTTAGATCCCGCTGTTCATTAAAATGGCACAATTCGCTGTCTTGTACAGTACTATAATTGGTTGACTATAAATCTACAGTATGCTGCAGTGATTCCCAAACATTCTTGAATCACAGTGCCCTAGAGTATCTGCATTGTTTTCCACTGCACGCCTAGGCCAAATGTTTTTTAATGAGAAATCCAGCGAAAATGATTACATTTAGCATACCTCCCTACAGTCCCGAAAACTGTTGGGAGGTATGCTAAATGTAATCATTGTCGCTTTCGGACACTGGCCCTGATTCAGAGCCGGATGCTCTGACAGAGCGCTCGCTCTGAATCAGGGCCGTCCCTCTTACTTTTTGGAGCGGCCTCCTGGCCGCTCGCATAGCTGTGGGTGACCACCCACAGCTATAGCGAGCGGCCAAAATGATGGTCGCGATGGTCAAGACCATCGCGACCATCGGGCTTGCGACGAGACCCTTGTGGTAGGGCCTCGCTGCCGCAAGCCCCGGAGTGCTTTTGGCTCTATCAGAGCCAAAAGCTCTCCCACTGACATCACTGGGAGATCAATGGGTGATGTCAGTGGGGCCGGCCCCAGACGGTAGGCGTTCCCATGGGAACGCCTCCGTCTGGGCAGCCACGCCCCCGGCACGCCCACCAAAGGGGGCGTAATGTCAATCACCATTGACAGCACGCCCCCTTTGGTGCGAGACCCATAACGACAGCTTGGCCGTCGTTATACGGGTCTCGCGCATGCGCGCGACGGAGCCGCCTCCGTCGTGCGCATGCGCACTTGGGCAACATCGACCCGTTTGCGAGTGCTCATCGCTTGCGAGCGGGTCTGAATCAGGCCCACTGTTCCATCCATGGGCCACAGTATCCCGCAGCCGCGGGGAAGATGGGGGGATTGGCAGTGGCGAATGGTAGACATAAGCATGCTTGCATTATCCACATTATTCCAGAGCACTCATCAACCCCCACCATGGTGAGAACGGTGTGTGATGTGCAGTCACATCCCCAAAATTTGCGCAATAGGGAACGTGATCTTGCACATAATTTCGGACATGCGCACAAAAGTTGTGATCCCATCATCCCCAGTGTTGTGAGGCATGAATTGAGTTGATTGTGCTTAACTGTCATCCTTGGGTTCAGTTGTGTGGTGGGGGACAGGGTTGTGCTTTTGTTTGCCCACATATTTTATGATCGGCAGCCACCAGTGCTGGTTTAGCTTATCACATATACCATAGTCTGATTTGGTCCTGGACCACCAACCCGCTGCACCCTGTTTGGGAACCACTGGTACGCTGTATTATTTTGGGAAAAAAAATCAGCAATTTGAGTTCGCTTTTAAGTAGCCCTGGACGTTTTCTACCTTCTTTTCACAGAAGAGCATTGTTTTATTTCCTCTGCTGCCCACCCACACATGGTTCCTCTTGGAATTCCCAGTTCTGTCTTAGGGGGCATATTTATCACAATCCTCATCTCCGATGCGGATGGGATGTGATGATATAGCCCAAATCCGCGATGTGATATTTTAATACATGTATCAAACATCACACGGAGGGACAGAGCTTGTGAGAAAGCTCTGTCCCTGCGAATCCTCTCCCTGCATTACTCAGGGTATTTATTGCAAAGATACCCCGAGTGACCATGGCACAGTGTATAATCATTAACAGCTTGTGGCTTGTTATTAATGGAATGGAATGCCGGCTGTCGGGATGCCTACTGTCAAAATACCGACAGCGGCATCCCGATGGTTGGTACCCTCCCCACCTCACACCCTTAGCCTCCCCGTTAGTGTCTAAACCTAAGTCTCCCCCCTTAGTGGCTAACCATAACCCCCCTAGTGGGGCCTAACCCTCCCCCCTAGGGGTGCCTAACCTCCCCACCCCAAAACCTAACGCTAACCCCGCTATGATACTTAAACTTAACCCTCCCGCCGCCGCGGCTAACAGCTAAGGGTGCCCCGGATTTGCCTCCTTCGGGCTGGCGTCCTTCTGGATTCTGGCGTGGGGATTAAAAGAGGCGTCTGTATTTCGACGCCTATCTTAAGTTCCTTGTTAGGCTTCCTCCACCAGGATTTAGATTGGCAGCTCCGCGGCCGTCGGTTTCATAACTACATCCCGACAGTGTACATAAGTACATTAAGGTGCGTACACAATAGATGACTCGCAAAAGATGCAATGTCATCAACAATTTCCCTTGAACTCCCCAGGCAACTCCCCTGCACTCCTAGACAAACGTTATCTTGCATAAACTGTCCAACCTGACGAACAATCTGACCAATGACCTGAGTCTTGTTAATGAGATTGGCAGATCTTGCCTGTTGTAGGCAAGATCTGAAGATGCGATGTTCGACACGCGGGGACGCGTATCGGCATCGTGAACGTGAGTGGACACAATTTGGACATATTTTATATGATTTGTCGTTCCAATGCGTGGTAATCAGGCGAATTGTGCAAAATATCATCTAGTGTGTGCGCACCTTTACACCTCTTATACATGTACTTGTTTACAATCATACAGTAACCGTATCTGAGAATTTCACCAAAAACACAATTATACTTTTACATTTTCACATACAGTAAAGCTACTCATTTTTCTTGATTTAAGAAAAAACAAAACAAACACACTTACCAGAAAAAAAAAAACATCCTGCTTGTGTTCCACAATTGTTGTTTGGTACCTTGTACTGCAGCATGTAGTGTTTTTTTCATAGTTTATTATGTTCTTCACTGACCTGTAATAAGCTTAATGGGAGCACATATGGATGTGAAATAGAAGAGATCTTGCATCTGGTATTATGAGTTAATGACCTGAACACACTAATTCACCTGCAGCGCCCTCTACCAAACACTCCACAGTGTATGTGACCAGGCATTACCTAGACTAGAGAAAATGTGCATTTCCAAACGAATTTGGGCTATGAAAATAAATGCAAATTATTCTTTCTCTGGGCTATGGTAGTGCAGGTGTCACTATGGGGCCTATGTATTAATGCATCCGAATACTTGAATAAGTTTGAGGATAGATAAGCACCCTGTTTGATATGTAATTTTGTTAGGTAAGTTAAGGGTTAAAAGCTGGAGGGGGATGTGGTTAGTATTCGTCACTTGAGGAGTATAAGCGTATGGTAGGATTTAAGGGAGGGCTTAGAGGTTCCATATAAATAGCCTGGTGAGGGGAGACATCTTCCTCTTTCCAGTTTATTACATATGTATTGTATTTTATATGTCTGTCTTTCTCTTCTTCTTTCACATTTCACACCCCATTTATTTCCCCTGGTCTACCACCCTCTCTGTCTCCTGTTAATTTTATCTTTTACTACCTTCCTTTTTCTAATTTCCCCCCTGTCCTTTCCTTTCTGCACATGTTCCATACTTTTCCTCCCCCTTCCCCTGCTTGTGTTTCCATATAGTCCCTGTTACCTGCCAGTGCCCTCCCTCCCTGTCATTTCCAGATACACAGGCCCCGTGTCCCCCCCCCCCGCCCCGGCTGCCAGGCCTCTCACCTCCGTGACTGCTTCCCCAGCCAGGCGAGGGCCATGGTCCGCTCAGGCGCAAGGCTCCACCTGCCTGCACTCCCGCTGCCGGCTCTCGATTGCCGCCCCCCCACATCAACCACCCCTTCCCCGCGGCCGCCTGCTCTCAAGCGGCAGCGATATTAGCTATATGGCCCCCACTCCCCGTCTCCCCTCACGCTAAGCGCGGCCATCCCGCTCCCTGCACCGGTGGCTAGCTCCACCCACAGGGTTGCGGCAGTCATCTTGTGCAGCCAGGCACCACATGGTGCTCTGCCGCACCCCTCCAACCCCCCCATGCCCCCACTACTTAAGAACAGGGGGGCACCTCCCTGCACAGCCCCCCCCTGCTCTGCCAGCACCAGAGACCCCCTTGGTGCGGTGTCCCCTAGCGCGCCACCCACCAACTTGTCCCCTTTCCCCCCCGCACCCTGGGGTGGGGGTTACACCCCCCCTTGCATTTAGGGGCGGCTGGTGCACAGCACAATAATCCTGCCCCATTCAAGCCTACAATGATGCGCCGCCGGGCTGCCCCCCCCCCCTTATTTCCCTGCCACCGGGATGCTGCACATAAGCCCAATGCATTTTTCAGCCCCTTATCATCCGCCCCGCTTATGCACTGCCAGCCACTGCCCCCCACTCTCCACCAGTTCACCCCCTCCACTGCTAACGCGGCCCCCCCCTTTTTTCCCAGGGATTGGCGCCTCACTACAAGGTGCAATAGCTATGCCCATCCAGCCGCATGCCACTACAGCTGTTTTCCTGAACCCATACATGTTTCCACCCCCTCCTCACACCCCTCCCCCCAAAACCTGATCCCGTACCCCCGCTGGCTACAGCATCTCCTGCTCTTTCTTCTGCGGAGGGACTTTGTTGCATGGGTTTCACCGGATATTTTTTCGAGCCCCCTGGTCACAGCTTTTTGAGCGTCTAGGACCATTGTCGAAGTCCAGCGGACAGATGGTGCTGATGTCGAATCAAGTCGTGGTGGGCGCACCGCGCAGCGAGGGACTGTTGGCGAACACAAAGGAGCCAGTGGCTGGGCCTTCCACGTCATGATCAGGTGAGCATGGTGTTAACCCATTTGCGCAGCACACATTCCCCTTCCACTGATGATTCTAGCAATTCTTCCAGTTCATTTGTAAATCCGCGCAAGCTTAGGCGTTACTTAGTGCAAATTTAATGGGTAGCAAGGGTGCCCTTAGAGATTTAACACAGTGTCAGCAATTGAGGTACCGGATGAAGCGCGGGTTATGGTTCACTGAGCGAATACGGCTATCCTTAAAGATTTAAAGTTTTAAAGTAGGGAGCGGTTAGTGAAGAGTAAATTTGTGGATATGTTTGTGATAACGGCTGACGCACGTAGGTTTAGTTCAGGCTAAGTCAGCAGGAGTAATGGCGGGGGCCTTCGGGTATGTTATGTTTTTTGTGGCGTGCTACCTTGAGTCTAGACACAGCAGGAGGGACAGGCAGTGTTTTCAATTAGGTTTCAAGGATGTTGAGGTTTGGATTGCTTGACCAACTGCCTAGCTTGCCTGCGGAATCCTCGGTTGGTCGGAAGCAGCCCTTTCTGGCCTGCCCAGATCTGTGGGCATCAGCCGCTGGTAGTGCTACGCGTGTAATAACACGCAGGGTCATATGGGGCAGGCTGTGGATACAGTCATATCTGCATGCTCTGTGGGAGCATTCATCCAGCCAAGGTGTGCGCGTTGGTCTGCCGCACAGGGTCAAGGAGAATATTGCAGCAGCAGCGCAGAGGTGTTCAGAAAAGCACCGTCATTGATTAATTTGGGGGTTTTTGGCGTGGGTTTGCATTTATCTTTGACACAGGAATATCCGTGGTTTCTGAGAGGAATCTGAAAGCGGAAGTCGGGTGGGGGCCCATGCGTGGCCCCTTTTGCTCCACCCACTTTTGGTAGGGTTTAGGTGCACCGCCTTCAAGGGGGTGTCGTAGAAGGAATTGGGTAAATTGGGGTTGTTACAGAGTCTCTTACATAAATGGAAGGGCTCGGCAATCACACAAAATATCTGTCAGATCACTGCGCCGTTTAACAAACGGGGGGAGGGCTCTACTAGCTAAGGCAGATATCGCATCTGCTTTTTGACTGCTGCCCATTTCACCCCGAGTCCTTTAAATATTTGGGGTTTGGAGTTGCAGGGCTCAATTACGTTACACAGAGGGAAAGCCCTTATGGCCTTGTGATTAAGATGACCGATTGGTTTTTTCATTTTGTGTACTTTAGTTGAAGGTTTTAGTTACTTTTTGCAGTAGTTGTCCATGCGGGTATTGGGACATACTGTGGTGTCCCGCTACCTGGATGTTTTCATGTTATGGGGCTAGTAGATACCAGAGTTTGCCAGTATTCAATTAATTTCCTTAGTTTAGTCGTTATGGGAGCCCCGATGGCTCGTGACAGGTAAGAAGGTTCAGTTATGCGCATTATCTTATTTGCGGATAGAAATCGATACCTTGATAGGATTATGCCGCTTGCCTATGGCGAAGGCGTGGCGTTTTTGGGTGTTGCTAGAAGCATTTCATTTTGGCAAAAAAAAAAAAAGAAGTTTCGCTAGTACAGTTGCAGTCGCTATCGGGCCCCCTCAGTTTGGCATTTAGAGTCATACATAGGGGTCGGTTTTTCAGTAGACGGCTAGAAGGAGCCACAGCAGGGGTTAGGAAGCCTCGTCACCTCATATGTGTCCCTCTGGAGCGGAGTGGACATGCTGCACATTTGTTTGTTTTTTATGCGCAAATTCAACGGAGTACAGTTCTGCACACGTCACCCGTAGCCAAGTCCGAACTTAGACCGTTACGTATGCATCCTGTTCATTAAGTGGTGCATTTGAAGGGGAGTGTGGCACGGAGCCTTGGCCGGTTTCCTGTGGGGTTCAGGGCCTAGACAGGAACATCCTTATTCTTGAGAATTTTTCAATTGTAGTGGCGGTCGAACTGAGGTCCAGCAAGCCTTGCATTAGGCAAATCCTGTTTGGTGATAACTTAGGTGTGGTATAAGAAGGCTCTAATCTAGGACGGACTTGGATCCGGCCTCGCAGTGGTTAGGCATCTATGTGTTTAAGGAATATTGAGTTTAGAGCACGGCATGTTTCGGGCGTTGCTACCAAGATAGTGGACATCTTATATCGTTCAGTAGGACATGTTTCATTCGCTCGCGCCTCCTGCTAATTTACATGGTTTCTCCTTCCCCTTCCATGCCTGGCGGATCGTCACGCCGGCATCCAGGGACTAGCATGGAAGTCATGGGCACCAAGTACATTAAGACCTACACGCTAGTTTTGTGCGATTGGCAAGGTGTTTAGTTTCCAAGAGCGGGCGGTTTCAGATGGTTAATGATTGTATGGCAGAGTTTGTCTGTAGCTGCTATGACAGGGGTCATTCCAAGGCGGCTTGTCTCCAGCGCTACCCAGTATAATTTTCCAAGTTGCACGTTTGGCGGATCCTGACAAATTATTTGTATTAAACAAGGCATTTAATAGGGTGGGCAAGAGAGTATTAACAAAGGTATTTAATAGGGTGGGCAAGGGAGCGTCCTAACAAAGGCGTTGCACGGAGCCCCATCAACGCAGCCCTATTACAGGATTTGATTGGGCCAGTAAAGGAGCGGCTTCGGTCAAGTGCTAGGCGCCTTCCCCCCCCCCCTTTTTGGTTAGCATTTTCATTAGCTTACTTTAGGGCTTTTAGAATGGGTGAGCTAGTTGCTGCTACTAAGATTTCTGCGCTATCAGGCTTAATGTTAAAATAAGGTGGTTATCAAACCGGTATTGAGCTTGTGCTGAATAGATGGGTCTAAGACAGATTAACTGGCAGGGAGCGAGGGATTTCTATTCAGATGCATGCAGATCCAGTGATTTGGCCAGTTGCTCTTTGGGGTACTTTAATAGGGTTTGCCCTCCAGGTGGCGGGCAGTGGTTATCCATGTTAATCTAACTCCCTTTTGTCCAGGTCGTAGTTTACGAGGGTGTTTCAGAATTATATTATAGCTAGGGCAGTGGAAGTCGTATTTAAAACAAGTAGCATTAAGTAGTTGCGCTCCTTGCGAGTTTGTTGGGAAACCCAGGGGCCTTATGCCTACTGCCGCTAGGGATTCTGAAAGGATTTTCAGCTTTTGCCCTCAAGGAGGTTTTGCTGTTTTTCATCTTCAGATGGGTCACCCAACTATTTGTTTCCCTTTCCTTGTGGTTAGATTATTGTTGTTATTATACATAGCAATTTCTGTTTGTATTAAATACCAATATCTGTCTGTATAAATGCCAATTCTGTCTAGGTGAACTTTCGGACAGGGTTGTCCGTGAGTGCTAACTGTCGGGTGTGGGAAAATTCCTATATTTACTGGGCTAGCCAGCACCCTTTGGAGTTACATGCCCAATTTTGGTTGTGAGTGCGTAAGTGGCATTGCTTAGGATTACGAGAAATGCACTGTAAGTGCCTGCTAGATGCCCCATGGGCAGCAGAGGAGAAGTTTGGGGCCAGACTTGGGAGGCAATGATTTGGTCGCGTTCGTGGGTATTGAACAGATATGGCCATTGCACGCTTGTCATTTAGCGTTTGGTGGACGCGTCATACAATACCCAAGTTTATGTCACGGGGCAGAGAGCTTGCATAGGCCCGACGGGGTACATCTCACGAGCGCGCGGCTAGAGCGGTTGACCGATGACCTCTGCAGTTTTCAATTTCATTAAGAAGGTCACAGTTTTGGTGGTGGGCCTGGTTCTGCGAACCGGGCTTTGGCGGGAAGCAGTGCTCATGGGCGGCCTATTATTAGCGCAGGAGTGCCTGTGGTAGCATTCTTCCTTTGAGAGCGGCCAGTTTGTCACCGCCTAAAGGGGGGACATGGTCATTGTTCCAAGGGAGGAACCAATGCTGTGCCAATTAGGGGAGGATGGTACTGCCCCAGGTCAGTCTGCGCAGGGCGGGGATCCGCCCCTATTATTTAGTATTGGTATCCACTGGGCTGTGGCCTTGGAGCACTGCTTTCTTCTTGCCACCTATTCTAGAATTTCAATTTGATCAATAAATTCTGGCTGTGACCTCTTTGAATTCCATATACATGTGTCAGTGTGTTTATTCCTAGGTTTAGGATTAAGTTAAGTTAACAAAAGGGAATAATAAAACAAATGGGTGACTTAACATTATTGTTACTAAAATAAAATGAAAAAGGGTGTTTTCACACCCGTTTCACATTATTTTAGTATCACAGAATTTTACTACACTTTTTGTCAAATTCTACTCCAAACCCTAATTATCACATATTGGCCGGGATGTACTCAGGGCCGGATTATAGGCAGGGCAAACGGGACGGTCGTCCAGGGGCCCCCACACACTGGGGGCCCCCACACATTGCCCCTACTCGGCCCACTCTGCCACCTCCCTTGCCCGTCCGGCTTCTGCAAGCATAGCTGACTGCAAAGTTGGACCCTTCCCCTACTTACCTTCCAGTCCGTGAAATAGTTCGGCTTTCTCTCAGGCGGAGTGGATGTGCTCCTCGGCGCTCTGCTCACTTGCCTGGCTCCCTGCTCTACCAGCCCAGGCTGCTTGCTGCTCCTCTGTGAAAGCCGGGCCTGTGACAGCACCTCCAGATGAAGGACGAAGGCAGCCAATGGCGCGATGCGCACCACTCGCGGCACTGGGGTCCTGACAGATAACTCACCTGTTCCTGGCCCCCTCCTTGTATGTGTGTGTGCGTTCTGCCCATTGTGGCTGTGATGGGGGGCTCCAGCCAGCAACCTTGCATTGCAAGATTGCAGTTGGCTGCCCAGAGACCACCCTCCCTGCCAGATGCTCTACAGCCCCCAAAGCTCCTTACACCTGCCATGTGTCATACTATCATGCAGTGGTATAGGAGTGGCAACAGGCGATTAGCATCAATTTCATTGGTTGGGGCCCCCACAACTTAGTAGCCCAAGGGCCCCCTCAAGTCTTAATCCGGCCCTGGATGTACTAAAGCTGAAAATGTGGTAAAACCCACAAAACAGGGATTTTACCGCATTTTCCATATGTACCAGTGCATTTCCCGGTGCTTCATCCTGGTGGGTAACGCCAGCTGAAGGTGGCATTAGCCAATAGAAGCCTCTGGGCTTCTTACCGGGACGCATATCTTGAGATGGAGCCCTCTCATCGCCAACCCGTGGCCTGCGTCCTTCTGCGCATACGCAGAAGGATGTCAGAGGGACTTCTGGGTGTTAAACCCGGAAGTTCCTCTGTCCGGGGGCATCGCAATGGACATCTCTTGTCGGGAGAGCTGTCCTTTGCGATGTAAATCGTATTTCTAGGTACATACCACAATAATCAACCGCGGTATGTACCCGAAGAGAGGTGGGATTTACCGCTTCGCTGAAGCAATGCTTAGTACATCCCACCAATTGTTAGTAAGCAAATCGCATTTCCCATAATTGTAATGGGAAATGTGATCTGCCTGAGATCTCCTAAAAATAAAATGTGAAAAGATACTGGGGAAGCCCTGGATAATAACGCCACCTGGAGATGGCATTATCCAGGGTTTCCCCCGGTTCCCCGACTCCTGCTCTGCTCTAACAGGCAGAGCACAGCCAGACCGGCAGCCGGGCCCCAGTGATCAGCTGTGTGGTCTAAACCACAAGCTGATCACTGCAAAAAAAAATTATTAAAAAACAAACAAACTGTTATCTGATTCCAGGGACCGGAGATCAGTGCTCCGGTGATGTCCTCTGGGGCTCCGGTCAGTTGGTCTCCTGGCTCCTGCACTGTGACCCTCGTCAGCTGCTGCATAGAACCGCTGACCACCGTCACAGTGCAGAAGCCGGGAGACCAGCTGCCCTGAGCCCCAGAGGACATCACCGGAGCACCAATTACCAGAGGTAAGTGTAGGCTAAACGGGGGGGCAGGGGGCCTGGAGAGGATCATGCGCGGGGTGTGGTACTGTTGCAAAGGGGGGTTGCGGTAGATGGCCGCGGCGCATGCGCAGACACATTCTCTCTGTATTTTTTTCCCAAAAAATGCAGGAATAAATGTATGGATGGGATTCGCAGGGACAGAGCTTTATCGCAAGCTCTGTCCCTGCAAGGAATTTTTTGATAAATTCCTGTGATTCCAAATACGAATTTAGCCGGATATATCACACTACAACCGCATTTTAAATGTGTATTGTAGTAAATAGTGTCCAATATCTGGCTGTAGAGCAGGGATGGAGAACCTTTTTTTTTGTCCGAGGGCCATTTTAATATATAAAACATTATTCAAGGGACTGGTGGAGGCCACGTCCCCTCCATGTGATATCATACGGAGGCGGGACCACAATCGCCGGTCATCACAGCAATGCCTGGAGCATCCTGATGATGCTCCGGGGAGCTGTAAGGGCACCAGTGTGAAAATCTGACACGTCCTAAGGACGCTCCAGGTGGCACTGCTGCATAGATTCTGGCTGCAGGGTGCCATTCTAGGCACCCTGCTTGCCACATGAGGCTAGCAGAAAATAGCTCCACGAGGGCCACACCAAATGATTCCGGGGGCCTTATACAGCCCTCGGGCCTGAAGTTCCCCATCCTTGCTGTAGAGTAATGGGGGGTATCCACTTATCGTGCAATCGCTTGTTTAAATCGCTAACGATGTCGTTATCGTGCAATCGCTTGCAAATCGCACATACATCATGCATGCATCGGGCATGTTTTGGACGGAAGCGACCCGCGATGCGTGTGCCAGCGGGTCGCTTCTGACATCGCCCGTACATGCAGGTCAACCTGACGATCTCGTCAGGTTCAGCATGTGCGGGGATGAGGGATGTGCCGGGACTGAACGAGTGAACGTTCAGTCTAGGCACATCACTAGCTATACAAACGACAGCATGCTTGCAATGTCGCAATCGTGCTCTCGTTTGTATATCGTTAAGTGGATACCCCCCATAACAGTACCAGTCTAGGATAATTTTAGCAAGTGAAAGTTTGCATTTAAAATTCATAATATCAACTTCCCAACACTGATTTCAGCTACAGAAATTATCTAGAATTTTGTGATTTTGGAATAGTGGGTTTTCATCATACCTTTAGTTACGCCCCTGACTTTTCAATGACAACTGTGTTCTAGATGCCACTTTAAAAGGCAGGTCCCCCAAATCTCTAGTGGCTTTACAGTACAGGCTCCTATATTCTCTGGTGGCTATAGTGCAAGCCACGCCTTATCTACTGTAAGGAAAGTTTTAATACAAACTCTTCAGCTTGAGGACTTGTGCTGTTATTGAGATACAAAATGCTTTTCAACATGTTTACCTGTCTGCTACTGTCTATGGTGTTTTCAAAGAGTAGTAACAGTCCTAACAGATTTCATAGGCATAAGTCAGATGGCAGTTTCTCAATGACAATCCCAACAACTTCTGTAAGTTATCCAAGCACTAATGCCTAGATAATACAAACTTTTATAGGTTGCACCTTTTAACAAAAGTATTTGCCTGCGGACCTAGTACCTCTGCCATTCAGCTATTTCTCCTCCCAAACTTGTACTTCTAGTTTGCCCTGACAGGAATGCTGCTGATGTTAATGTACTTTTAGATGTTATGAAACTACAGCAGTTATTAGGGCCTGGTACAGAGATGTATGCAGTGGCCATGTTTACGTAGTTGAGTGATTATTGGCAAGCGCCAAGTTTCATTTTAGTTTCTCGCAGTGAGGATTTATTCGCAATGTGATTAACAGGCAGGGACTGTTTGCAGGTGGCAACGGGGAAGGGGGGGGCAACTGAAATGCAGGCGTGTCTTAGCCTGCGACTGTGATCCTGTACATAGTATAAATGGCCCCGGCGTCTCAGTTTCCGCAGACATCCTGCACGACCATAGTGATCCTCATAAGATGATACTGATGCTGCGTCTTTGTTACACAGTCATTTAGACTTGCGAAGCAGCAGGTGGGGGTCTCAATACAAATCCAGGCGGCTGCGACATTTGCATATCTTCGCGCAGTTGCGGCGGCATTAGCGTACATCTCTGAATCAGGCCCTTGGCACAATGTCAGTTAGAGTATTCAATGCCCAGCATGAATAAAAGCAGCCTGAAATGCACCAATATATTTAAATCTTATTTTTATATACTGATTCTGGCTTTTCATTGGGCAATAATGTCCCTTTTATCACCTCAAGAGAAAATGTGTGTTACAACAATGTAATACAAATGTATGGTCCTTGAACAAATACATAGCTGGCCATGCTACTGCGCATGAGCTGACATCAGACCACGCATATGCGAGCGGCCATTGCCGGGTAGGAATCCTATGGATACAGAGCCTGATTCAGACCTGCTCGCAAGCGGGTCGATGGCCAGGCAATGCGCATGCGAGCCCCGGAGTGAGCGAGAAATCACTCACTCTGGGGCTCGCAACAAACGGGGCGGCTGTCGATGCTGATCGACAGCTCGGCCCGTTTTGTAGGCAGGGAGGGGGGGTGGCTGGCCAAACCTAGGCGTTCCCGAAGGAACGCCTGCCGTTTGAGGGCAGCCCTACTGACTTCACTCGTGATGTCAGTAGTTGAGCTTCCTTTTCTGTTAGACCAGGAAGCTCACTGGGGCTTGCGGGAACGAGACCCTACCACAAGGGTCTCGTCGTAAGCCCGATGGTCGCGACCATCACCTGTCCGCTCGCAAAAGCTGTGGGTGGTCACTCACAGCTTAGCGAGCGACCAGGAAGCCGTATTGAAAATAAAAACAGGCCGCCCTGATTCAGAGTGAGCACTCACAATGAGCATCCGGCTCTGAATCAGGGCCACAGTTTGTAAAGTGTAGCCCATAGGTGACTATGGGCTAATGCCATCTGCACATGGCATAGGCTACCAGAGCTTGGTAATTTCACCATTTTAGCAGCCCCCATAGAAACCTATGGGGCCTGCTTTTGCTATGAAAAATGGTAACAGCGGCAGATATCTCCATACATAATCCCTCATACATACAGGTTTACAGGTTATTGTTCATTGGACAGCATATAATGGTTTAGTTTAGTATAATTTTTAAATTTAATTTTGCCTTTTTTTTTTTTTTACATTTTGCTACTGGATCTTTATCAACTCCCAATTCTGTGTGTAGATTTTCTCTCATTTACGACTCCTTACAACCGGATATGTGGAAATGGGGATGGAAGCAACAGGGCAAGCATAGGCAGTGGCGTCCCTACCTCTCTTTGCACTCGGTGCGGGCAGCAGCGGGAAGCTTGTACTGCGCTTGGCGTTGCTTCGTGCCGACATATAAGGGGGTGTGGTCTTGTGTGTGGGAGCGTGGCCTCGCAGCCCAAACCCTCGTTTTTTGTCACACCGGAGGTCCAGGCTGCCCCTGGGGACCAGCTTGTGTGAAGTGCCGGCTCCCTCACTGTGCTAGGAGCCGAGTGCAGCACCCGGCTTCTGTCGCTGAGGGGGAGCCAGCACTTTTGTGTCACCCCTTGGCTGGTGACACCCAGGCACGGCCCGCACCCCCCCTTGTGACGCCAGTGAGCATAGGCCATGTACCTTGTGCATGTGCTCACCTTATTGAGACTCAAGAAGATCTAGACACAGATGCATAGACTGAGCTGGATTAAGGCTCAGGGGGGCTGGGGCATTTAAGACTAGGCACCTATGGTTTAAGCCTAGTAATAGTAGCATTGAATAGTAACATTCACAGAGAGTGACTAGTAGGTGGTAAATATTAAATGGCTGTCAGACCAATTCCATCACATAATAAATATTTATTTAAGGGATGTAGTCAGGATATCCCGACACCCACATGGGACTAAAGATAGGCATCGAAATCATGATGCCTATCATTAGCCTCACTACTAAATCCCGACACCCGGCTTACTAAACGAAGATAAGCCGGGTGTCTTGGCGTGTAGCCATGGGGGAAGGGGAGGGTTAGCTTTAGGGACCCCCGGGGGGACTTTGGGTTTGGAAACCCTCCCTGGGAGGGTTAGGGTAGGGAAAGGGGGGGTTAGGGTTAGGCACCACTAGTGGGGGATTAGGGTCAGGAGCCACCAGGGAAAATTAGGTTTAGGGTGCGTGGAGGGGGGTCAGGTTTAGGCACTAATGGGGGGAGGTTAGGTTTAGGCACTAGGGGGGAAGGTTAGGGTTAGGCATCACTAAGGGAAGGTTAGGGTCGGATGAGGGGAGGGTTAGGGTACTTACCTTCCGTAGTCGGGATTTCGACCTGTCGGGCTGCCGCTGTCGGTATTTGATCCGCCGGCATTACATACCGATTCCTTTATTTAACACTTATCCAAATACAAAAGTAAATATCGTTGGCACTTTTGCACAAATCATGGGATAGTGACAGAGATGCAGGAAAATCAAGTGGGTTATAGGCCGACAGGAAGGGTCAGCATCCACTGATGAGAATGGGAGTCCAAAGGCTGGATGGTAACTTTTAGCCTCAGAAGATAGTCCACATAAGTGGTCCAGTATGTGCCACCAATAGGGGCATGGCGATGTCGCGGATTGGGAGTGCCCAGTGGCGTAACTTCATCCCAGGTGCCCAGAGGCAAGATAAATGTTGGTGCCCCCCCACCCCCCAAATTAAAATTTATCACCACCCCAGCACCTATGCCAGCC
This sequence comes from Taudactylus pleione, assembly GCA_031769625.1. Taxonomy (NCBI): domain Eukaryota; kingdom Metazoa; phylum Chordata; class Amphibia; order Anura; family Myobatrachidae; genus Taudactylus; species Taudactylus pleione. The sequence goes on from JAUIMM010000973.1 coordinate 94,178, forward strand.
CAAGCTGCCGCTGCCCCCCTATGCAGTTCCTCTTATACAGTGCCCCATATGCAGTGCCCCCAGTAGAGGTCCCCTTATGAAGTGCCCCTTATACAATGCCTGCCTATGTAGTGCCCCCCCATAATGGTCCCCCTATGCAGTGCCTCCAGTAGTGCCCCTTATACAGTGCCCCCAGTAGTGTTCCCCCTATGCAGTGCCCCCAGTAGTGGTCCCCCTATCTAGTGCCCCTTATACAGTGCCCGCCTATGTAGTGCCGCCCAGTAATAGTCCCCCTATGCAGTGCCTCGAGTAGTGACCTTTATACAGTGCTCTCAGTAGTGATCCCCATATGCAGTGCCCCCAGTAGTGCCCCTTATACAGTGCCACCAGTAGTGGTCCACCTATGCAGTGCCCCCTGTAGTGACTATCGATTCCTACCTACCTATACCTTCTAAAATTGTTGCAATTTAGTGTTATGAGTCGCACAAGAAATAAATGCTTTCAGACTTTGAGTGTGGTTCCAAAGCACAAAAAGTTATTATTCAATATAAAAACAGATGGTTACACGCTGTGATCTAGGCAATACAATAGAACAGTTTGGCATGATTCTATTGGTTCTTCTTCCTGGTTCTTCTGTTACAGTATAGTTCAGAGGTCAATTCGAATGGACACAAACCAGCCTCCAACAGCCTTTTTTGTCCTTTTTCCCGCTGCATACTAAATCTAAGCTGGTTACATTACAGAGTACATTTTAATGTTTAACTCTCTATAGTCCATAGTTTGCAGACACATGTTGCGATCTTCTCTCCGATGGTACCGGAAATCCGCAAAGACACAGTGGATCAGTACAACACCAAGCACGATCTGCTTACCATGTACTAAACCTTAGATATCAAATTACATTTATTTCACAACATTAATAATACTGAATAAACCTTGAATATTACACGTTAATGCTAGGGAACCTTTTATGTAAGTGTGCAGTGTGTAAGTATTGGGGTTTTGGGTAAAGACGCTAGTTAGCGTTGTGCGACTACGTGTTTGTGGAGTACACCATGGTACGTGTTTTGCAGGGTTAATCATTTTATATGTTTTAGTGACTGTCTGTATTTATGTGGTGAGGACTTTTATCTTCTTTCTATTGTGTGGGAATCGCACAACGGTAAATAATAGCATCGCTGTATGTACTTATAATGGGAGAGATTCACTAAAATGGTGCTGGGCGGCCAGTCGCAAAATGGCATCTCATTGCCATTCGCAAAATGGCGTAGTGCAGATTTAATTTGAAACCGATTCTGTCTCAGCCAATTATCTGGCTTCGACAGTCTACCCTTTGATAGCAAACAACATGCTATCATACTCTGATTTTAAAATGTATTTAGGCTTACATTATGACATATTATTTAATGTTAATTTATGGGATGGCACAAGGTGGTTCTTAATCCATCAATAATGTGTCTCTAGGAGAGGACATAAAACTATCCTTATATGCACACCGCGGATCTTGGAAGATCATTGGAAAGATGTGGGGATGCACCAATCCTATAAAGGAAGTCTTGAGGGGGAATAGGGACTTACATTATTTAAGATGTTTTAAAATAACATTTTAATAACACATTTTATGCATGTCTAAATCTTATACATCATATGATGGTACCTTCTAGTTCAGGGTTGTAATGCAGTCCTACATTTACCTCAGTATTCATATTGCTAGTACTGACCACCATCATAATTTCATTCTTTCGGTTTACCTTATCTTTACATTTTACACCTTTCAACACAGTAGGAACACACCTGACACATAAGCCAATTACTATGATGACAACCAGTATGATGATCAATAATTTTCCTATACTCGCAATCATTTCCTGGACCCACTCTCCTAGACCGGAGAACCATTTCACTGGGTTCAACCAAGAAACCCATTCCTCTACCTTCTCCTCTACTTCAACCACTGAAGCATTATGGTTCTTTCGAAATTCCCATTTCAGCTGCAGAATTTCATCCATCTTCCGGTCTATTACCTCCTTGGGATCGCTGGTATCGTTTGTAATGTAAGTGCAACATTTTACACCAAATTGGGTGGCCAAAGTTACGCAATACCCTCCAGTGACAGCTGTTAAATAATTTAAGACTAATCTATGTTGCACGAGTTCTTTCTTGTAAGCTTGCAACTCCCTACCTGTATACCTGAATGTGTCATCATACATCTCGGTGATATTATCTATTAATTTAGCAAGGTCTTGGATATATCTAAAATTTAGTGTACCCCGAGCGATCCTGGTGGGATCCAATACTACCAAAACTTGAAAGCCAGTTGTCTCACTAATTAACTGTGTGGCTTTATGCACGTCACCAGGTATCATATTTCTTTTGTCTCTGTGTTTATACTGTGTGTGAAGATATGGTGATGGTGTGTTTTTATGAATACCAAGCATTTCACCATGTGTAAGGGTCATAACTTCTGGAACTACTCTTCCCAAGTAACACAAACCTTCGGAATTCGGAGAGAGACACTTATACGCTTTCCTTCCACATATAAAATATACATCATCGGGGAGAACATAAGGAATAGTAAACATCATTATCGTCGCACACATTTCCCTGGCAAGTGATCCTCCTTCAGGTTCTCCCATTTGACTCATACAAGTTTCTCATTGTAATATCTTGGCACAATGGACCTCCTTCAGAGGAGGTCGTAAGCGGCCGCTCGGTCGTACGCCTAATGACCGAGAAACTGAAAAAGGAAGCAATCGCATGGCCGGTCGGTCGCAACCAAAGTGACGCCCATACGTGAACAATGCACCTCCTCTAGCTAACGAGTAATAGCAGTTAGCGATCTAATCAATCATTGTCAGTCGCTGTATGTTAATTTTCTTCTGATGGTTGCGGCCGCTTGTGTTGGGTTGATGCCCACAAAAAATAAAAAAAAAACGCAAAGAGAAATCCATCACCATGAAATTTATTTATTCTTATTATTCGCTAATGCAAACGCAGCTGAATCAATTACAAGCCAATTAGCAGTGTTATTAGCTTCAACAATCGATTATTAGCTGCTTGCATTGTGTGGCTCAAAATAGAAATATCAATCCTAACATCAGTTACGTTTGATACTATCGATTGTACTGTGTGGCTTGCAGGTGCTCCTACCCTACCTTAAGCTGTACGAACAGCCAGTCCTCTAACTTACTCGCAGAGTGGCGTTTTACTACTTCCGGCCTTCTATGTCAGTCGTAGCAGGTAATTTACATACGCCCCTAAAAAGCCCTCAAAACGCTGAGGCATGTCTGCGTTTTCAGACCACCACCCCCGTCAACACCCACAAATGGCCTTTCATGTCAATCAACTCTCGGAAGCCACTTCCTGCTCGTAAGCCAAACGATCTACAGCATTTTGGATCGCAAAGCCTTGTATGCACATGCGCACAACTAACCGTGCGCATGCATGGTTTGGAAACATTGAATGCATACGACTGCCTCTAAATGAGGTCCAGTATCCTTCTGGTACCCTGCCAATCATTTCTTTTGGTGGAACTTAGTGTATATTTATACTGGAAGTGTCTTCCACCAGACCTAATTGTGCGTAACAGTTCATAATTCATAGGCTCACGATCAGCTCTTAGTGAGAAGGTCATCGTCTGGTTATTCCCAGTCACCTCCCAACTTCCTGGTTCATTGGAGTTGGTGATGTTTAAACATAAAAGTGATTTATCTACTTGGTACTGATGGAGTTTAAAATGAGGTGGTTTGGATTTAAGAAATTTTCCATCTACTGCATGCCCTCTTTGTGATTCTAAAACCTCAGGGACATTTAATGGGAATTGCACTAATCCTACATTATGCTGTCCTTGGGGCACATGAGAGCACACCCAACAGTCGGTTTGGTTTAAAATTTTGCCCACCATGGTGTGATAATCCTCTAAAGGATATCCACCCCAATACTGGTTATACTTAGGTTGACACCGTTGGATGCAATTCTCATCAATTACGGACCCACAGAACTCACACATACAATAATCCTCAGATGATAAACCTTCACACTGTCTCCGAGTTTCCAGAATAACAGATCTCTTAACAATTACTGTACTAAGAATGGTCAGACATTCCCCTGATTGGCATAGCACTCTCTCCTCTATTGGTCCACTGTCACAGAAACCAGAGATCCCTGAACAAACCAGGATGATGGAAACTCTGGAAGAGAATGCAAAAATGAACACAGCAGACCAGTCCATTGCCGTAGCAAGGATCTACAAATTTCTTTAGTTCAGATATCTCACTGCAACCTTTTAACCCTCCTGGAACAAGCTCGCGATGAACAGGTCCACGTTATCTGCCTCGTCTCTGCCTTGATCTCCACTGGTTGGTTGACCTTCTTAAAGTGTGTGGAATGGACCCAGGTATCTCTCTCCGCCACCTTCAATGAGGTTGTACTCGTCAACAACACCTGATACGGACGTTCCCACCAATCAGTCAAACAACCTGAATGCAAGAAATTTCTGATCATAACAAATTCTCCAGGTTCAACATCATGACAGTTTGTTTCAGGCATATCATGTGACAACAATTTCAGTTTCTGCTGTTGCTGTTTTAACTGTTTACTCATTGTTATAAGATACCTTACAGTTTTCTCGTTGTTACCTTTCAAATCTTCCTGCGGACTTATAATCAAATGAGGTTGTCTACCAAACAGTATTTCAAAGGGGGACAGATAGAGAGGAGGCCTAGGAGTTGTCCTGATATTATGAAAGACAAGTGGTAGTGCTTCTGGCCAACCTAGTCCAGTTTCCAACATGATTTTACTTAATTTGTTTTTAATAGTCCCGTTCATCCTCTCCACCTTGGCACTGGCTTGCGGTCGGAAGGGGGTATGAAGTTGACTATTAATACCCATCAGCTTACACATATTTTGGAAAACATCACCTGTGAAATGAGTACCCCTATCACTCTCAATAATTTTAGGGATACCGTATCTGCATACAACATGAACAATTTTCTTGGCAGTAAACGCAGCAGTATTAGTGGCAGCCGGTTATGCCTCAACCCAATTAGAAAACACATCAGTGCACACTAATACATACTTGAGATTCCTGCAGGGTGGTAATTGGATGAAATCAATTGTATTACCTGAAAAGGTCCATCAGTCAGAGGAATGTGGGTTGGTTCGGTAGGGATCGTTTTCCCAATTTTTTTCCTCAAGCAGGTCAGACAAGACATTGCTTTCTTCTCCGCTTGAGAAGAAAAACCCGGTGCGCACCAGTATGCTCTCACCAATTTGCACATACCTTGCTTTCCCAAATGAGTCAGACCGTGCGCTGCCTCAGCCAGGCTTGGTTAGTATGCCTTGGGAGCCACTGGCTTACCTAGTCCATCTCTCCAGAGTCCAGAAGACTCTTGCCCACATCCCTTGGACTTCCAGACTGCCTTTTCCTGAATGGAACACAAATTTTGCATCTCAATTAATTTCTGCATGTCAATTGTTTGAAAAGTCATCATTTGTTCAGTTGGTACATTCATTTTTAACCCTGCTGCCCATTTTGCAGCTTCGTCTGCCCTGTTGTTGCCCAGTGACACCGGATCATCCTCACATGTATGGGCTTTACAATTAATTACCTCTACTGTCTTAGGCAATTGGATTGCTGTCAATAGTCCTGTTATATGTCTGGAGTGTGCAACTGGTGTGCCTGCTGCTGTCATAAATTTTCTCAGACGCCATAGAGCACCAAAATCGTGTACTACCCCGAAGGCATACCTAGAGTCAGTGTAGATATTAGCAGATTTACCTTCCGCTAATTCACATGCCCTCTTTAGTGCCACCAGTTCCGCCACTTGGGCCGAGTGTGGTGGGCCTAAAGGTTCGGCCTCTATGATGACCTCATTTACCACAGCATAACCTGTACATAACTCTCCAGTGTCAGTTTGTCTATGACAACTCCCATCCGTGTAAAATGTCACAGCTACATTTTCTAAAGGTGTATCCCGTATGTCAGGTTTTGCAGTAAAGGTTTGATTCAGATATTCCATACAATCATGTGCATCAATATACCTGCAGAACTCACCTTTCACCAGCGACTCACCTCTCTCCACCCTTTGTGCATCATGTTGCACATATGGTAAATACGTAGCTGGATTTAACCTTTTGATGGTGATGTTTGCAGGTGCTATTAAGGCTAGTTCCCATTTTGTGAATCTAGCTGAGGAGACATGTCTGGTTTGGGCAGAGTTTAGCAAAGCAGATACAGCATGGGGAGTATAGACAATCTTATCATGGCCTAGTACCACATCCTGACCAATAGAGCAGTTCTGCTACACTTCTTAAACACCTTGGGAGTGATCTTGCCACAGTGTCCAATTGTGCACTGTAATATGCTACGGGCCTACTGGCATCACCATGTTTTTGTGTGAGGACACCTGCTGCACAACTATCAGCTTCCGTAAAATACAAATCAAAAGGTTTTTCATAATCAGGTATTCCCAATGCAGGTGCTCTTGTCAAACTATCCTTAAGATTAAGGAAAGCCTGCTCCGATTCCTCTGTGTGTATGACACGATCGGGCTTTGAGGAAGAGACTAAGGGGGTCATTCATACCTGGTCGCAAGCACTGATGTGCCCGCAACAGGGTCGATGGGTAGCCCTGCGCATGCGCAGCGGCCGCACTGCACGTGCGCAAGCCCCGGAGTGAGAGAGAAACTCTCTTGCTCCGGAGCTCGCTACAAAAGGGGCAGCTGTCGATGTTGATCGACAGCTCGCCCCTTTTTGTAGTCGGGCCGGGGGGATGGTTTCCAAAATGGAGGCGTTCCTTAACGAATGTCTACCATTTTGTGGGTGGCCGCACTGACATCATCAGTGATGTCAGTGGGGAGCTTCCTGCTCCATCAGAGCAGAAAGCTCCCCGGAGCTTGCAAGTGCCCAGACCCAACCTTAGGGTCTGGTCACAAGCCCCGATGGTCGTGATGGTGATCACCATCGCGACCATCACCCTGGTCGCTAGCTAAGCTGTGGGTGGTAACCCACAGCTTAGCTTGTGACCAGGAGGCTGCACCAAAAAAAAAATGCGCCCGCCCTCATTCAGAGAGAGCGATCGCTTCTTGCGACCGCCTCTGAATGAGGTCCTAAGTCCTGTAATGGCAAGGCCAAAATAGAAACACCTGGGATCCACATTGTGCAGTATCCACACATTCCTTAGAAGGTACGAATTTGCTGTTGATTCTGCGGCAGTGTCATGTTCTGTATGGCTTGGATTCTGTCATTTGTCAGATGTTGTAACCCCTGGGTTAGGCAATGTCCCAAGTATTTAACCCTGGACTGGCATGGCTGTAGTTTGTCCTTAGCAACCTTGTGTCCTGTTTGCGAAAGATGAAGCAATAAAAGTTTAGTATCATTTAAACAGGACATAAACTAATCAGAACATAACAATAAATCGTCCACATATTGGATTAGAACAGATCCATTGGCAGGTTGAAAAGATTGTAAACAGTCGTGTAAGGCCTGGGAGAAGATACTGGGGCTGTCTATGAAACCCTGGGGAAATTGTGTCCATGTGTATTGTACACCCCTGTATGTAAAAGCAAATAGGTACTGACAGTCAGGATGAAGAGGTACAGAGAAGAAAGCAGAACAGAGGTCAATGACAGTGAAATGGGTTCCATTTGGTGAGATCTGCATAAGAATGACAGCTGGATTTGGCACTATGGGAAATTGGCTCTTTACTACCTTATTAACCCCTCTAAGGTCTTGTACCAGCCTATAAACCCTCCCACCACTCTTCTTCACAGGAAAGATGGTACTGTTGGCTACACTTGCTGTACGGACTAAAATTCCCTACTGTAATAATCGCTCAATTATGGGATAAACCCCTAATTCTTCCTCCTTTTTTAATGGGTACTGGTGAATTTTTGGAGCTTGCCTACCGCTTTTTAGATTTACCATTACGGGAGCTACATTTGCCATTAATCCAGTGTCCTGTCCATCCTTGGTCCAAAGTGAATCTGGAATTTGGGATAACATTTGATCTACCTGAGATGGATTTTTACCTGAACCGGTAGAGTGATACATTATCCTTTGGGGAGTGTCCAATATATCCCTCACCTCGTGCGCAACTCTCTCTGGGATATCTAGAAATATACCATCAGGGGTACAATATATGACACATCCCATCTTACATAACAAATCCCTTCCCAGTAGGTTAGTAGGAGCCACTGCTGCCAGGAGGAAAGAATGCCTGGTATGCAATGGCCCTATAGTGACCTCTGTGGCTTTAGTTAAAGGATAATATTGCACTTTACCCATTACACCCATTGTTGGTACTGTCTCGCTGGTCACCTGTAAATTACCTGGAGATTTTATCACTGATCTGGTCGCCCCTGTATCTACAAGAATAGGATATTTAGTACCAGCTACATCAACCATCATCACCGGTTCTTCCCTAGTACTTCCCGTTAACCTGACTATGTGTAGACTACAGGTGTGACCTGACCCCTAGCGTTGACTCTCACTCTCCAATACAGCATTTAAGGCCACAATTGGAGCTGGCGACTGTGGGAAATTTCTTGTACTCTGTGTATATCCCTTATGAGGATATCCAGGTACTCCCTGGTTAGGGGGCCCTACCTTCTTCACCTTACAGTTCCTACTTACATGTCCCACTTGGTTGCAGTTGAAGCACCTTCGTGAGTGGGGTGGGTGAAAGGGTTGCTGTGTGGGTTGAGAGGTAGGGAAAGATTGTGGGTGTGGATAAGGATGTTGATGGTAAAATGGTGGTTGTGGATAGTATGGGTTTTGAGGCTGTGTGTGATAAGTGGGGTAGGGCTGTGTTTGTGGTGGTGCAGGATTGGTGAGGACGTGTAGCTGTGCACGTGCATGTGTGTCTGGTGGCTGTGATGTTACAGTCATTCCTTCTAGAGCTTGAATACTAACAGCCATTAGCTTCTCACTCTGGGTCTCCCTCTTTTTGAGGATGTTTTTATCATGTTCAATAGCGGATTCTATGAGTGTGTCTACAGTAATTCCTCTCCAGCCAGGTAGTGAGGTCTGAACTCTGGTCTTTAGATTCTCTTTTAGACCATCCATAAGTACAGTGATGATCATTCCCCTGTGATGAGTGCTATCTTTAATATCCTCTATCCCATATCTGTACTGGGTGATAGCCTGCAGAGCTCGGTTACAATAATCTTCTGCAGATTCACTCTCTTTTAGTTTTATGGTGAAAATTTTACTCCAATTAACTACTACTGGAAAATATACACCCAATTAAGTTATTATGCGGGTAATGTTACCTTGGTTACTCTCGTCTGTTAAGGGTCCATCTCCATCCAATACGCAATCCGTGATAAACTTTTTCACGTCGGTATTGTGTGGAAGACACACCCTTAACACCACCCGCCAATATTTATTGGTTGGCTTGTGAGCACAACCCAAATTTTTAAAAAATCTTTGGTATTTGGCAAATTCCTTTTTAGGATCAGGGAAATTATTCATTATGGAATTTAGCTCCGCTCTTGTCCAAGGACAATGCATTTGTCTGGATGGAATGCAGTTATTGTCTGGATGGAATGCAGACCAGCCGTACTGCTACCTTTTGACCTTGTTACCTGGCTGGGGATTGAGGGCCTGATTCAGACCCGCTCGCGAGCGCTCGCAAGCGGGTCGATGTTGCCCAAGTGCGCATGCGCACGACGGAGGCTGCTCCGTCGTGCGCATTCGCGAGACCCGGCTAGCGACGGGGAAGCCATCGCTCCGGGTCTCGCACCAAAGGGGGCGTGCTGTCGATGGTGAGTGACAGCACGCCCCCTTTGGTGGGCGTGCTGGGGGCGTGGCTGCTCAGACGGAGGCGTTCCCATGGGAACGCCTACCATCTGGGGCCGGCCCCACTGACATCACTAGTGATGTCAGTGGGAGTGTTTTTGGCTCAGATAGAGCCAAAAGCACTCCGGGCTTGTGGACAATGAGACCCTACCGCAAGGGTCTCGTCGCAAGCCCGATGGTCGCAATGGTCTTGACCATCGCGACCATCTTTTTGGCCGCTCGCATATGCTGTAGGTGGTCACGCACAGCTATGCGAGCGGCCAGGAGGCCACTCCAATTTTAGCTAGGACGGCCCTGATTCAGAGCAAGCGCTCTTGTCAGAGCGTCTGGCTCTGAATCAGGCCCTGAGTCTATTACTGCTATGTATGTGGTTAACAGCTTCCTCTATGGGTGCAGTGGATGTTAACACTTCCTGTACTATCACTGATGAAGATGGGGGCACCACTTGTGCTTGTTGTGATGGAGCATCTAACATGTGTACAGCATGGGAAATGGCAGATATAACGACAGGTTCATCATCCACATCATAAACATTTTCTTTGTGATTACTCAAGAGAGGGTACAAGTTACTTGTTACATTTTTATGGGTTTTTACAACGACTGTACCTGCACCCCCATCTGCATAGGGTGGTGGTGGTGCACATGAACCACTGGTAATACCTTCCGCAACGCTACCTTGCTGCACATCCGCGCTATCTTGCGGCGTGCACGCACCGCAGTTTAGCACTGCGTGTGCACTCTCCTGTTACGTGCTCGGGATGCTAGTTTGCGTCGCATGCACACCTTTAAGCCACGCATCCCCCTCACGCTGCCACAACTTTAAACACTCATTATATTTTACCTTTTTCATTCGAGAGCGCATCATACAGATGCTATCTCGGACATTGTTCAATACCTCCTTATCAAAGCTGCCAATTCTGGGGAAAGGTCTAACACTCTTCATCGTCATTTTAAACCATACATCACAGTACTTAGTCGCATAAGCACCGTACTTAGTATGCATAATATGCCGTGCCGACCCAAGCGGCACTTCCAACAGCAGCACATCATCTAACATCTCTACCATTTGCTTGGCTCCCATTCTGGGAGAACCCTAAGCTTTTCAATAGAGATTTAGACTGGTGAAAGACAGTCAAGATACTTTCACTTACCTGTGGACGATATTAACAGGATGCGCCCACACACCTATAGAAGAATAACCAGGCTGCTTCCACCCATCGAATCCCTTTTTGACTACCTTTCAACTGCTAGCATGTAGGCATTCCAATAACACCTACCCTTTTCAGTGATTTCGTCCACCCTCTACCCAGTTCACAATCACAATTTAGCCAAAACTGTGCGGTTCAATTACAATGCTCAAATAACCCTAACTGATCACTGAATACTGTAATCACACTAAGAGCCGAAACTACAACAAAGACAACAACTACACCAGCTTATGTGTATAGACTGCGGTATCTACTTCCGAGCCACTAGGCCGACACCAGGTGCCTAGCACTTAAGGGTCATACGATACCCTTAACTAGGGAATGTGTTACCCCTACCAACAAATATTCACTATTACACACCCTTTTCCTGCGCAGAAAAATACACGTTTTCCCAGACTATGGCAAGACTGATCAAGATATTTACAACAATGCTATCTATCAATGCAATCTCAACGGCTTTGTTTAAAACACGAGGCAGCAATACAGGAAATAAGTATACGCTATTGTGCGACTAGTAGCATACAGAATAATGCGACTACTACACAAAACGTATTATTACCCTTACGCTATTGTGCGACTTCCCCTTTTTAACATAAAAAAAATCTATCAATGAAGGAAAACAAACTTTTTCTTCCCTTGTCCCTGGATTCTTAATCAGCGCTCCTTAAGACACAATAACGGGTAGCGGACTCTCAGCAACAAAGTGGTAGCAGATTTTCGAAGGCACAATGCGTTCTCCTGCTATGGCACCTCCACCCTTTTCCTGAGAGATCGCTGACCGAGTGTTACTCAGTGACCGGTAGCATGATTCACACTGTGAACCCCCAACTATCGATTCCTACCTATCGATTCCTACCTACCTATACCTTCTAAAATTGTCGCAATTTATCGTTATGAGTCGCACAAGAAATAAATGCTTTCAGACTTTGAGTGTGGTTCCAAAGCACAAAAAGTTATTACTCAATATAAAAAACAGATGGTTACACGCTGTGATCTAAATACAATTAGTGCAAATAAATCATACAGACCCAAGGTACAGTTGTTACCCAGATACCGGCATCAATATAGAAACCTCTGTCAACAGCAAGGCAAGAAGACTGGCATCCAAGTTTAGAGAGCCCACATATATACTCTTACAGGATAGGCAATACAATAGAACAGTTCGGCATGATTCCATTGGTTCTTTTTCCTGTTTCTTCTTCCTGGTTCTTCTGTTACACTATAGTTCATAGGTCAATTCGAATGGACACAAACCAGCCTCCAACAGCCCTTTGTGTCCTGTCCTTTTTCCCGCTGCATACTAAATCTAAGCTGGTTACTTTACAGAGTACATTTTAATGTTTAACTCTCTATAGTCCATAGTTTGCAGACACATGTTGCGATCTTCTCAATTTCCGTTCCTGTGCTCGCCACATCTGCTTCTCTGTCCTCCCGCCCGGCACTATGGGAAAAACGTCATGATGTCTCTCCCATCACCACTGCGGGAGCCGGAAGGCAGAGCTCTCATGAGCTCCGCCCGGCTCCCTCCGTGGATAAAGCAGCTAATGAGAGTCTATCTGACTCTCATTGGCTGCTAAAACAAACACATCACCGGCGGCGATGTGTTTGTTACTGATCGGCGGGCAGGGGTTGGTTTCTGTTTACTCAGAGACCACCCCTGTGTGCGCGTTGGGTGCTCAGGCGGGTCACGGTGGTCACATGCTACGTGACGTCCGCGACCATAGAGCACTCCGGCAGCAGCAGGTCATGGAGGTGGAGCGCCGATCAGCGGCGCTCCTCCTGCATGCAGCTCCTCCTCAGCAGTGTCCTGAACAGCCGGGTGACAATAGAGCCAGGCGCCCCCTTCAGGGCTGGCGCCTGGCAGCAAGTGACTCCATTGTCTCCGGTAGTTCCGCCACTGGGAGTGCCTAGTATTAGATCAAACTCCAAGCCCTTTATTTCTAGTCTTCCTGAAAATGTAGTCCAAATACATGCATAGACCACACCACACCTAACACTAATCATATATCCCAATATAAATACTTGCATGTGTTACTTAAGTGTGATGGTTTCACAGCTCCATCCAGGTCAGGGAACGGGGGCTGGTATCAGTAGCAAGGGACCAGGCCCCTGATTCAGAGGCGGTCGCAAGAAGCGGTCGCTGTCTCTGAATGAGGGCGGCCGCTTCATTTTTGAAGTGCGGCCTCCTGGTCGTTAGTTAAGCTGTGGGTTACCACACACAGCTTAACGACCGACCAGGTTGATGGCTGTGATGGTGATCACCATCGCAACCATCGGGGCTTGCGACGAGACCCTAAGGTTGGGTCTCGGCAACCGCAAGCCCCAGGGAGCTTTCTGCTCTGATGGAGCATGAAGCTCCCCACTGACATCACTGATGATGTCAGTGCGGCCGCCCACAAAACGGTAGGCATTCGTTAAGGAACGCCTCCGTTTTGGAAACCACACCCCCGGCCCGCCTACCAAACGGAGCGAGCTGTCGATCAACATCGACAACAGCACCTTTGGTAGCGAGCTCCGGAGCGAGTTTCTCTGTCGCTCCGGGGCTTGCGCACGCGCAGTGCGGCCGCTGCGTGTGCGCAGGACTAACCATCGAGTCGGTTGCGAGCGCATCGGTGCTTGCGACCGACTCTGAATGAGGTCCGAGGATCTACTGTAATATTCTGTGATCTCCTCACTCACATTCAGCCGGGTAAGTAACAGGGAACAGACAGGCATGCTGAAATTAATGGAGGTGGTAAAACCAGCAGCAGCTTAAATTCAAAAGAGCAGGAATGAGTCTCTGCGTCTGATTCAGAGAATGACGCAATGGCAATATTTACACAGAGCGATTGTTTGCCAGTACGCATGCGTATAAGACTCAATGCGCACGCGCCGTGATTGCTTTGCGATTACGTTCGCATTGAGGATCCACTCACAAAGTTAGTGACAGGTAGTCAGTGTTTCGGGGTAACATCGGTGTGGTCAGAAAAACGCAGCCGTGTCTGACCATTTGATTGCCGTTTCATGGGTGTGCATAAATTAGTGTGTGAGGAGAGCTACAGTGTTTGCAGCTGGTCAGACCTTCCGCAAGGGTAAGATAGCTGCTCGATGTGCATCGATGTTACTGATATTTATGCAGGTAAGCGATGTTGCACACAGATAAGAAGGCAGCAGTGGGTGTCCCTACGCTTGGGTGATTTTTTGCAACTATTAGCATATTATCGTAGCTGCGATTGCATTAGCGTCCATCTCTGAATCAGGCCCTCAGTGTGCAGGGACCTCTTGTATTGCAGAACCGGTAGCCCACTCGTACAATCAGCCATTCTATAATTACAGGGTAGAGCTGCTGCTTGAGAGTTAATTGATGAGCCTCTAAAAATAATTTCTGACCCTCTTCTAAATTACTGCATGCCCTAGATCTTATTTATCACTCCCCCAGGTCAATTTATGCACACCTTCCAGTTAATGATGCCCCCACATGTAGTTATACCCCTCCCCCTCCCCTCCTCCAGAACCCATCTGCCCAATTAATTTTTCCTTAATTACTTTCTATTCTGGAACTTGTTAATTTCTACCCCACTACCCTCCTCACAATTATTCTCAACCAAGCAACTTCAATTTTGTTCCACACACCAGCTACCTGCTCAGACTACACTATCTCCTCTTCAGCTCTGCAGATGAAATAATGGTCCGGGGGGGAGCTTGGGGAATGTATTACCTATGCCGACCCCTTATCTGCACATATACAATTGTCAGGAGGTATATCTCTTGCTGGTGCAATGAGACGCAGTGATGATATTTCCAGTTGGAATGCGTCGAGAACGAAAAATACTGTTTTAAGGGGAAAAGAATATAGTATGTTTGTGTTACATTGAGTTTGTTTTTGTAAATGCTCCTTTAAGATTTATTAATAAGTATCCAGGCACTATGCTCTCTTATATATATATATATTAGGGGTGTGCACCGGCCACTTTTCGTGTTTTGTGTTTTGGTTTTGGATCTGGATCTTTCTTCGTGTTTTGGATCTGGATTGGTTTTGCCAAAACCACCCTTCCGTGTTTTGGGTTCTGGGTTTTGTGTTTTGGATCTGTATTTTTTTTTAAAAAAGCATAAAAACAGCTAAAATCACAGAATTTGTTGGTTTCTCTGCTCCTATGCTATTATTAACCTCAATAACCTTAATTTCCACTCATTTCCAGTCTATTATAAACACCTCACACCTCACAATAGTGTTTTTATGTCCAAAAGGTTGCACCGAGGTAGCTGGATGACTATGCTAAGCGACACGAGTGGGCGGCACAAACACGTGACCCATCTAGGAGTGACACTGCAGTGGCAGACAGGATGGCAGTTAGAAAAACTAGGCCCCAAACTGTACATAATGCAAAGAAAAAAAAGAAATGCAAGATGGAATTGTCCTTGGGCCCTCCCACCCACCCTTATGTTGTATAAACAGGACATGCACACTTTAACAAATCAATCATTTCAGCGCCAGGGTCTGCCACACAACTGTGGCTGAAATGATTGGTTCGTTTGGGCCCCCACAAAACAAGCTGGCAATTAATGTGTCCCTGCACAAACTGGCTCTACGGAGGCAAGATGTCATCCTCATCCTCCTCATCCACCGATTCCTCACCCTCTTCAATGTGTACATCCTCATCCTCACAAAGTATTAACTCGTCCCCACTTGAATCCACCACCACAGGTCCCTCTGTACCTTCTGGAGGCTGGTCTCCCTGGAAGAGCTGATAATTCATTTTGATTAACATCATCTTCTCCACATTCTGTGGAAGCAACCTCCTACGCCTTTCGCTGACAAGGTTCCCGGCTGCACTAAACACTCTTTCGGAGTACACACTGGAGGGGGGGCAACTCAGGTAAAATAGAGCCAGCTTGTACAGGGGCCTCCAAATTGCCTCTTTTTCCTGCCAGTACAGGTATGGACTGTCTGACATGCCTACTTGGATGCTGTCACCGATGTAATCCTCCACCATTCTGTCAATGGTGACAGTATCATATGCAGTGACAGTAGACATGTCAGAAATTGTTGCCAGGTCCTTCAGTCCGGACCAGATGTCCAAACTTGGTCCTGCCTGCCCTGCATCACCGCCAGCGGGTTGCTTAGGATACCTAAGTTTTTTCCTGGCAGCCCCAGTTGCGGGAGAAAATGAAGAAGGAGCCGTTGACGTGTCACGTTCCGCTTCAGCTGACAGTGTGTTCACCAGCAGGTCTTTGCACCTCTGCAGGCTTGTGTCGGCCGGAAAGAGAGACACCACATAGGCTTTAAACCTAGGATCAAGCACGGTGGCCAAAATGTAGTGGTCTGATTTCAACAGATTGACCACCCTGGAATCCTGGCAAAGCAAATGAAGGGCTTCATCCACAAGTCCCACATGCCGAGCGGAATCGCTCCGTCTTAGCTCCTCCTTCACTTTCTCCAGCTGCTTCTGCAAAAGCCTGATGAGGGGAATGACCTGACTCAAGCTGGCAGTGTCTGAACTGACTTCACGTGTGGCAAGTTCGAAGGGCTGGAGAACCTTGCACAACACGGAAATCATTCTCCACTGCGCTTGAGTCAGGTGCATACCCCCTCCTTTGCCTATGTCATAGGTGGATGTATAGGCTTGTATGGCCTTTTGCTGCTCCTCCATCCTCTGAAGCATATAGAGGGTTGAGTTCCACCGCGTCACAACCTCTTGCTTCAGGTGATGGCGGGGCAGGTTCAAGAGTGTTTGCTGGCGCTCCAGTCTTCGGCACGCAGTCGCTGAATGGCGAAAGTGGCCAGAAATTTTTCGGGCCACCCAAAGCGTCTCCTGCACGCCCCTGTCGCTTTTCAGAAAATTCTGCACCACCAAGTTTATTGTGTGAGCAAAACATGGGACGTGCTGGAATTTGCCCAGATGTAATGCCCGCACAATATTGGTGGCGTTGCCAGATATCACAAATCCCCAGGAGAGTCTAAGTGGGGTAAGCCACTGGGCGATGATTTCCCTCAGTTTCTCTAAGAGGTTGTCGGCGGTGTGCCTCTTACTGAAACCGGTGATACACAGCGTAGCCTGCCTTGTAACGAGCTGGCGTTTCTGAGATGCTGCTACTGGTGACGCTGCTGCTGTTGCTGCGTAAGGTGATACATCTACCCAGTGGGCTGTCACAGTCATATAGTCCTTAGTCTGCCCTGTTCCACTTGTCCACATGTCCGTGGTTAAGTGGACATTGTGTACAACGGCATTTTTCAGGACACTGAGGACACTTTTTCTGACGTTTCTGTACAGTCTCGGTATCGCCTGCCTAGTGAAGTGGAATCTAGACGGGATTTGGAACCGGGGACACACTACCTCCATCAATTGTCTAAATCCCACTGCACTAATGGCGGATACCGGACGCACGTCTAACACCAACATAGCAGTCAAGGCCTCAGTTATACGTTTTGCTTCAGGATGACTGCTGTCGTACTTCATCCTCCTCGCTAAGGACTGTTGGAGGGTCAATTGTTTAGTAAAAGTAGTGGTGTTCCTACTTCCTCTCTGGAATGATGAACGACTCCCAGCAGCAGCAACAGCAGCAGCGGCAGCAGTAGGCATAGCAATGCAGGATCCTCCAGAGGAATCCCGGATAGGAGAGTCAGTCATGCCAGTGACATGGCCTGCAGGACTACTTCCGATCCTGACTAAGGAGGAAATTGACGAGGAGGGAGTTGACGGTGTGGTTTGCAGACGCTTGGATACAACAGGACAACGGGATTTAGGTGTCCCTGGACTGCTTACGGTCTTAGCCAAAGTTTCTGAACTTGACAGTAACTTTTTATGAACGCGCTGCAGGTGCCGTATAAGGGAGGATGTTCCTAGGTGGTTGACGTCCCTACCCCTACTTATTTCACCTTTACATATGGTACATATGGCAAGACAGTTGTTGTCCGGATTTGGATAGAAATATTGCCAGACCAAAGAGGTGGAATGTTTGGTCTTCTGCCCAGGCATGACCGTGATGGGCTTTTTCATCCCACGGACAACAACTGTCTCCCCCGGAGCCTGATTTAAACAAACCACATCACCATCAGAATCCTCCTCGCCAACTTCCTCCTCAGCGCCAGCTACACCAGTATCCTCATCCTGTTGTACTTCAACAGTGACATCTTCAATTTGCATATCAGCAAGTGGACTGTGGGTGCTCCTTTCAGCACTTGCAGGGGGCATGCAAATGGTGGAAAGAGCCACCTCTTCCCGTCCAGTGCTGGGAAGGTCAGGCATCGCAACCACCACCACACTTGGACTCTCCTTGGGGATTTGTGATATCTTCTTAGAAAGCATAGTTCTTCGCTGTGCTTTTGCCAGCTTAACTCTTTTGATATTTTTAGTGGGAGGAGTGCTTCCATCGTCATGTGAAGCTGAACCACTAGTCATGAACATACTAGGGATCGACCTTAGCCGTTCCTTGCCACTCCGTGTCGTAAATGGCATATTGGCAAGTTTACGTTTCTCTTCAGCTGATTTAAATGTCTTTTTCAAGGTCATTTTCCTGAACTTTGCCATTTGGGATTGTATGTGCCCTCTACTATGACATTGGGCATCGGCCTTGGCAGACGACGTTGATGGCATATTATCGTCTATGTCATGACTAGTGGCAGCAGCTTCAGCACTAGGAGGAAGTGGTTCTTGATCTTTCTCTATTTTATTTTTATCGGAGAAAGTTTGGTCCTCCATTTATGTTATATCGATTTGATATATACGTGCGGCTAAACACAGAAAATATTTTTTTTTTGGTTTGGACTGGAGTGTACTTTCGGGGGTTACAGCACCCTTAACGGTCAAGCCAGCCGGCCCTTTACTTATGACACAGGCGCACGCTTGGCACTACTTTGTTGATGCACGTGCGGCTACTGCGCACACAATTCACAAACAGAGAAAATAATTTTTTTTTTGGTTTGGACTGGAGTGTACTTTCGGGGGTTACAGCACCCTTTAACGGTCAAGCCAGCCGGCCCTTTACTTATGACACAGGCGCACGCTTGGCACTACTTTGTTGATGCACGTGCGGCTACTGCGCACACAATTCACAAACACAGAAAATAATTTTTTTTTTGGTTTGGACTGGAGTGTACTTTCGGGGGTTACAGCACCCTTAACGGTCAAGCCAGCCGGCCCTTTACTTATGACACAGGCGCACGCTTGGCACTACTTTGTTGATGCACGTGCGGCTACTGCGCACACAATTCACAAACACAGAAAATATATTATTTTTTTAGCACTTGGGGGGAGCAGCCCTGATGGACAGAGCACCCCCTGGACAACACTACAGCACCCCTTTAGGACTGGGACACTGCACAGGACTTTGGAGTGGACACAGCCCCTATGGAGAACTGACTGCACAACACAGTCCAGCCAGCCCCTATGGACTTTGAAGTAGTGGACACAGCCCCTATTAACAACAGCAGCACAGCACAACACAGCCAGCCCCTATGGACTTTGAAGTAGTGGACAACAGCAGCACTACACTACACTACACAGCCCTAACTCCCACCCTCCCTCTTCACTGTCCACAGCCGAGTGAGAAAATGGCGCCGACGCGGGTACCTTATATAGGATCCAAAACCCGCGAGACTCGGAAGGCGGGATGATGACGTTTTGCCTCGATTTCAGATCCGAGTCAGGCGGGAAAAGTCGAGCCTGACTCGGATCTGCCTCGGATCGGGGGGGTTCGGATTTCAGAAATCCGAACCCGCTCACCCCTAATATATATAGCACTTTATTACATAATTATATTGCTGTTTTAATAATGCTATTTTCTTATTATGGGCGGGATGTACTAAGTATCACATCCACGATGCGGTACATTTCACCTCTCATTGGGTACATACCACAGTTGTTTACCACGGTTTGTACCTAGAATATTGCAGAGGACAGCTCTCCCGATAAGAGCTGTCCTTTGTGATACCCCTGGATAGAGGGACTTCTGGGTTTAACACCCAGAAGTCCCTCTGGCATCCTTCTGCGCATGCGCAAAGGGTCGCAGGGGAGATGGGAGGAATCCGATTGGGTCCCTCTCAGGGGAGACGTCCTGAAGAGCAGCCATAGGCTTCTATTGTGTAATGCCACCTGAATATAGCGTTACGCATTCCGGTGCTTTGTACATATGGAAAATGCTGTAAAACCCCTGAAAATGCCTTTTACCACATTTTCCCTTTTAGTACATCCTGCTCTTATTACAATCCCTAAAATCATTTCCCAAAGGTATATCTATATATCTATGCCTTTTCTCTGCTATTGAGGTGTATAAGCTAGAGATGAGCAGTTTAGTTTTACTCTGATTTACTCGGATATGTTCGGATCTCAAAAACTACATCATATTGGCTATCTGGCTCTCACATGTTTTGGATATCCAATAAGATAAATCCGAACTAATACGAACTTGCGCTAATTTGGCGATAAGAACTGAATTAAACTGAACCTGCACATCTTTACTATAAGTATCCTAACGTAAGCCTGGAGCATGTACTATTACAGCTGGACACATACTGACATGCATATAGTATGCTTTTTCATTCATGCATCTTTTGTGCTTAATTCAGAACACAAGATTATCTGACTATCTCGCCTTCTATGCTGATATTACCATGGAATGTTTACTTTTGTCTATACAATTGTAAAAATGACCTAGTAAAGTACATTTTAAATAACAACGACTGTCTGATGAATTTAACAGATTGAAAAAAAGAATTCATTAAATAGTAAATGTAGTATGTGCACTGCAAAAGGTTATAATATAATATAATATATCCAGTTCAGTAATATATGAATATTGCTACACTGCCTCTATCCCTGGGGGAATTTGATGTATGACCCGGGTTTAACCCTACATATTGTAGGTCTTGAAAGGACTGGTTGTCCGAATGAAAATAAAATAAAAAATATTATAAATATTATATATATATTTTTCAGTGCAGACAACATTATAAAACATTCATCAACAATTATGTACTAACAGAAATGAAAGATTACAGTTTGTGTAGCCTTTTATAGCCCACAAACTAACTTATTTTTACTTTGCAGTTAGATATGGAAATGTTTTTTTTTCTTTTTCAGAGTTTGGCCATGCCAATGTAATCTGATCATCTTCTATGAGGAAGTAAGTTGTAAACTTGATCTTGGCAATGCAGTTGTTACATTTTGTGCAAGCATTTCACACTGTTACACAACAATGGATTAGTATGCAAAATAGAAGCACTGGATCAATAAATCTGTTTTTACAGTGCGTTAGGGCTGCTGGGGGGGACTTAGGGTTAGGCCCCCCCCCAGGAGGTTAGGGTTAGGCTAGGGGAAGGGAGGGATAGGGTTAGGCACCCCAGGGGGGTCTTAGGTTTAGGCGGCGGGGAAGGGGAGGGGTTAGGTTTAGGCACTTATAGGGGGGATTAGGGTTAGGCACTTGGGGGGAGGTTAGGGTTAGGCACCCCTTGGGAGGGTTAGGGTTAGGGGGTTAGCATTAGGTTAGTATATACTGTACTTACCTTCGACGATCGGGATTTCCTTGTCTGCCGTGATGCCGCTGTCGGGATTCCAACCGCCGGGCAGGGGTCCAGTGGTAAATCATACCGATTCCATAAAGACTTGGGGTTGGAAAATGACTTGGGTATACTAATAGAAAATAGAGTAAGTAGCAGCATCCTGTGTCAACTAAGGGCTGCAAGGTCTAAGGTTTAACTTATTATGGACTTGACACACTAAATTTACGCCTTTGCTTTGTCCCGTTGGGACCAAAGATTGGGAGGTATGATCATTGGTGAACGGGTGCTATGTGTGCCGGCTAGTCTGCGCAGCTTTTTTATTGTGCTTATAAGGTAGGGGTATAGGATAGAAGCATTCCAGCATGTCAGAAGTGCACTACATGCCCTGTAACCATGCCCCTTTCTACATGTGTTTGTCCTGATTTCCCATCCTAAACAGATGGGAAATATTCCACAGGCTTAAAAATATCTCCCACATATTTTAGAAAGCACATAAGGGCCTTACTATAATTTATATGTTAAAAGGAAGTGACAAAGAAACCTAAACATAATTCAGATTTAATGACATACATTACCATTTATTTTTATTTTTTTATATATGGAGCATAGTACTCTCTGGATTAAATATCATTGTTTACATTTATACAAGTGGTTCTCATCCTGTTTTCTAGCAATGAGTAAAAGATTCCTTTCATGTGATTCTTTGTGTAATTACACAGACTATCCGCCTCCTCTTTCTTTGTTCACTGAAAATATGTCCTGTTTTTTTAAAACTGACAGGGCTTACATTATACACTGACACCCATAAACACATGCACTCCCTGTATCTCTCCGTCTCCCTCTTTATCCCGCTGAATCGCGCATCAACTGTCACATTGTTAAAAGCTGCTGTCAAGTGTAATGTAAACAATGGTGGTTTCACGTGTAATGAGAAGCAAGTGAATGCATGGGGTACAAAGAACAATTCACAATGAATGAATGTTGGATTTTTTCTATTAATTAGATTAACAGATTTTACTGTACTATTTCTGTGCCAAAATACTTGAATGACACACTGTAAAAAATATTTCCTGCTTAGATAACATTAGTGATTAGTGTATCTCAAAGTAATAAGAGTTTTACTACAATTTTATTTAACTGTGCAGTGAGATATGGAAATTGTAGAGTTTTCTTTTATTTAAAAGTATACATTCTTTTATAGCAGGGGTGGGGAACCTTTTTTCTGCCTAGGGCCATTTTGATATATATAACCTTTTTAACCCCCTTCTTTTTCCACTAAGGGGACACCAGTTTACTAACTCCCATGTTGTATAATGTACCCACCCTTAACCTCTCCCTAAGTGGTGTACCTTTTCTCTATCAGTTCAGTGCCTCCACCCAAGTATCAATAGTAGTATGGGACTACTTGGGAAAACCCAAATTGGGGATTAGTTTATATACTCGTGTTATTCTTATTCTCCTAATTACAGAAGGTTAGGCTTACCGACATTTTAGCACCATAATAATGTCACCACAACATATCGTCCAGCTGTAAATCCTTAAGTTTATGAAGTTGTAGGATAAGTATTATGTACAGTCCTTACCATAAACATAAAAACATAACATTACATCACCTGCTATATTTATAGAAAATACATAGGTTCATATAACATAGTACATAACATAACATTAGATGTCATTACATAAGACAACATACCAGTATAAATAACTACTTCACCTATCTCTGGAAAAGCTGTTATTCAAAGACATTGTGGGCACATTCCTGTTAAACGTATTTCATATGTATGCCGTAAATTACATGTACATTTCTATATGTTACCTTAATGGCAACTCCTATACCTATTAATACCGCTTTAGTCTTATACTGTATGCAGTCAACCTTATGTGTGTACTTTTATGTATCTTCATACACATCCTTTCAACTGACATCACATTAAATGTTATTGAATACTGAAAATACAATGACTAAATTATATACAGTATATCATTAGTCCTGGCTGGATTTATCAATCTGGTGCTGCAAGCACCATCTATAGTTCAAAGTCTGCAAAATCCTGGCTGTAGCTACATCCTTTTATTTAATAAGTGATACAATCAGAAAAATAAATAAATGTTGGTTACAAATGTTTTCACCACATGCACTAGTTATTGTCCTTTCTCAGTGCTAACTATTGGCTTTCAGCTTCAGGGGCCTATTCATCAACACTAAAATAACGTTTTTAAGGACATTTTCCTTAAATAACGTTATTTTGGTATTCATGTAGCCACTTAGCACAGGAGATATCACAGATATCTCCTTGCTAAGTTCCCCTGCGTTAATTTCCACACTCCCCATACATTAGTATGGAGATGTGGAAATTGTGGTATTCATCAAATTCCGAAAATTATCAATTTTCGGAATTTGATGCAGTTACTATTCGCCACTGTGAGGTGGCGAATAGCAGGTGAAACTTACCTGTATCTGCGTGTGCAGGTCCCCCGACGAGTCCCTCCGGTGCTCTGCTCCGTCCTCAGGCTCCGGAGGCTGGTCTGTCATGTGTGCTCCCCAGCAGAGCACCAGAAAGTTTAGACAAAAAAAAAAAGTTTTTTTTTTCTAATCTGTCATGTGGTCTGCTGGGAAACCACATGACAGACCAGCAGGACGGAGCCGGAGGCTGCTGCGCGGACAGGTAAGTCGGGGGGGGGGGCGTAGGTGAGCGGAGGGGGGTGGTACGAAACTTAACGCATCTGTAGGCAGTGCTGCGCATGCGCTGGTATTACAGATGTAACAGCGCATGCGCAGCACTGTTTCCAGACACGATAAGGTAGTGTAGGCAGGGAAAAGTATCTATTTCTCGAAAAGCTGTCATCGCAAAAATGACAGCTTTTCGGAATAGATACTTATGGAGAGGTGGAATGATGAATTCCACCTATAATTAGCTAGAACTCCATGCGAGTTCTAAAGCTAATTATCTCCAGAGAATTTTTATGTTTAATGAATAGGCCCCTAAGTGTGTTACACTTCTATATTTCCAGTTTGTAGGATGACATAAAATGGAAAGGTTCCCAAAGGACAAATGTTGCCCTATAAATCAGTGTAAATAGCAGTGCTGTATATGCGGTGGGTTAACCCTTAGTTATCCTGCTGTGGCAGAATGCAGTGCAAGTTGACCACTGGTAGGGTGCTACTGCCACCAGGGCCAGATTAACAATGGGGCGAATGGAGCTACAGCTCCAGGCCTCCACATAAAAATAGGCCCATTGTCATGACAACATGATGTTGACAGGCCATCTGCTCTCCACACGGTCAGCCATAAATTATAAGTCATAAAATTGTATTTCTATTTACCTCCCAAATGAAGCATGTTTTTTCTTTTACGTATTTTCAGAGACATTGGGGCTGAGAGTATAGTTGGTGTACACACCCACATGGCACTGGCCACACTCTCACAGCAGTGGTCACACCTCCTCTGCTTCTCATACTAGGCCCTTGGTCATTTCCAACTCCAGGCCCATGTGGCCCTCAATCCGGCCCTGATTGCCACTACCAACGTGTCACAACACAGGTGCACCCCAAGCAACTACTTTACTCTCTTGAGAAAATCCGGCCCCCCCTATGACCACTACAGCTCTCCTCTTTGTGCTGGCCAATGAGCAGTCCTGCTGTAATACTTGTGGGCTACCTGCTGCTCCTGAACTGTAACCAGCTGACACTGCTACTCCCCTGCTCTGACTGGCTTCTGCTTATATGCAGTGTAAGGGGCTATCGTACTTACAACTGCTATCACTTCCGAAGTGTAGTCTTTAACCAGGCAGCCACTGCAGGGATTAGCCCATATAACAGTTTGTATGCTTATGGCATGCTGCCAAGCCCCTCCTCTGCTGCCACACACGGCTCCACTGATGCTGCACTGCCCTGCTCCCCGTCAGCTTACCACGAACCTCCAGCGGACTCTCCCTCTCTCCTGTTCTCTGTCTCCTCACATAGCCCGGCGTGTCCCCTCTCCACCAAACCAGCTCCATAGCTATGCTGAGGCGGCAGCTAACTTCTTGATGCAGCCGCTGCTGCTCCACATCTACGCTTGCAGACATGCCCCTCTTTGGAACCACAGCCTCTCAACAGCAGGGAGGTGTCGCAACTCCACCCGCTTACAGCCTCCGGCTGCCATCAGTCCCTCTTCGCAACTCTGCCGATGGGACCACCCTGCAGCTCCACTGCCGTGACCTTCACCCTCCTGTCAGCGGTAAGCTTGGCCGCCACCGCTGATGCCTCCTCTCTGGCTCCACCCCCCTGCGCCCGGCAACCTACTATGGCTCCGCTGCCCAGGCCACAGGGAGGTGGGCACCCGAGGAGGAGAGCTCCAGACCCCTTGTCAGCTGCTGCTAACAGCTGTTATATCACCTCCCTCTAACCGGACCCACTTTTCCTGACAGGAACCAATTCACTCCTACATGTATCACTCCGCTTATGTTAAACAGGGGCCATCTGACAGCAGCTTCTGCCTGCCAGTTCTGGCACTTTCTTGTATAGTGCACACTACTTAAACATATACATAAACATGTACAGTAGGAATTTAATGTACCTTGATGTCTCCACACATATATACCTTAATTATTTAAGCAATTACAGACTTAAATTACCACAGAATGCTATGAAATGTATATGTCAAAAGTATACATATAAATGTTTTTTCTTTAACCCTAAACCAGGGTTACACCTTATTCGCGGGTCCGGTGCAGGCCACGCCCCCTCTGCGTGACATCATGCAGGACGGGGCCACAATCACCAGTGATTACAGCAATGCCCGGAGCATCCTGAGGATGCTCCAGGGAGTTGTAAGGACAGCGGTGTGACTGGCTGAAGTGTCCTAAGGATGTTCCAGGCGGCAGGGCCGGATTTACCATTAGGTAACCTAGGCGCCCGCCTGGGGCCCGTCGGGTCCTGAAGGGCCCCTCTGAAATCCAGCCCTGGAAATAACCTGCTGCGCTGTGTTGAACTGTTGCTGCTGGCATGGGCCAGGAGAGGACACACCCACAGGCAGAACAGCAGCAGCAGCATGGTCGTGACCCTTCATCTACTATGCAGGGGGAGTCAGAAGTGGAGTTACTGTCCTTCAGCTGGGAGCCCGCTCAACCTGGTGAACCAGTCACCACTGCAGCGCAGCGCCACTTCCTGCTCTGTCCACTCCTCTCCTCCAGTCATCTCATTCTCCACCCCTGTGATGCATGCAGTGTGAGCAGCTACAGTCAGTATGTGAATCCAGCTTCCTCCGTCCGCCACTCAAACCTCCTCTCCCGTGCAGTGTAGCCAGCCCCCCCTCCCCGCAGTGTTTGCTGATCTGGCCAGCCCTGCAGTCACATGAGTGCTGCCAGCCTCCTCCACTGTCGCTAACCTCCACAGTGTATGTGTGCTGATCTAGTCTCCCACTCCCTCCTTAATCCAGCGATTGCAGTAACAGTGAATGTTGCCAGCCTCTGCTTCCATTGCATCCCCCGCCATTACCAGCCCCCTCCGAACCACACCCCCCGCAGCTAGCCTCCCCCATGATGTAGGAACCGCGGGAGACAGACTCACCCTCCAGTCATTCCATCTCCCAAGTGAGATTCATGGGGTGATAATGCAGGACACTGGTCTTCTGCCTCTGAAATCAGGGGCAGCAATATGACCCCAGCAAAGACAGGCATGGGTAAGTTTAACTGAAAAAAAATAATTATTTTGGTGTTAAATAATAAAATAACACAGCGCTCTCTCTCTCTCTCTCTCTCTCTCTCTCTCTCTTTGCGAGTCACTAGCAATTGTGTATGTGTTTATTTTATTTTCTGTTTCCCCACCTTCTCCCGTCTCCCTCTATTCTTCCCTTTTTCCTTCTGTCTCACCATGTTCTTCCCCTTTTCATTCCAACCATCTATTCCTACCGCCCACCTCTGTTCATCCCCCTTTCCCCCGTCTCACCCTTTTTTCCACTTTCCTCCCGTCTCTCCCTTCTTTCCTCCTTTCTGCCTCTGTTTGTCCCCCTTTCCTCCCGTCTCAACTATTCTCCTGTATACACACACATGATTGTTTGATGGAGGAGTCCCTAAAACATATCTTGCCTAGGGCCCCATGAACTCTAAATCCAGCTCTGCCAGGTGGCACTGCTGCATAGATTCTGGCTGCAGGGTGCAGCTCTGCACTAAGTGTACGGGCGGTCGGGTGAATGTGTAAGGGGCATTACTGTGTGTGGCATAATGTATAAGGGGTACTGCTGTGTGATGTATCATGAATAAAGGACACTACTGTGCACTGGGCTGCTGACCGGTAAGAGGGATGGGGAGTAGCATCAGACCTGGGCCCCTCCAACAAGCAAGGGCAATTGGTACAACCCCGCCCCTCTCTGCACCCCTGATTGAAAGGTTCAAGTGGGAACAACTTCTTAAAGGGGAGATGTATTAAACCTTCGAGGGAGATAAAGTGGAGAAGTTGTCCATAGAAACCAACCAGCATCTAGCTACCTGTCATGATCCAGTGCAAGAATTCCTCTGTGGAGGACGATGAGCCGAGGGGTTTGGGTGACTAGACTAGGTCTCCTAGTTGCGGCCAAACCCAGGTTTCGCTAGACCTGCCCAGAGGCGCGGAGTCTAACTCACTTGGTGGTTTTCTCCAGTGACCCCTCCAATTGGGATTTGGTTTTCAGCTGTACCAAGTGAGCAGGTCGCGACCCTCTGGACAGGTACCTGGGAATGGCAGAAGACCGGAAACTATAATGAATGTAATAGCATTGGAGGTGAATGGAATGAATGAACTCTGGAAATGGAACTGAATGCTATAGCACAGGCATGGGCTGGAAACAGTTAAGTATGCAGAAAAACACAGACATATACTGGGGATTGCAAAGGCAAGAGCAGAGTGGACTCAGGGAATATATGGAAATGCTAGAAATGATTGGAGCTGATTACCAGAGACAAGACACTGAGCAAAGAACACATACATATACTGGAGATTGCACAGACAAGAGCAGAGTGGACTCAGGGAATATATGGGAATGCTGGAAATGATTGGCAGAGACAAGACACAAAGTCAGGCATACACTAGGAGAGTGCTAAATGCAAGTGCAGATTTGCACTGACAAGACACAGGGTAGATTGACACAGATATGTGCTGGGAGGTCCAGCTGTGAGCTAATTAATACCAGCAGGTAATCTGACACCTCAGCGACAGAAGGAAGCTGCAATACTAGCAGCACATATACAAAGACACACAGACATAGAAAACAAAACAGTCTGGATACTGGGAGAGAACTACTCTCAGACTAAGAATAGCTTGGAAGCTAATACTGGAAACTGGAGAACTGTGAACAGGCTGAAGTAACTCTCAGATCAGCGCTGGTATCACTGGAACAGAGAAGAAGTTGAACAGCAACTTCCTGGAGTAATGGAGGCGAATTTATACCCAGGGGTAGCAGATTACTGGAGCACAGCATCAGCTGACTGAAATCATGCTACCATAGGTTAGGAGTACTGTCACATGAGAGGAACTGTCATGGCGGCGCCCATGATGGGAACTCCGATCCCCAGCACACACAGCCGACCATGGAAGCTCGCAAAAAGCACCTAAGGCAGAATACTCAGCCCCACATCCATCACTGCACCAGCCGTCTGACCGCAAGGAAGTCAGGGGAAGCCGGCAGGGAGGTGAGAGAGGCCGATCCTAGGCTGAACCCTGACACTATCATTGAGTTAGTACAGTCTATAAGATGACAGAAGATGATTGTTGCTATGGGTAACTTCTCCACCTTATCTCTCTCAAAGGTTTGATACATACCCCCCCCCTCTATCATTGTGTCGGCACGCTAAGGGGCATATTCAATTGCAGTCGAAAAGTCTGGAACTTTTTTCGCCTGGTGCACTTTTCGCCTACATCGCTGGTTTTGGGTCCGGAAAAGTATCGCGCGCACGGCCGCTTTTCTCCCTATTCGATTCCAATGGACGCGCAAACGGACCCACCGAAATTCAAACAGGCGAAAAGTGCTGTCGGTTTTGGGGAAATCAGCCTGACACCCCACAAAAGATGCACTGAGATGGGGGATCAGTATGATGCCCCTGAATAGCCCTGCTGAAGGTATTTCGGGTACTTGAATGGTCTCACTAGGTGCTAATTAGCATATTTGCATAAGGGGTGAAGAATGGCATTTTGCAATATTTTTTCAGCAAAATAAGTAGTCCCAGCAAATTTGGGGTACCTGAAAATGGGGGCTAGCCTATTTAAAAGTTGCTAAAGTGAAGTTTTAAAAATCATGGAAAATCCACCTGATGCAAACACCTGCAAAGTAAAAAAAACACCTGGTGCATACTTGGGGACCCCCCTAGAGTCTATTTCGCTAGTTTTTATATTTGTCCCCCAACTTTACACTTTTTCACTCCCAAAATGAAAGTGCTTTTTTGGGGTGTTCTAAAGGGTGTTTTTTACTTTTTTGATGCAGTTTACTTTTGGGGGACTGTCCTAACACTGCACGGGAGTTCCAGCAACTTTGCACCACAAAATTGCACTTTTTTCTGCCTCCATTCAGAGGCGAATCTTTGTAGCCTACATGAATGCATTGACTTTCCACTTAGGCGAAAAGTCATTAGAAATGAATTGGGCAGAAAGTCTTCAACTGCCGAAATGACGTCATCGGCGAAAACTTTTCGCCTGCAATTTGCCTGCAGTGTATTACTTGATGACCATTCTTGCCCAGTACTTTTACTACCAAACAAACATCCTCTAATATATTTATTTCTGTGACTTTATTCCTTCACAAAACATCAGTCATGTACTTGTTCAATGCCAGAGGTGGTCTGAAAAAATAAAACAAACATTGAATATATTATTTATTTAATACTTGCTAACTATCCCTTAAAGACTCCCTGAAATAGCAGCAATCTCCCTGACTCCCTGAAGAGTCTAGCAATCTCCCTGATTGCACCTTACCCCCATTATGAAGCTGTTGTATATAAAAAAGAGATATATACATTCAAATGGGATGATTAGTATAATTTCCCTGAAATGGTTATTAGGCACAATGATCCCTATGGCTACATGCATTTTCTAAAAAGTATTAGTGTGTTTTCATCAACAAAATAGATTTTACTAACTGCTTTTGGGCTCATTTACAGTTGGATGTAAGTGAACTTTATAGCACGCCCCTCAGAAGCAGTACATGCCTACTATAGCACGCGCTCATAGGTGCTGCTTGCACAATCTCCCTGAAATGCTTTTTCAAAAGTAGGCAAGTGTGCATTATTTCTAACTCATATAATACCATCTGCAATAAGATGTCTATAGTCTGAGAACCTCCGGAATTTCATAACTAGATATAATAGCTAATAAACTAATAACTAGTAATAACGACAACATACACAGTTGTTGGAATTTAATAAGGTCACAATTTTATCGAATTTGATATATAGTTCTTCTAACATATTGCAGAGGAGGGCTCCAATCCTGCATGTGATTCTAATCTTAATACATTCAGGTGATAGTAATTTCTTATTTCAGAATAAGTAAAATTATACTGAAGATCTCACAATTTAAAGTCTCTGAGACTGAAAGGGTCAAATCAACCAAACCTTTATTTGTTTTGGTTTGATTTATAATTTATTTTTACTATCAACTGTATGTCAACATATATAATATTTGTAGTGTATTTAATTGCATAATGAATAAAAGTATAAAATATGTTTGGTACTGTACATTGTTTATTATTTTCAGTAGCGTTATGGGGGTTTTGCTGTGACCTTTTTATGTTTACTAAGGGCAGTCATAAGGAAGATAGAGAAGAGATAATGGGGATATGCAGTAGTGCACGCAGGGGGGTTTCTGAGTACCCAGAAACCCTCCCTTACAGACTGGAGTGCAGGCAACGTGTTCTTAAGCCCCACCCCCTCGCTGCAAATTTGCCGCGATTCGCGTGTCAATATGGAGGAGGCGGAGCCATTATGACGCAATTTAATTAGATTTTAGTCATTTGGCCCCGCCCCCTCCTGATTGACCCGCGAATCGGGCCAATTTGTCACGAGGGAGCGGAGCTTAAGAACATGGTGCCAGCTTGTTAGTTCCTGTCCCTATCAGATCTGCTGCAAGGTGTTTTTTTTTTTTAATGTATGTGACATATGTTTGTGTGTGTAAGGTATGTGTGACATATGTATGTGTGTATGTATATATGTGTAGTACCTCTAGCTGCTGAACACTGGGAAGGAATCCCTACCTTCCTGAAATAGTTTTGAATTTATAGTATAGTGTCTGCGCTCTGGGGTCCTATTTTCTCATTATATGGTGATGATCTGTATTAAATACTTCTG
Source organism: Taudactylus pleione (assembly GCA_031769625.1). NCBI lineage: Eukaryota > Metazoa > Chordata > Amphibia > Anura > Myobatrachidae > Taudactylus > Taudactylus pleione. The sequence goes on from JAUIMM010000973.1 coordinate 125,939, forward strand.
ATGTATTATAAATGGTATGAAGACATATGTCGACAAATAAACGAATAGTTCGTAATTTTTGAATTATAAACCGTGGTCTTGACTTCAATGTCTAAATGTCACAGTCCTGGTGTAAACCACCTGTAGGTAACTGTAGGGTGGGTGTTCTTATAACATCAGTCCTGGTGATAAATGCTGGTATGCTAAAACTCTAGGCAGTATGTTCATCTGTATAGAATATGAGATTATGCTGAATGATGTAAAAGTTCCTGGCATATGGTAACGTGGTAAGGATGTGTTCTCCCTTCTACAAATGGTTTCTGTTTCAGGAAACTGCCACTCCACCTCAATGATTCACAAAAAACAAACCGGAGTATCAGGTGCTGATGGACACTATAGTGCAGAGGGTAAGTATCATATACGACTTACCCAGGTCTCGACGTGATCCTGCTGGTCCACCGGGAGTACTCTCTTGTGTGGTTGTTAAGTGTGGGTGTGAGGGGCAGGTGGACATAAGGTCCAATAATACCTTGACAGAACACTATGTATGTGGAAAGGTTAAAGCATTTATTGCTCTGCACTCATGCCTAGCTAGGCATATATGGGTGTCAGAGAGGATACAATATAAAATATAACAAACAGATCATACATGCATATATGGTCTGAGGATAATATGAACTATAAAATCACGTTTTTCAGATGTGTTAATGACCCAACGCGTTTCATCCCATGTGGGGATCACGTCGAGACCTGGGTAAGTCTTACACCAGGACTGTGACATTTAGCCATTGAAGTCAAGACCACGGTTTATAATTCAAAAATTATGAACTATTCGTTTATTTGTCGACATATGTCTTCATACCATTTATAATACATCAGAAGTATGTATATATGTGAGTCTATGTATATGTGTGTGTATGTATATATCTGTATACCATATATGTATGTGTGTACAAATATACCTACATATAAATATATATACAGTGTAATATATATATATATATATATATATATATATAGTCAGAAATCCACTGCATTCGCCACTCCCAGATTTGGGGTGCAGACCTGCACTCGCCATTCCCAGGCATGGGGTGCAAGTGGCTTGTGACCACATTGCTTAAATAAATAAAAACAGAAAACTCAGCACTCACCATTGTTAAATCACTCACAATAATATATAAATAATGGGGTTTTGGTTCATGGATTGATCAATGCATTTAAGCCTGCAGCCCACATCACGGGACCCCATTTCTCAGCCCACATCACGGTCCAACACTATCTGCCATACTTATGGGAACCTGGTAGCTGCTATCACAGAGTTTAAACTGAAAAAATGTTACTTGGTTTAAAGCTCACCTGCCAGCTAATGGCTTTTAAAGGGAAGGCAGTCACCAAACTTAAGGTGCCCACACACATACCGACTTTTCATCCAATTAGGCCGATTTCGATGAATCATGATGACGAATTGGGTAAAAACAATACAAATCGTGAGTTTATGCTCACGAGCACGATGCCGATGCGCGTCCCCACTCGTCGTACATCGCATCCTCTGATCTGCCGTGCTGTAGGGCAGATTAGCCAACCATGAACACGATGGAAGCCGATCGTGAGGGTTTTTTTCCCTCACGACGAATCGTACGATTCATCGCACAACGCAGAATTTGACTGACAGGAGCCTGGACACGCTCCATCGCCATCTTGTGCAGCATCGTGTATGGAGCAAGACAGTTGCACATTGAGGAGCCTGCACACTGGATTCTTGTTTTGGACAATTTTTGGTGAGTATTGGTACAGTTTAAATACAACCACACTGACCACCAATATGTGCTCCCCACTGCCCATCAATGTGAGCCCCCAGGTAATAAATGCATGACCCAGCCACAGCCCACCGTAATGAGGCGGGCGGTGGCTGGGTCATGCATTAAGCTCCCACTGCCCACCAATGTGTGCCCCCTACCTAACCACTAACTTGCAAACAATGTAATGGGGCCACCTAATAATTAGTTAGAAAAGCAATCAATTTTTTTTAAATTAATAGCCAAAAATATTTAATCAAGATAAACCAATACATTCCAGGAAGATTATTCATATTGAAATAACATATTATATTAATAATAACCATGTATAAAATTAATTCAATACAGAAAATATTAAGTAATATTAAAACAAATAAATAAATAAACAAACACATATTTAACAAAATAATCACCATACATTATATTTAAAAACACACATCATTTAAAGCTAGGTTCTTCTACCTTTTGGTCTACAGCTGTTGTGGAACTACAGATCCCAGGATGCCCTGCCACCCACCCTTGGGAAATAACAGCATGTTGAAATTGTTTTTAGGGCATCCTGGGATCTGTAGTTCTACAACAGCGAGAGGCCCAAAAGTGGAAGACCCATTCTGTCCAACAAAGAAAAACATTATATTACCAATAAATGAACACAAGACATTCCTGTTAAAGAAAACACGATTACAATACCATACCAAACCTTTAAAAACCTGTAAAAAAGAAGATATTAAAACATTAATAATGTGAACTATAACAACATTACATTTTTACAACCTGTAAAAAAGAAAATATTAAAACATTAAAAATGTGAATTATAACAACGTTACATTTTTAAAACCTGTAAAAAAGAAAATATTAAAACATTAAAAATGTGAACTATGACAACATTACATTTAACAAAACTATATACACAAATATTTAAATGTCCTTTTTTTTCTTCTTCATAGCTAATGTCCATGGATTCTGAACGTGAATTCGTTACAGGATTAATTGAAATCCTGCACTCGAAAGAGTGTCTGTGGAAGATCAGTTCTCGGAAGTACCACAACAAGTCACACAAGTTGGCCGCACTAGAGCAACTTTTGGAGTATACGACAAAATACATATCTGATGCAGACCTGAAAACTGTACGGCAAAAGATTCAAAATCTCAGGACAGTGTACATCAAAGAAAAAAAGACCACCATATAAATATATATATATACCTACAGATGAACATACTGCCTAGAGTAGTATGGAGGAGCGGGCACAGATGAAATCTATAGTCCTACACTGTGGTACTACCATAAGATGTCATTCATCAGTGAACAAGAGCCTCAAAGGGAATCTATCGTCTTGATGGCTGAGCGTGAGGGAGAAGAGGATGTTGCAGAAGTCTTGGTAAGTAGTGACACAGTTTAAACCAAAATCCTTAATGTTTTTGTTGTTAAATCCCAAATGTCCAATTTAGTCAGTAGTTCACAGACAGTCCTCCTGCCATGGTACAGCACCTGGTCGATTAAAATAGGTCATGTACTCCTCCCTCACTTCTTTGGCATGTGCGGTGGATGTTGTTGTAGTTGGTGGTGCAGACACAGATGTCAAATGTGCAATGTCCTCCAGGGGTCCTACATCTTCTGGTCTAGCTGGGACTGGTCCTCGTTGAGTAGATTTTCTTCGCAGAAAGTTGTGCAGCACACAGCACGCAATCACGACCCAGTCTATCTTCTCCACACGTAGATTGATGGTGGTGTGGAAAATGCGGAAGCGGTTGCTCATTATTCCAAACGCATTTTCCACAATGCGCCATGCCCAGGATAGACGGTAGTTGTAGATCCTTTTCTCTCTGGTCAGGCCCCTCTGTGCAAATGGCTTCATCACATGTTCATGTAATGCAAAAGCCTCGTCTGCGTTGAAAACGTAATTTAGGCTGTGCTTTGTCTGGTCCAGTGAGGGCAAGTTGAGGGTTTTGTTGGCGAGTCTCTGGTAGAAAGCCATCTTTTTGAAGGATCCACCATCCAAAGCACGGCCATTCTTGCCGACATCCACAAACAGAAATTCATAGTTGGCATTCACCACTGCCATGAGAACGATGCTGAAGAATCCTTTGCAGTTGTAGTAATATGATCCGTGTTGGCAGGTGGGTTGATGCGGATGTGTTTCCCATCGATGGCTCCTCCGCAGCTAGGGAAATTCCAACGTTGTTCAAAATTTTCTGCGATGCTGGTCCACTCCTCCACGGTGTTAGGAAACTGTAAAAATAGTAAAAAAGGGGTTAAAACATGACTATAATATTTTTTATATCTTTTTTCCCTATATAGACTCCCACCCAAGACCCTGATTTAGCATCAACATCGGACCTCAGTCTGCTTGGTGGTGACAGTGAGCCGGAGAATACCACACAAGTGGAAACTCCACTTCCACCTGGACCCTCATCTTCTCAACAACCCCAAAAAAAGTAAAAAAACAAGGGAGAAAGGAGAACCTTACTGAACGTGGGGACAATTTTTTCCAAAATGCAGAACGGCTGCTGCAGAAACCCCCAGATGCAATAGATGATTTCACAGCTCATGTGAACAGCACATTGAGAAATATGGATACAGATATCCAAAGAAATTTTCTCAGGTTAAACTACGACCTGTTGAGTCGCTGTATGAGCAAAAATATCTCAAATTCTACATACATTGCAGATCCAATGCTATTTTCCCCTGCCCCAAATAGGTATGTCTGTCCCCCCCTGCCCAGTTAGATATTACTCCCCCACCAAGCACCCCAAGCACCAGCACGACCTTGTATAATGCTCTGCTGGATGCAGCGGATGAGTCGCCCCAATATACAGAGATGTACATTTTTTCTTGCTTTTAATATCACCAAATTTTATGAATTCAAATAGGTGCTTGCTGCATGGGATAGGGTGGTGATGACGCCATTTGGACAAGGGTCACTACGCACATGGCACAAGTACACATTGCTGGAAGCCGGGGCCACAATGTGTACATGTGCCATGTGTGTACTGGCCTGTTCAAACTGGCGTCTGACCCACCCTATCACATACAGCCGGCTACCTATTGGGATTCATAAGTTTGGTGATAATGTTCTTTTGTGAAATTGTTACAAAAAAAGTATATTGCACGCAGTTTAGTGCACACTTTCAGTTGCCTGCAGGTCAATGCACATTGTACTAAATGAAGGCTATTTTTTGCTTTATATTGAGTAAAAAAAAAAAAAAATTTCTTTACAAAAGAAACCAATGTGTGGTGTGTTTTTTTTACTTACCTTGCAATAGTGGTACTGTAGCACTTTAACGATGGCTTTGCAGGTCTCTGGAATGATGACGCCCAAGGACTGAGGGGAGATGAGTCTCCCAAACTTCAGGTCTTCAAATGACCTTCCTGTAGCCAGGTACCTCAGGGCAGCCACCAGTCTGTCTTCAGCAGGGATTGCCCTCTGCCACCTTGTGTCCTGTCTCTGGATGTGGGGGTCACCAGATGCAGCAATTCCTGGAAGGTGGCGTCATCCATGCGCAGGTAGTTGCGATAGTCATCCGGGTTGTTCTCCTTGATCTCCATCAGCAGGGACATGTGAGAGCGGGTATCCCTTTGTAGAAGCCACTCCTTGGTCCAGCATGCTCTCGTCCTTCTTCGCTGGGCTCTCTTCCTAATCTCCTGGACCCCAGCTTCAGCGACCAACACTCTATACCGATAGGGATGCATCAGTACAGAATTCAGGAATAGGATAGAATGCAGGTAGGTAGCACACACTTGCAGGTAGAATAAACTTTGTAAAAGGCAAGCCAAATACAAAGAGCACAGTAGCAAAGTACAGGATTCAGCAGGGATACACCTAGCCTCATCTAGTAGCAGAGCAGAATGTACACACATTTTAAAGGGTGCCTGCTTTTTATACTCCCTAGATAGCCCCTCCCATTGTTATGGCTATTTAAATTTCCCACCAATAGTCAAGAGCCTGTTTTTTTGTTTTTTTTTTAACTCACGATTTGTTATGGCCAATCTCACGATGCGTACGATCCGATAAATCGTGAGATCGTAAAACAGATTGGGTGTCTTTTTTGCAAAATCGTGATCACGACGGCAAGGAAACTCCCGTGAAAGTTCATGATGAAATTGGACAAGAAATCTAATCGTGAGCACATCGGTATGTGTGTGAACACCTATAGCTTCTATCGTACTACCGAAAAAGCAGCTGACACAGGTTATTATAAATGAGCTTGCACAGGGGTGCATGAGAAAGCTATGATCACAAAAGGTTAATTAAAAATTAACCAAATAAACAAAGTTAGAAATCCACTTCGTTTGCCCCTGATATGTATGAATTGGTCGGCACGAGATAAGCAGACGGAATAAAAGGGAGCCAGACGATACAGGTGCAGACAACAGCACCTGCTTTCTCCTGCAAAATAGCCTTTTGCAGTTTGGTAAGTAAGCCCCTGAGTTTTTTTTTCTAAGACTACCTTTTAAGATGGGTACACACCAGGGACGTGCAATCAGGGTAGACAGGGGATGCAGAATCCCTCCTGCCATACTTCTGAGATTTGATATAAAAATTATTAGAATAATACAAAGAAAATATTTATAAACAGTGTTAGAGATGATACAGGTAAGAGAATCAATGGACAATGAAGCTTAGTATATTGAGGGGGAGTTAGAGTGAGTAAGGGATGAGACAGGCTCCCAGCACTCAGACCCATCTCTATGTGTGCCTCCCCAGCCATTGACCTCACCGCACGTCACTGGTACACACTAGGATAACGGATCGGCCACACGGACGATTCACCATCCTATCTGACAATTGGTAAGTGCATACACACTTACTAATCATCGGCCCGATGTGTCGTGACAGATGTCACAACTGGGCGGACATTTACATGTGCCAGCCTAGTTGAGCTGTCAGTCACTGATGGCCTCTGCAGTATACGGGTGGTCAGTTGAATGTGTAAGGGGCATTACTCTGTGTGGCATAATATGTAAGAAGTACTACTGTGTATTGTAATATAAATAAGGGACACTACTGTGCGCTGTAATGTGACTAAGGGACACTACTGTGTGGTATAATGTGAAATGGGAGTACAATTTCCAGCGAGACCACACACTTTGTCTTTAACGAGCACCTATGGCACGCGCTTTCCCTGCTTGAGGTATAGGGGGCACCAAAGCACTTTATGTACACAGGGCACCAAAATATGTAGTAATGGCTCTGCCTTGGTTTGCACAGATGTGTTCAGCACCCCATCCCTAAAAAATTCCTACAGTGAACACTATCTAATCCTCTACAACTGCTAAACTAAGACTTGGTCAATTGGAAAATGGTTTCCCTTTTCTTTGTGTGTGACCTACACCAATGTAGTGCCAGCTTTACAAAACAGAAACCAACCAAATATCTGACTATGGCACTTGTTTGAATCCCATATGAGGATGAGCTTAACACAGAGAATGATGTACACTTGTATGTAGTTCTAATATTATATTTGTAAGAGCGTAGACTAAGAAGTAGGAGGAATCAGGAATAGTAAGGGGAGGAGCCAGATGCTGACGCTGAGGTGGGCCTGCATGTTTTTTAAATGCCAGGGCCTATTTTTAGTCCCAGTCCGGCCCTGGCTTGAATGTAGGGCAGGACCAAGTATCCGGCAGCTAAACTGATGATTTGTCATTTTAACACTCGCTGGAGTAGGTTGTCTCTTACTTGCCTACTATCCCGGGAGTCGCGGGAGGCTCAAGATTTTTCGGGTATTCCCCCGCACCACCGAAAGAGTAAGCGGATCTCCCGCATCCCACCCATTTCTTAGTGAAGTGGGCAGGGAGATTTTCCGAGAAATTTGCAGGTCTGTAGGTAGGGGGGCGACGCTAAATGACGCAAATCACGTAATTTAGTCCCGCCTCCTCCTCACGGACCCACGAATCATGGGCTTTTCCTGTAAAGGGGGCGGGACCTAATGATGGCTATAGTCTGACCCTGCCTCCCGGAGCTTAGAGCAGCAGCTCCTCTATGGCTGCTCCCAGAAAGGATTTCACAAAAGTCTGTAAGTATGGCTTGTCTGGATACTACTTCTCTCATTGCACATGCCTCACAATGGTCAGGGGCACAGACGCATAGAAGACAGCACTTTCTCTTTCTGGGCAGGATGCACTATCATCAATTATGCAGTCAAACCCCCCAAAATGCCATTTGACTGCATTTCTCATATGCAGCTTACTGCAACAGGCCCTAGAATGCTGATGAGCAGTGCCGCCATCAGGGGGGGTCTACCGACACTGGAGTCCCGGGCCCAGACAATCGGACAAAGAGGGGGGGCCGCTCCTACCACTCGGTCACGCATGCAATAAAGTTTTTTTTTTTTCGAGCTGGTGCGAGTGATGTCATCTTTTCACGCCGTGCCCCTGAAAGAATGAGGAACCATGGTGTATAAGGACTGGAGCAGCCAGAATGGCATGTGGTAAGTGATTTGCATGCTGCTGGCTAGGGCTAGAGATTTGAGATGAAAGGCAAAGCAGGGCTGGACAGACAGAATGGGGACTAGCTGGGGATAGACACCGAAGGACTAAAGAGAAGAGTGCTGCAGTGCTGGCTGGGGTTAGCGTGACACTGCAGGGCTGGAGAGACAGAAGGGGACTAGCTGGAATTAGGAAGACACCACAGGGCTGGAGAGGATTAACTCAAAAAATGTTGTGCAGTGTGTGTGCCTATTTCGTTAGTCCTGAGCCCTACAATATCTGATGGCAGCCCTGCTGATGAGGATATTTTGTGATGAAAGCTTTCGTGCTGATGACATCACCCACCAGTATCTCTATACCGCAGGCAATATCCTGGAACATTTTTTATTGCTGATAATACAAGCACATAAACATTAATGTTCTGTATAAATCCCATAATTCATTATTCAAATCCAAGAGATTTTACATTACATGTGCTCCTGAGGGATTTAAAGGCCTGATTCAGGCCCGCTCGCTAAGATGCATACTCTCGCTGCTGCCGATGGTATGCAGTGTGTATACATTGTGCGCATGCGTATGCATCACAGTACGCATGCACATACCTTAGCGAAAGTCCACAATGCGTTCGCTCACTACACATAAACAGCCCAGCAGAGTGAGAGAAGCCATTTGTAGTTGGTAACAGGGGTTGGCCATTAAAAATGGGGGAGTGGAGGTCTAAACACAAGCGTGCCTGAGCATCTCAATAGTGTTTTAGAGGTGTGCATAATTATAAGACAGCATCATAGTACACGTCACCTGGCTTGTTATTACACTGAAGTACTCGCAGTGCTTGCGGCAGGGTATGGTCAACCTCAAGTTCTGCAATTAGCATCCGATGTACCGATGGTTGCATATACTTACTGGACATGACGTGCACAAGTGGGCGTCTTAAGACAGGCTGGTGGGTGTCTGCATACAGAATAAGAAATACTGGGCGTGCTAATGCATTGCTGTGCGATTGCACTGCCTACGCAATTTGCATACACATCGTGCGAGCGATCGCATCTAGCGAGTGGCTCAATCAGGGCCTAAGAGTCCAGAGTATGATCTGATCCCAAGAACTGACATATATATTACACTGACGTCCTGCTTTTTTCCCTATGTCAGTGTGATATCTCCGCTGTGGCCCTAGGTGAAGAGCATTAAACATGTCTGCTGGGTAAAAGAGAAAACCAGAAAAGAAAAACATTAAACATGTCTAGAACACAAATATCACCCCAAGGTTATATAAGAGCCTCAGCCTGTCTCATAGTGAGACTAGAGCTTTCACTGCTTACCATAATTATCAGAATGAGGAAACATTAGAGACATTTCGCTTTGTGGGTGGGATGCACTATGCTGCAAAATGCGGTCAAACCTCAGAAAATGTAGATTTTGGAGGTCTGACGGCAATTACTGTATGCACCATTTGCTTTCTGGAGATGGCGTAGCCTAACAGAAGCCTACCTTATTGGAGTTTTACCCAAGAGGGATCCAATAGGATCCCTCCCAGGGTCCCCCGCGGCTCAGACATGCGCTGGCTGACGGCTGCACATGAGCAGATGTACTCCCGGGGGACTTCTGGGTCATTAACTCGGAAGTCCTCACACTTATCGGCAGAGCTGTTCTTTGCTACAATGTACATTAAGGATGAGCGGGTTCGGTTCCCTGAGAACCGAACCCACCCAAACTTCGGGGATCCGGGGCGATTCGAGCCCAAGCTCGGATCTCCCTGTCTGCCCCGGATCCCTCTCCCGAGGCAAAACCTCGAGATCTGCTGTCGGATCTCGAGGTTTTGCCTCGAGCGGCCATTTAAAAAAAATGCCTTTGCCTTTAATGGGCAAAGTTCTGATTGGCTGACAGAGCCGTCTTCACGGCTCTCAGCCAATCAGCATTATGGTGCTCATTTGCATGTAGCACGGACTCGGGAGATCCGTGCTACATGCATCTGTGTGATTGACAGTGACACAGAGCACAGATGGGTCAGTGAGATCCGTCTGTGCTGCTGTGTATTTCAATGACACAGATGCACGCACGGACCAGGAGATCCGTGCTACTTGCATCTGTGTCATTGACACAGAGCACTGACGGGTCCGTGAGACCCGTCTGTGCTGCTGTGGTAAAAAAAAAAACCTGTGTAAAAAAAGAAAAAAATGGCGTGCACCCCCCCAAAAAAGAGCAACCAGCCCCGGGCATTAGTGACCCAGTGCTGGGTGTGCTTAAATACAGGGGACAAACGACATAGGGGTCCCCTGTACTTAAGCACAACCAGCACCGGGCTAGTCAGAACCAGCGCTGGTTGCCAAAATACGGGGGACAAACGACGTAGGGGTCCCCCGTTTTCTGCGCTTCCAGCTCTGGGCTCTGATCCGGTCCTGGTTCTGGAAATACAGGGGAAAAAAATGAGTAGGGTTCCCCTGTATGTTCCAGACCCAGCACTGGACTTTTTCTAGCGGGGGGCTGATGCCACAGCCAGGGGAGCCTTTTCACCGGACCCCCCAGCCGCAGTATCAGCCCTGAGCGCTAGTCAGCCCAGGCCTGGAAACCCTGGAGAGCTGGGGACCCCCCCAATAAAAGGGTCACCCTCTCCATGGCACCCCAGGCCCAGGCTGATAGCCTGGGGCAGTGTCTGACTGGGACATGAAGGGCCCACCAGGGGAATGCAGTGATTGGGGCCCATACTTAGGGGTGTGGCCAGCCTCCAAATTGGGTCTAGGCCCCTTAAAATATATAGATATGGTAAATATTGCTAGTGGATGCATAATAATGTACCAGATTAATAACAGCAATACATTGTAGTTAATACAACAAAGTCCCGTACAATATAATACAAGTGCACAGTCTGGAACTTGATCCCTAGCGGAGGGGGTGGGCCCACAGACAGTGGGGCCCACCGGGGGTTTCCCCTGTATCCCTGTGGGCCAGTCCGACCCTGGCCCGGGGCTATCCCCGCCACCCCTGGTGGTGGTGGGTGGCGGGTTGATAGTGTGGTGTGGTGTAAATAAAGAATATCAAACATTGGCCCTCATTCAGAGCCGTTCGTTAGCAGCAGTACGCTCGTTGCGTTCCGATGTTGTGAAACCACGCATGCGCCGGTGTAACACTGCGCATGTGCGTACGGCAGACTGCGAGCTTTTTTTGACTCGTTCGTCAAATTGCGAACAGGAAGTGACATGTGAAATGTGATTGACAGAACAGGCCGTTTTTGGGCGTTGACGGGGGTGGAGATGGGAAAACGCAGGCGTGGCGAGGTGTTTTTGGGGCGTACATAAATTAGCTCATGCGAACGTCAAATGTGTTCGTACCAAGTCATACGTCACTGGCTGATCCTCTTTCCGTTCAAACTGCTCGCACAGCTTGGGGTGTGGATTACTCGACCACAATGTCGATGGGCTTGTCCTCCGGTCCGGGCCTCCTCAATGTTTCATCGATTTATCACGGCTTGTCAGAAAAACAATCAACTTTGAATTGAAAACCAGCTTGTAATGTGTTTTGAAAAGAGTTTTTTTGGTTAGCACAAAACCGTACGCAGGTGAAAATCTCAGCTGCTAATTTCAGGATTACACAATCAATTAGCGTACATTTTTAGGAATGTTCTTTACAATTTTGGGGGGGTTTTGTGATATTGTAACAATATTGTCATCATGTTTGTGTGTATTTTAACATTTTGCTTTGGCCTGGAGAATTTGCATCCTTTTTTTAATTTCAAAGTGTTCCTTAAAGAAACCTTTTTTTTTTTTAACCCTTTGTTTGTTTTTTATTTCGTTTTTGGCTTGTGGGCCAGGATTAACTCTAAACCATTTTTCAAATAATGTCACAATACAATTGAGAACGTTTGTAAATTTTTTTATTTCATCAACACATTTTTTAATATTTCATGTGCATTTGGCAATTAAAGTTTTTGGTCATTGTTAGCCAATAATAACTGAAAGAATTATCCCAAAAATATTGCCAGTTTTGGCAAAATTAAAAAAACACATTAAAAACAATTCACAAGAAAGGAGAGGGAAATTTTGGCCCTAAAGGAATATGGGGCAAGCACAGAAGGAGTGTGGGAAAAGTAGCCAGTGCTGTCATCGCTTTTTTCCCCGTTTGGCTGGGGTAGGGTGGGCGCCAGACCGGGTCCGGGATGTCCTCTGGCTGGCCTGTCCAGAGGCAGATGTTGTGGCCTCTGGACTAGGCACAGGGCTAGGCACATTTGGAGGAATGGCTGTTGTTGTGCCAGAGGTGGAGGATCCTGATGTTCCGGCAGGAAGGGAGGTCGGCTCCACCATGTGCTGGCGAACGAGCTGCTCCAGGGCATTGGCTATTCTGATGTTGGCCCTGGTATTTTCAGCCAGGGCCTGACCAATGGTCACGTTGGCCGCAGCATTTTGCTCCAGGGCCTCAGCCACCCATAGCAGACTGGCGTCCATCCTCTGCAGAATCTCCGTATGGTAATCCGATTTAAAATTGAGTTCTGTGAGGAGTGCCACTGCCTGCGAGGGGGATTGCCCTGGACTGGCTTCTGCAAGGTCCTCAGCTGGATGTACTGGTTCCTCCCCTGCAGAGCCAGCAGAAATTCTGCGGCCAAGGCTCCCCTCTGGAGCAGACTCATCCGCCTGTGTCTCTGTGAGAAAAAAGAGAAAAGAGTCACATTAGAATCTACATATTGTCTCAAAAACATTTCAGAGTTGGTTACATCACAACATTTACCTGGGACAACATGAGGAGCCGCAAAGTCTGGCATGTCCGTATCCATGTTGGACACGCCAAACACCTCCACAGCCTGCACACACCCCTGTGCCAGCTCTTCCAAATCAGTCAGCTCCAATGACACAGGGGTGGGTCTCCCACCTGTCCCCCTTGCATGCCTAGCCCTGTCAGCCAGTTTTTGCTTCAGCCGATATTTGAAGTCTTGCCATCTGTGGGTGAAAAAGTTGGCATTATTCCTGCATTATTTGGCCCTGTATCCACTTTTTCTTTAAATCTTTTTTTTACTTACCGGCGTTTGACATCCCGGGCTAGGCGGACAAACTCACCCACCCTATTGACAGCACTGGCTATCTCCTCCCACATTCTCCACTTCTGGCTTACACCCATATTCCCGTCTGCCTGTGGCAGGATGTCCACACACTTCTGAACCAAAACCTCCATCTCCTTTCTTGTGAATTGTGGCTGCCTTTTCTTTTTGGCAGCTTTGGCCGGAATACTGGGCCCAGCAGCCTCTTCCATGTCATCCTCAACACCTATTTACATTAAATTAATTAAAATGTAGATGTCAAACTTTCACTATATTCTGGTTCTAAATAATCCTTGAATAGAAAAGAGAGAAATACTTGCCGCCCGCCTCTTGGCCATTGTTTGGCTGGTCTGTAGCCATTTTGCTTGTAGAAACTTGAACTACACCAGACCGTTTGTGTTTTTCCGTGACGTATTTATACATGCGTCCTTATTATTCGACCGCATCATTGATTGTGCGTTCCTATGATCCGTCCTTAATTTGAGCGGGAAACTAAACACTATTTATGGCTTTTTGCGACTCGAGTCGAGGTGGCGGGTGTTGTTTGTTGGAGGTTTCGTGTGTAGGAGTGTATTGTTGGAGGGATTAGTGTTTGGAGGCGGTTTTTTGGAGTTGTTTCGAGGCACTTTATTTTTCAAATTTTCCGTTCGCATTTTTTTGTGTGGTTATTTTATTGGTGGTTTATTTTTGGAGTAAGTTTTTTCCCGTCATCCTTGTTTAAATTATGGATCTACAAAATAGATGTTTTTTTCCTTAAAATATTATGTATGTTTTTTTGTAGTTTTTTTTTGGCTGGGCCCCAACGAAGTTTTTGGACTGTGACTTATTTATCGTGTATTGGTAAGTTTTGATTATAACTGGATTTTAAAATGTTCATGTATTGTTCTTCGCATATTTTGGACTCAGTAAGGTTTTTTTGGGGTTTTTGGAGATCTTAAAAATGCGAACTATTTAGCGCACTATTGTTTCCTTCTTCCCCCTTGTAAAAATGAGAACTATTTAGCGCACTATTGTTTCCTTCTTCCCCCTTGTAAAAATGCGAACTATTTAGCGCACTATTGTTTCCTTCTTCCCCCTTGTAAAAATGCGAACTATTTAGCGCACTATTGTTTCCTTCTTCCCCCTTGTAAAAATGCGAACTATTTAGCGTTCCAATTTTTGGGGGGTATTTTTGTTTGCAAATTTTGTTAGTCCTCTCAATGTAGGTTTACAATTTTTCGAAATGTGTGCTCCCCCCTATATTTTTGCCCATTTTCTAAAGTCTGAAGATTACAAAATGACCACCCAAACTTCAAAAGTAATTTTTTTATGTTGAAATGTAGGTTGTTGCAATCATGACAATACCCCGGCATGTAAGCATCTTTGGATTTTAACAGAAAGATAAGTATTTTTTTTTTACATTTAATTTCAACATACATTAACTACATTACTTACCATTTCAGGTTGATGTTGGTCGTATTATTTTGGCCATGCTGCCGGAAGCCGACCAACCACAATCTCGTCCCAGGCGTAGGCATCGTAGGCGTGCAAGGCCCCAGATATATAGAACACGTGTCACCCTTTTTGGAATGCCCGATGATGAGGTTTTAAGATGATACCGTCTTCCTCCACAAATCATCATAGACACTCTCTCATTAATAGAGAGTGATCTTGAGCGACAAATTGACAGTCCTACAGCAATACCACCACTTACGCAATTAATGTCGGTGTTACATTTCTGTGCCTCAGGATTCTTTCAAACCACGGTGGGAATAGTTGCCGGAATCTCCCAATCCTCCTTTTCAAGGATCCTGAGGGCAGTGATGGAGGCCCTTTTCAAGCACCTCCATCATTTTATTAAAATGCCTTTGGATATGGCTTCCCTTAGTGTGGCGAAGGCCAATTTTTACCAAATAGCTGGCTTCCCACACATCATAGGGGTTGTGGATGGTACTTACATACCACTTCAGCCTCCAGCACGGCTGGAGGCAATTTTTAGGAACCGAAAACACTATGACTCACTGAATGTAATGGTGGTATGTGATGCCTCCCTCCAGATCCTGTCCCTGAATGCAAAATTACCCGGGAGTGCACATGACTCATTCGTCATCCGGCAATCAGGGATTTGGCATAAATTAAACAACCTACAAGCTGGTGATGCGTGGCTTCTGGGTAAGTGGAGACCTTTATGAGATACCAATGCAAAGCTTGATACACAGTGATCCTGATTTTGTAACTTCTTTTTCACAGGAGACAGTGGCTACCCTTGCACGCCCTGGCTGCTCACTCCTTATTTGGCTCCCACACCAGGCCCACAAAGTGATTTTAATTCTGCACTTACAGCCACCAGGCAAGTGGTGGAGCGCTGTATCGGCCATTTAAAAGGCCGATTCAGATGCCTCCACCGCTCTGGTGGCGAGCTCATGTATTTGCTGGATATGGTTTCGAAAATTGTGGTCCTGTGTGGGATATTTCACAACATCGCCATAAGGAGTGGTGTCCCAATGCAGCCAGAGGATGCCTTGCCTGAGGATGGCCCCCCCGAGGTTGGTCGGAGGTCAGTATGTGGGGGGGCCATACACGATGATGTGGTGTCCAGATTTTTTAGGTAATTATTGTCCCAAATGAAGTTATTTGACACAATGTAGACATGTAATAATTTAATTAGAAATTTTTTTTTTTTTTTATCTTTTTGTGTTTTATTCCATAATATTTTTCGGAAAAACGATGACTACTACCTGATCCTATAAATTGACTTCATGTGGACACATTGGATATAACTTCTGGAACAAATTTTTCGTCGCCTCATTTGTGGAATCATGTTGGCATGCTACTTCGTAAAACAGTTCTTGATTGTTGTTTTAATTTTATTTTGTGGGTGTAGGCTGTATTTTTTAGAGTGTTTTCACTGTGTGTATTGATTGTGAAAAATCACTTTGTGTTTCTTATTTGTGAATAATAAATTTTTTGATAAGTTTAAACAAACATTTAATTTCTAAATTACAACAAGTGTAACCTGGTTCAAAAAATGAAAACTTGCTTAATGGCTAATCCTGTAATGAATAAAATTGTTCAGTATTTTACATGCTTTGTGGCTAAAAACAAACACCAAAAGGTATTATGGTGAATCAGTATGTTTTCTAATCTAGGCCTAAGCAGGTTTCATTTAATATTTACCTTACCCACCAACTAATTTTAACAACACATGCTGGTAAGTCTACAAACCTATTGGTATTGTTAGGTGTTTAATGTGCCAGCTTACATAATTCAGCTTTCTACAATCTAAGTTACATTACTTTAAAAAACTTGCTGCAATAGTCGACTTATGTAAGGTTAAACAATCTAATATTTACAGAGAAGGAATGAGACTTTAAACCAAAAATTTTTTTTTTTTTTTTTTTTTAAACATGAACAATTCTTTGTAAAATAAAAAAATTAGTGGTGCAGGATACCCGACATCTGATCGAGGACCACCAGCATGCCTATAACATGGCCCCTCAGCCTCTGCACACAAGCTGCTAACTCGGTCAGCCGCCTCTGGTCCTCTGTGGGTTAAAAAATTGTGGTGCTTAATAAAATGAAACCTTAATTTTTGTTTCCAAACAACTTCAAAAGCAAATTTGACTTTACAAAAAGTGACAATTTTATTAAAAATTACAGATCAAAGCCAAAAAACTTTGCCAATGTAAATTTAAAAAAATGACTCATAAAAAAAAATAAAAAATGGAGAAGTACGCCCAAAAACTACATTTGTTGGTACCGTAAACAAGAGATACAAGTATGAGTGTTTGGACATGTGTGATATGTGTAAGGGGAAAACATCATAGACATTTTTAAACAAAGATATATATAACAAACATTAGAAATACCAAAAAATTGAAAAATGCACAGGCAAAGGATAACATCCCCCAAAAACCCCCCCAAAAATAAAAAAACATAGTTTAAAAGGGAAACATACCGTTCACAATGACGTCTGGACCTGTAGCCCCACCATCGTCCTCCTCGGAGGTAGGCCAATGCAGGTCGGATGTAGGAGGGGTTATTTCGGAAGGTGGTGAGGGGGTGGAAAAGAGAGAGGGGGGTTGAGGGGAGGGGGAATTTTGAGGGATGGGAATTATCGTAGCGGGAGGGGCGTCCGGGTGTGGCCAGGCTGGGGTGGAGGGTGAATTAGGGGAAGGTTGGGGAGAGGAGGTTTGGCTGGGAGTTGGGGATAGGGGACGAGGCCGACGTCGTCGCTGGCGATGACGGCGTAGTCTGCGCTCTGCCCCTAAATGATGGATAACAATTTAACTTTTGTTTAATTTTTTTCCTTTAGAAAATCCTAAAAAAAAAAAAAAAAAAAAAAACGCGAAACGGAAAACATGCACACGCAGATATGTACTAAATAAAGAAACAGGGCAAGAATGAAAACATGCACACGCAGATATGTACTAAATAAAGAAACAGGGCAAGAATGAAAACATGCACACGCAGATATGTACTAAATAAAGAAACAGGGCAAGAATGAAAACATGCACACGCAGATATGTACTAAATAAAGAAACAGGGCAAGAATGAAAACATGCACACGCAGATATGTACTAAATAAAGAAACAGGGCAAGAATGAAAACATGCACACGCAGATAGGGCCGCAAAAAAATTCAGGAAACCAAAAAAAAATAGACTTACTTTCAGCTACACGCTGTCTAAAACATGCCAGCAAGCGTGGCGTGCGGCGTTGCAGATCGGACCACCTACGCTCGAGCTGGCCGATCTGTTGGCGTGAGCTGAAGGAGCGCAGGCGGTGGCGAACCTCCACATAGGCGGAACGCTTCTCTCTATTGCTGATGGGGGGAGGCTGGCTGGTTATCTGCCGGTCCATAACCTCCGTAAGTACCAGAAGCTCCCGCCTGGTGAACGCAGAGGCTCTCATGATGGCAATGGTGTATTTTTTAAATATCAGTTTTAATAAAGACCAGATAATAATTTTGATTGGCTAATGTAGTTGGTAAATTAACAGGAACCATTCTATTGGTTAGTGTATGAGTCATGTGTTCTACAGGCTAAAAAATATAATGTGAGTTATGATAGGCTTAATGCAGTGACATGCGTTAGCTAATTTAAATAAAGAAATGAAACAAGTAAAATATGCATAAGACAAAACACGGAAAACAATAGGATAATTGGATAAAACATGTATTTTGGATAAAGTAAACGATTGTTTAAACCGTACGTATTCTGCGGGAAAAAAAAAACACGGACAAGAGTAAAGTTTATTGAAAATGAAAAAAAAAAGATTTGCAAACGTGAAGAGCAATTAAGCTAAATGATATATTGATTGGCATGATACGATTGAAGTAGGTATGCAGAATGAACGAGCAGGTAATCGAAATCTGAAAGGCCCACTTCCGGTTTGTACTTGTGCGAGCGTTCCCTGCAAGCAAAATTGGAGATGTACGGTCGCAATTTGGCTCGCTCGTTAACTAGAGGAGGGGTTGGGAGACTATGGGGCGGAAGATTAGCTGCGTACGAAATTACGAGCGAGCGCTTGAATTTACATTTTTCTGCACGTTCGCCGAACGTGCGAACGGCCACTTGCGTCCGGGTCTGAATCAGGGCCATTGTCTTTACAAGTAGAACTGCAAGTCCCAGCAAGCCTGCCCCGCATGCTGGTACTTGGAGAACCACAAGTACCAGCTTGCAGGGCATTAAGGGCCCACTAGTACCTGTAGTTCACCTGTAAAAAAATGTTTAAAAAAAACACCACACTATCAACCCGCCACCCACCGCCACCAGGGGTGGTGGGGATAGCCCCGGGCTATCAGCCTGGGCCTGGGGTGCCCTGGAGAGGGTGACCCCTTTATTGGGGGGGTCCCCAGCTCTCCAGGGATCCCCGGCCTGGGCTGACTAGCGGTCAAGGCTGATGCTGCGGCTGGGGGGCCCGGTGAAAAGGCTCCCCTGGCTGTGGCATCAGCCCCCCGCTAGAAAAAGTCCAATGCTGGTTCTCGAACATACAGGGGAACCCTACTCATTTTTTTTCCCCTGTATTTCCAGAACCAGGACCGGATCAGAGCCCAGAGCTGGTTGCGCAGAATATGGGGGACCCCTACGTCGTTTGTCCCCCGTATTTTGGCAACCAGCGCTGGTTCTGACTAGCCCGGTGCTGGTTGTGCTTAAGTACAGGGGACCCCTATGCCGTTTGTCCCCTGTATTTAAGCACACCCAGCACTGGGTCACTAATGCCCGGGGCTGGTTGCTCTTTTTTGGGGGGGGGGGCACGCCATTTTTTTCTGTTTTTACACAGGATTTTTTTTTTTTTACCACAGCAGCACAGACGGGTCTCACGGACCTGTCGTTGCTCTGTGCCAATCACACAGATGCATGTAGCACGGATCTCCCTGGTCCGTGCTACATGCAAATGGGCACCATAACGCTGATTGGCTTCCTGTCTGCCACTGCAGTGCCACTCCTAGATGGGCCACGTGTTTGTGCCGCCCACTTGTGTCGCTTAGCATAGTCATCCAGCTACCTCGGTGCAACCTTTTGGACATAAAAACACTATTGTGAGGTGTTCAGAATAGACTGGAAATAAGTGGAAATTAAGGTTATTGAGGTCAATAATAGCATAGGAGCAGAAAAACCCACAAATTCTGTGATTTTTAGCTGTTTTTATGCTTTTTTTCAAAAAAATACAGATCCAAAACACAAAACCCAGAGCCCAAAACACGGAAGGGTGGGAGTGACACTGCAGTGGCAGACAGGATGGCAGTTTGAAAAACTAGGCCCCAAACTGTACATAATGCAAAGAAAAAAAAGAGGTGCAAGATGGAATTGTCCTTGGGGCCTCCCACCCACCCGGGGCCTCCCACCCACCCTTATGTTGTATAAACGGGACATGCACACTTTAACAAACCAATCACTTCAGCACCAGGGTCTGCCACACAACTGTGGCTGAAATGATTGGTTCATTTGGGCCCCCACAAAACAAGCTGGCAATTACTGTGTCCCTGCACAAACTGGCTCTACAGAGGCAAGATCCTGACTAAATTGACGAGGAGGGAGTTGACAGTGCGGTTTGCAGGCACTTAGATACAACAGGACAACAGGATTTAGGTGTCCCTGGACCGCTTACGGTCTTAGCCAAAGTTTCTGAACTTGACAGCAACTTTTTATGAACGCGCTGCAGGTGCCATATAAGGGAGGATGTTCCTAGGTGGTTAACGTCCTTACCCCTACTTATTTCACCTTTACATATGGTACATATGGCAAGACAGTTGTTGTCCGGATTTGGATAGAAATATTGCCAGACCAAAGAGGTGGAATGTTTGGTCTTCTGCCCAGGCATGACCGTGATGGGCTTTTTCATCCCACGGACAACAACTGTCTCCCCCAGAGCCTGATTTAAACAAACCACATCACCATCAGAATCCTCCTCGCCAACTTCCTCCTCAGCGCCAGCTACACCAGTATCCTCATCTTGTTGTACTTCAACAGTGACATCTTCAATTTTCATATCAGCAAGTGGACTGTGGGTGCTCCTTTCAGCACTTGCAGGGGGCGTGCAAATGGTGGAAAGAGCCACCTCTTCCCGTCCAGTGCTGGGAAGGTCAGGCATCGCAACCGCCACCACACTTGGACTCTCCTTGGGGATTTGTGATATCTTCTTAGAACGCACAGTTCTTCGCTGTGCTTTTGCCAGCTTAACTCATTGATTTTTTTTAGCGGGAGGAGGGCTTCCATCGTCATGTGAAGCTGAACCACTAGTCATGAACATAGGGAAAGACCTTAGCAGTTCCTTGCCACTCCGTGTCGTAAATGGCATATTGGCAAGTTTACGTTTCTCTTCAGATGATTTAAATGTTTTTTTTAAGGTAATTTTCCTGAACTTTGTCATTTGGGATTGTATGTGCCCTCTACTATGACATTGGGCATCGGCCTTGGCAGACGACGTTGATGACATGTTATCGTCTATGTCATGACTACTGGCAGCAGCTTCAGCACTAGGAGGAAGTGGTTCTTGATCTTTCCCTATTTTATTTTTATCGGAGAAAGTTTGGTCCTCCATTTATGTTGTATTGATATATATACGTTAGGGGTGAGCGGGTTCGGATTTCTGAAATCCGAACCCCCCCGAGCCCCCCCGATCCGAGTCCGATCCGAGTCCGGCTCAACTTTTCCCGCCTGACTCGGATCTGAAATCGAGGCAAAACGTCATCTTCCCGCCTTCCGAGTCTCGCGGGTTTTGGATCCTATATAAGGTACACACGTCGGCGCCATTTTCTCACTCGGCTGTGGACAGTGAAGAGGGAGGGTGGGAGTTAGGGCTGTGTAGTGTAGTGTAGTGTAGTGCTGCTGTTGTCCACTACTTCAAAGTCCATAGGGGCTGGCTGTGTTGTGCTGTGCTGCTGTTGTTAATAGGGGCTGTGTCCACTACTTCAAAGTCCATAGGGGCTGGCTGGACTGTGTTGTGCAGTCAGTTCTCCATAGGGGCTGTGTCCACTCCAAAGTCCTGTGCAGTGTCCCAGTCCTAAAGGGGTGCTGAAGTGTTGTCCAGGGGGTGCTCTGTCCATCAGGGGTGCTCCCCCCAAGTGCTAAAAAAATAATATATTTTCTGTGTTTGTGAATTGTGTGCGCAGTAGCCGCACGTGCATCAACAAAGTAGTGCCAAGCGTGCGCCTGTGTCATAAGTAAAGGGCCGGCTGGCTTGACCATTAAGGGTGCTGTAACCCCCGAAAGTACACTCCAGTCCAAACCAAAAAAAAAATTATTTTCTGTGTTTGTGAATTGTGTGCGCAGTAGCCGCACGTGCATCAACAAAGTAGTGCCAAGCGTGCGCCTGTGTCATAAGTAAAGGGCCGGCTGGCTTGACCGTTAAGGGTGCTGTAACCCCCGAAAGTACACTCCAGTCCAAACCAAAAAAAAAATTATTTTCTGTGTTTATGAATTGTGTGCGCAGTAGCCGCACGTGCATCAACAAAGTAGTGCCAAGCGTGCGCCTGTGTCATAAGTAAAGGGCCGGCTGGCTTGACCGTTAAGGGTGCTGTAACCCCCGAAAGTACACTCCAGTCCAAACCAAAAAAAAAATTATTTTCTGTGTTTGTGAATTGTGTGCGCAGTAGCCGCATATGCATCAACAAAGTAGTGCCAAGCGTGCGCCTGTGTCATAAGTAAAGGGCCGGCTGGCTTGACCATTAAAGGGTGCTGTAACCCCCAAAGTACACTCCAGTCCAAACCAAAAAAAAAATTATTTTCTGTGTTTGTGAATTGTGTGCGCAGTAGCCGCACGTTCATCAACAAAGTAGTGCCAAGCGTGCGCCTGTGTCATAAGTAAAGGGCCGGCTGGCTTGACCGTTAAGGGTGCTGTAACCCCCGAAAGTACACTCCAGTCCAAACCAAAAAAAAAATTATTTTCTGTGTTTGTGAATTGTGTGCGCAGTAGCCGCATGTGCATCAACAAAGTAGTGCCAAGCGTGCGCCTGTGTCATAAGTAAAGGGCCGGCTGGCTTGACCGTTAAAGGGTGCTGTAACCCCCGAAAGTACACTCCAGTCCAAACCAAAAAAAAAATTATTTTCTGTGTTTGTGAATTGTGTGCGCAGTAGCCGCACGTGCATCAACAAAGTAGTGCCAAGCGTGCGCCTGTGTCATAAGTAAAGGGCCAGCTTGCTTGACCGTTAAGGGTGCTGTAACCCCCGAAAGTACACTCCAGTCCAAACCAAAAAAAAAATTATTTTCTGTGTTTGTGAATTGTGTGCGCAGTAGCCGCACGTGCATCAACAAAGTAGTGCCAAGCGTGCGCCTGTGTCATAAGTAAAGGGCCGGCTGGCTTGACCGTTAAGGGTGCTGTAACCCCCGAAAGTACACTCCAGTCCAAACCAAAAAAAAAATTATTTTCTGTGTTTGTGAATTGTGTGCGCAGTAGCCGCACGTTTATCAACAAAGTAGTGCCAAGCGTGCGCCTGTGTCATAAGTAAAGGGCCGGCTGGCTTGACCGTTAAGGGTGCTGTAACCCCCGAAAGTACACTCCAGTCCAAACCAAAAAAAAAATTATTTTCTGTGTTTGTGAATTGTGTGCGCAGTAGCCGCATGTGCATCAACAAAGTAGTGCCAAGCGTGCGCCTGTGTCATAAGTAAAGGGCCGGCTGGCTTGACCGTTAAAGGGTTCTGTAACCCCCAAAGTACACTCCAAACCAAAAAAATATATATTTTCTGTGTTTGTGACTTGTGTGCACTGTGGCTGCACGTGCATCAACAAAGGAGCAGCGCCAAGCGTGCGCCTGTGTCCCATAAGTAAAGAGCCGGCTGGCTCATTTCTTAAAGGGTGGTGTAACCCACAAAGTGCACTACTCTCCAGCAAAAATAAAAAAATATTTTCTGTGTTTGTGTGCGCTTTAGCCGCACGTATATATATCAATATAACATAAATGGAGGACCAAACTTTCTCCGATAAAAATAAAATAGGGAAAGATCAAGAACCACTTCCTCCTAGTGCTGTTGCTGCTGCTGGGAGTTGTTCATCATCCCAGAGAGGAAGTAGGAACATCACTACTTTTACTAAACAATTGACCCTCCAACAGTCCCTAGCGATGAGGATGAAGTACGACAGCAGTCATCCTGAAGCAAAACGTATAACTGAGGCCTTGACTGCTATGTTGGTGTTAGACGTGCGTCCGGTATCCGACATTAGTGCAGTGGGATTTAGACAATTGATGGAGGTAGTGTGTCCTCGGTTCCAAATCCCGTCTAGATTCCACCTGCATCCTCAAAGCAGCAGCGACAAGCGTGCGTCTGTCTGTTAAAGGGTGGTGACACCCTCAAAGTGTGCTACACAAACAATAAAAATATTCTTCTTTTTTTTTCTGTCTATGTGAATTGTGTGGGCTGTAGCCGCACCTGCATCCTTAAAGCAGCAGCGACAAGCGTGCGTCTGTCTGTTAAAGGGTGGTGACACCTCAAAGTGTTCTACAGAAACAATTAAAATATTGTTCTTTTTTTTTCGGTCTTTGTGAAATGTGTGGGCTGTAGCCGCACCTGCATCCTTAAAGCAGCAGCGACAAGCGTGCGTCTGTCTGTTAAAGGGTGGTGTAACTCTCAAAGTGCTCCAAAAAATAAAAAACTATTTTTTTAATGTGTTTGTGACTTGTGTGCGATGTAGCCGCACTTGCATCCTCAAAGCAGCAGCGACAAGCGTGCGTCTGTCTGTTAAAGGGTGGTGACACCCTCAAAGTGTGCTACACAAACAATAAAAATATTCTTCTTTTTTCTGTCTTTGTGAATTGTGTGGGCTGTAGCCGCACCTGCATCCTTAAAGCAGCAGCGACAAGCGTGCGTCTGTCTGTTAAAGGGTGGTGACACCTCAAAGTGTTCTACAGAAACAATTAAAATATTGTTCTTTTTTTTTTGGTCTTTGTGAAATGTGTGGGCTGTAGCCGCACCTGCATCCTTAAAGCAGCAGCGACAAGCGTGCGTCTGTCTGTTAAAGGGTGGTGACACCTCAAAGTGTTCTACAGAAACAATTAAAATATTGTTCTTTTTTTTTCGGTCTTTGTGAAATGTGTGGGCTGTAGCCGCACCTGCATCCTTAAAGCAGCAGCGACAAGCGTGCGTCTGTCTGTTAAAGGGTGGTGTAACTCTCAAAGTGCTCCAAAAAATAAAAAACTATTTTTTTAATGTGTTTGTGACTTGTGTGCGATGTAGCCGCACTTGCATCCTCAAAGCAGCAGCGACAAGCGTGCGTCTGTCTGTTAAAGGGTGGTGACACCCTCAAAGTGTGCTACACAAACAATAAAAATATTCTTCTTTTTTCTGTCTTTGTGAATTGTGTGGGCTGTAGCCGCACTTGCATCCTCAAAGCAGCAGCGACAAGCGTGCGTCTGACTGTTAAAGGGTGGTGTAACCCTCAAAGTGTGCTCCACAAACAATAAAAATATTCTTTTTTTTTTTCTGTCTTTGTGAATTGTGTGGGCTGTAGCCGCACTTGAATCCTCAAAGCAGCAGCGACAAGCGTGCGTCTGTCTGTTAAAGGATTACATCAGTGACAGAATCCAAGTAGGCATGTCAGACAGTCCGTACCTGTACTGGCAGGAAAAAGAAGCAATTTGGAGGTCCCTGTACAAACTGGCTCTATTTTACCTGAGTTGCCCCCCCTCCAGTGTGTACTCCGAAAGAGTGTTTAGTGCAGCCGGGAACCTTGTCAGCGAAAGGCGTAGGAGGTTGCTTCCACAAAATGTGGAGAAGATGATGTTCATAAAATGAATTATCAACTCTTCCAGGGAGACCAGCCTCCAGAACGTACAGAGGGACCTGTGGTTCCTGCAGGGACGAATTAATACTCTGTGAGGATGAGGATGTACACACTGAAGAGGGTGAGGAATCGGTGGATGTGGAGGATGAGGATGACATCTTGCCTCCGTAGAGCCAGTTTGTGCAGGGACAGATAAATTGCCAGCTTGTTTTGTGGGGGCCCAAACGAACCAATCATTTCAGCCACAGTTGTGTGGCAGACCCTGGCGCTGAAATGATTGGTTTGTTAAAGTGTGCATGTCCTGTTTATACAACATAAGGGTGGGTGGGAGGGCCCAAGGACAATTCCATCTTGCACCTCTTTTTTTTCTTTGCATTATGTACAGTTTGGGGCCTAGTTTTTCAATGCCATCCTGTCTGCCACTGCAGTTTCATGCCTAGATGGGTCACGTGTTTGTGCCGCCCACTCGTGTCGCTTAGCATAGTCATCCAGCTACCTCGGTGCAACCTTTTGGACATAAAAACACTATTGTGAGGTGTGAGGTATTCAGAATAGACTGGAAATGAGTGGAAATTAAGGTTATTGAGGTTAATAATAGCATAGGAGCAGAAAAACCTACAAATTCTGTGATTTTAGCTGTTTTTATGCTTTTTTTAAAAAAATACAGATCCAAAACACAAAACCCAGAACCCAAAACACGGAAGGGTGGTTTTGGCAAAACCAATCCAGATCCAAAACACGAAGAAAGATCCAGATCCAAAACCAAAACACAAAACACGAAAAGTGGCCGGTGCACACCCCTAATATACGTGCGGCTAAGGCGCACACAAACACAGAAAATAATTTTTTATTTTTGTTGGAGACTAGTGCACTTTGTGGGTTACACCACCCTTTAAGAAATGAGCCAGCCGGCTCTTTACTTATGGGACACAGGCGCACGCTTGAAGAATTTTTATTCTTTGTAGAGCGCACTTTGAGGGTTACACCACCCTTTAACAGACAGACGCACGCTTGGCGCTGCTGCTTTGAGGATGCACGTACAGTGCAGACAATTAACAAACACAGAAGAAAATATTTTATTTTTGTTGGAGTGCACTTTGGGGGTTACACCACCCTTTAACAGACAGTCGCACGCTTGTCGCTGCTGCTTTGAGGATGCAGGTGCAGCTACAGCCCACACAATTCACAAAGACAGAAAAAAAAGGAGAATTTTTAATTTTTTGTGGAGCGCACTTTGAGGGTTAAACCACCCTTTAACGGACAAGCCAGCCAGCCCTTTACTTATGGGACACAGGCGCACGCTTGGCGCTGCTCCTTTGTTGATGCACGTGTAGCCACAGTGCACACAATTCACAAACACAGAAAATATTTTTTGGGGGGTTACAGCGCCCTTTAACGGTCAAGCCAGCCGGCCCTTTACTTATGACACAGGCGCACGCTTGGCGCTACTTTGTTGATGCACGTGCGGCTACTGCGCACACAATTCACAAACACAAAAAAATATAATTTTTTTTTGCACTTGGGGGGAGCACCCCTGATGGACAGAGCACCCCCTGGACAACACTACAGTACCCCTTTAGGACTGGGACACTGCACAGGACTTTGGAGTGGACACAGCCCCTATGGACAACTGACTGCACAACATAGTCCAGCCAGCCCCTATGGAGTTTGGAGAAGTGGACACAGCCCCTATGGACAACAGCAGCACAGCACAACACAGCCAGCCCCTATGGACTTTGGAGGAGTGGACACAGCCCCTATGGACAACAGCAGCACAGCACAACACAGCCAGCCCCTATGGACTTTGGAGGAGTGGACACAGCCCCTATGGACAACAGCAGCACAGCACAGCACAACACAGCCAGCCCCTATGGACTTTGGAGGAGTGGACACAGGGCCTGATTCAGAGCCGGACACTATTTGCGGACGCTCGTTCAGAAAAAGGGGCTGGCTATTTAAATTGAGCGCTCGCTCTTTGCGGTCTGTTGTCGCCTCTATGTCTGAGCGAGCGAACGAAACATGCCCTCGCTATTTTGTAAAGACGCCCCTTGGCCGCTCGCATCATACGTCATCTCCGCTATTTATTTGATTAATCGAGTATATTGAAAGGCGTATGAACTGCTCGCTATTGTTGTGGTAGCATTTTCCTACCGCAATCATGCGAGCAGTTCAGGCTAAAAGACAACCAAGTGACATGGTCGATGATGCTGCTTTGTTAATTATGCACACCCTTAAAACACCCGTTTTAAGGGTGTGCGTTCGGATCTCCACTCCCCGTTTTCAAGCACCTTCCCCTGTTACCACCCACAAACGCCTCATTCTGTCACTCAAATTAGCAGGCATTCGCTATTTTGCGAGCACACGATTTCCGACTGCACTGACTGGTTGGCGCATGCGCATTACAACCCATATGCATGCGCAGATGTGCGAACATCACTCGGAGCGAACGAGCGGCCGCTTACGAGCGGCTCTGAATCAGGCCCACAGCCCCTATGGACAATAGTAGCACAGCGCAGCACAGCACAACACTACACTGCACTACACTACACTACACAGCCCAGCCAGCCCTAACTCCCACCCTCCCTCTTCACTGTCCACAGCCGAGTGAGAAAATGGCGCCGACGCGGGTACCTTATATAGAATCCAAAACCCGCGAGACCCGGAAGGCGGGATGATGACGTTTTGCCTCGATTTCAGATCCGAGTCAGGCGGGAAAAGTCGAGCCTGACTCGGATCGGGGGGGCTCGGGAGGGTTCAGATTTCAGAAATCCAAACCCACTCACACCTAATTTAAGGTATGCTTAATTCTGCCATTAAATATGCGGAAAAAGCAGTTTCCGCATATTTTAAAGGCAGAATTAATTAAGAAATATGCCACTAATATTAATTAGTATAAAAGGTATATAATTAGTAGAGATGTGCAGGCTCCCTTTTCTGAAAACCAAGCCCACCCGTACTTCCTCAATCCGAGTGAATCCAATCGGCGGCTCGGGTGTTCCCGTCTTGCTCAGATTCCAAATAGAGGCAAAACGTCATCATCCCGGAGTTGGATTCCCGTGGGCTTCGGATTCTATAGAAGTCCCTGCTGAGTGGCTGCTGCTGTGCTGTGTCTACTCCAGTCCCATAAGTGTAAACTATGTCCTAACTTGATTTACAGTACAGACAGACAGACAGACAGCAAATCCTTGTTTATTATTTTTTATAGTGCAGGAATATATTCTAGCATTATTTATAATTACTAGTCTGTCACACAGTGGTACTGCACTGTGACTCTGCAGTCCATACCCCACTGCGATATAAAAAAATTCTTCTATTGTTTGTACTACATCTGTGTGCTGTCTCCCAGTAAATTTTTGGTCCTGTGCATATAAGCGCTGTGACTGCACGTGCAGTGTCAGCTAGGCTGTGAATTTAAAAAGTTGAAAAATAAAATTTCTCCTATTTTTTGTACTAAGTCTGTGTGCTGCTCACCAGTACATTTTTTGGGCCTGATTCAGCACGGATCGCACGGCTGCGTTCGCATGCATCGCTATCTGAGAAAATATGCTAATGAATGCAATCGCACAGCAACAGCAGCATGCATCCGCAAATCAGCGAAAATATCGGTAACATCGGAACCACTCGCACAGTTGACACTGACCCTACCTCACAAACTGCTAAACTTCCTGTCGCCATCTAGACCTCTGCCAGCGTATGCAATCGCAGGGGCTTAATTATACACGCACCTGTAACGGCGTTCAAACACACAGGCACTACTGCGTTCTGCCGCGCCCCCCCTCTACACCCCAAACGGTCACTTCATGTCAATCATTATGCTATTGGGCTGCGTGCTTACTGCGATCGCATCTGCTGTATCGCGCACACGCACTGCAGTGCATGCGCAGGGCAACAAACATTGACCAACTGTGCGAATGCAGCCGTGCGATCCAACCTGAATAAGGCCCTTTGTTCACGTACATATAAGTGCTGTGTCTCCACAGAGTATGAGCTGAGGGCCTGATTCAGACCCGGTCACAAGCACTGAGCGCTCGCAACCGGGTCGATGGTGGCCCAGAGCGCATACGCACGATGGAGCCGGCGCCTTTGGTGGGTAGGCCGGGGGGGTGGGGGTATGGAACTTTCAATCTTCAACCCCCCCTCCCCCTCCATGTGTCGGCAGTGAGCGGTAAGCAGTGCACGTACTCACCCCACCTTGCACTGTCCCTGAAGCCTTATGTCACGCTGGGGGATTGAAAATCAGGCTTACCTATGTGAGCTGCGCGCTGACGCCGTCTAAGGAACAGCACTCGGTGACTCCCAACCGAGTGGAGGGAGATGTTTCCGCAGACAGAGCGGCATTTTAAAGCCGGCGCTGGCTGGCAGCCAATGAGAAGCTGCCACTTGGCAACTTCTCATTGGCTGGCGGGCCGCGAGCCATGATTGGCTTGTGGCCGCCCCTTCTTTTAATCCGCGAACCAGGATTGGCTGGCGGCTGGAGCTAACTGATGTCAGTGTAGCTCCTGGCTGCCTCCATCCCAGCGCCGTCATCGAGATGTGTCCCCAGCGGGACACATCTCCATGCAATGCCGCTGCTGTTCCAGCATTGGGATTCCATATACGATCCCAATGCTGGTACCTTGTTTAATGTGGCAAAAAACGAAGTGGTGGCAGGAAGTGGCGGTATATCATACCGCCGTATACCGCCCCACTTCGAGCACTACAATAGACTGATTTGGAGTTGGCTGCACTGCAGTACAACTATTACGATTCTTGGCTTCTCTCTCAACCCTTGTGAGGAAACCTTGGCGACTGACAATGTAATTTTTTATGGCCTTAAATTTAATTTTCTTAATTATGAATCAATGAATGCACCTCTTTCATTCATTTTGCCTGCTTGTTTTTATTTATAGCATTTTCAATTTCTCTGCTTTCTTTTTTTGTATAGCAGTAAAAAAATTTATTAATTAATCAATCTCTCTTCCACTACATACTCCACCTACATTTCCTAGACTGCTCCTGGGCCTCTGAACTAGTTCTTGATTAATGAAAACATTTTATAGCATCATATATATTTTATATTAAACAGCTACCCTGTCTGCCATTGCAGTGCAACTCTGTTTCCTAGATGTGCCATGTTGGAAGTTGAACTGCCACGTGTTTGTGCCGCCCACTGCTGTCACTTAAGGGGCATACACACTAGACGATGTGTTGAAAGATATTGGGTGTACACACTGAACGATATCGTTAACGATATCGTTCAGTGACGTCATCCTGCCACAACCCTGAACAGGCGCTTTCTGACGATATCGTCAGATTGGACTGCATGTTTGCAAGACAGCAAACATCATTAACGACCCACGGGAGCGTGCATCGTTGGTCGTTTGGTGCATACACACTGGACGATATGAACGATATATCGTTGAACAATATCGTTATCATTCACTTATTTTTTTTATATCAATATATTTTTATTGAGACAAAGGAGAATTTACAATCATAAGGAAATACATGAAAAAAAACACATAAGGTATGAAAATAAATCAAGCATAATAGTATAGTTACAAAGGATATAACCACAGAGAACTGAAAGTGACAATAGACAATAGTGAGAGTGAATCCGACTGTCTTTTTTTGAGACTTTATAATCATGACAACGAACAAAAAGAAAGTCCGTGGTATAGTGCATGTTCCTCTTAAGTGAGAGAGGAATAATTATTTTTGTTTATCTTCTTGTGTCTTATTCTAAGGGAAGGAAACGTTAAGGAGAAAAATAAAAGAAGGGAGAATAGGAAAGAGGAGAGATTAAGGAAGGTGGGGTAATGGAGAAAGTAGCCAGAAAAGTGTATACTGGAGTGGAGTAAAGGGATGCTGTGAGCCAAGGACAAAGGCCACTCACGATGTAAGATAATATGAAACAAGGAGTCATTTAAGTTAAGTATTATGATTGGAGTGGTCAGTTGTCAGATGCTAATTGGGATTGTTGCCATTGTGTAGGTTGGAAGCATGGGAGTATGAGATTGTTGATGTCATTAGGCTGGGAGTGGATATATTGTTCCCAAATGTTAAAGAACCTCTTCACACAAAGCTCCTTTTGGAGGGAAGCTTCCACTCAGTCGATTTTGAATATAAAGAAAAGTTTTTCTTTAAAGAGACTAAGAGATGGTGGGAGGGGAGAGAGCCATTGCTGCAGGATACTCTTTCGGGCTACGTTAGAGATTATAGTAAGGATCCTCCGATTGCCCAGGGTTAAGTGAGTACAGGGATCAAGGACTCCCATTACAGCCCATTATGGGGTCAACGAAAATGGTTGAATAATATTTGATGGTATAAAGCGTTTGATTTGCATCCAGAATTTTTCAATCTGATCACCGCTCCAAAGGCAGTGAAACAGTGTAGCAGGAGAGGTGTTGCATTTAAGACAGGAAGAAGAGTTAGATATGCCAATTATATTTGCGCGGGATGGGGATAAGTAACCTCTGTAAAATATTTTCTATATCATTTCTCTATATGTGGTTGCTGTTAGAGTATTTAGTGAATATGAGACAGTGGTTATATCAGATATTTGGACTTGTGGGAATTGTTTCTGCCATACCATAATACCCGTATGATGTTCTCGAGGAAAAAAAAGGTCAACGTATAAGAGAATAGAAATAGTAGATCGATCTGGGGGGTTGGTTAGGGCGGAGAAATGCAGAGTTTATTAAGTTGTTCCAGTCAGTCGGTGAAAGACTATGAAGGACTTTGTCAACATAGTGTTTAGATTGAAAAAAGGCGAAGGTTTGGTGTTTTAAGAAATTTTAATTTCTCTACTGCTTGTTTAAAGGTTAACGATTTGTGTAAAGAATTATTTACTATGCATCTAATTTAGGAAAGCCCAGCCCTTGACCATGAGCGGAAGGGGTAATTGGCATGTCCATTTTGAAAAGCTGGGTTGCCCCACAATGGAAGAAAAAGAGACAAATATGGAATTAGATTCCAGGATTTTCTCCTTTTGAACCATATTGATCTTGTGGAAGTTAATAGGGGGTTATCTAAAGCTGCAGGAAGGATGTCTTTTTTTGCCAAGTGTAGAAATGTCACTAGATGTATATAAGGTATAAACTGTTGTTCTAGCTCTGAGTTAGCATTATCGCCCAGTGCAGAGGTTCCCAAAGTCTGCCATTACAGTCCACATTTTAAGGATATCCAATGTTGAGCACAGGTGACTTAATTAGTACCTCAGTCAATTTGATTTAACCATCTGGACTCAAGCATGGAAATCCTTAAAACCTGGACTGTAATGGCGGACTTTGGGAACCTCTGGTCTACTGTGTATGCCCCATTAGATTAGTCAGCTCAGTGCAACTGTCACAATCTGGTGAAAGTGATCCTCTATGGAGGACGGTGAGCCGGGGGGTTCAGGTGACTATCGGAGTGACTGTGGCTAGGTCTCCTATTTGCGGCTGAACCCAGGTTTGGCTAGACCTGCCCAGAGGCGCTGAGTCTAACTCACTTGGTGGTTTTCTCCAGTGACCCCTCCAATTGGGATTTGGTTTTCCGCTGCACCAAGTGAGCAGGTCGCGGCCCTCTGGACAGGTACCTGGGAATGGCAGAAAACCGGAACTATATTACGTTCAGTTATTGCTAGAACACTGGAGATACACTGGAACACAATTAGAAATCCTGATCACCGGCTTGCATGAGATTACTGAGAAAGTACTAAGAATCACTAAGAAATCCAGGAGCTGACTAGCTCAGCAGCTCAGGGAGATGTGGACACAGGCAGGTACTGGAGTTTGCTAAATATGCAGGAAAACACAACATATACTAGGGATTGCACATACAAGAGTAGAGTGGACTCAAGGAATATGTTGGGAATGCTAGAAATGTGATACTGGACAAAGGCCAAATACTGGGAGAGCTAGAAATGCTGGTACTGGGCAAAGGCAAAATACTGGGAATAATTATATATGCAGGTGCAGATTGCACAGACAAGACATATAGAGAAGATAGGCATACACTGGGAGAGTGCTAACTGCAAGTGCAGATTTGCACTGACAAGACACAGAGCAGATTGACACAGACATGTGCTGGGGGGTCCAGCTGTGAGCTAATTAATACCAGTAGGTAATCTGACACTTCAGTGATACAGGGTAATAGGCACAGGAAAGCTGCAATAGAATTAGCAGCACATATACAAAGACACACAGGGAAGGGACATGAAACACTGAAGTACTGTGAGGAAGCTAAAGTCTCAGAGTAAGGTTTAGCATGGAAGCTAATACAGGAAACTGGGAAACTGTGAGCAGGCTGAAGCAACATGCTGAAGGATTTAGCACAAAGCAACAGTGGGAGTAACACAGGTACTTGGAATAACGAAGTTGAACAGCGTCTTCCTGGAGTTCTGGAGGTGGATTTATACCCAGGGGTAGCAGATTACAAGAGCACAGCATCAGCTGACTGAAATCATGCTACCATAGGTTAGGAGTACTGTCCAATGAGAGGAACTCTCATGGCGGCGCCCATGATGGGAACTCCGAACCCAGCACACACAGCCGACCATGGAAGCTCACAAAAAGCACCTAAGGCAGAATACTCATCCCACATCCATCACTACAGCAGACGTCTGACCGCAAGGAAGTCAGGGGAAGCCGGCAAGGAGGTGAGAGAGGCCGATCCTAGGCTGAACCCTGACAGCAACCTTTTGACCTAAACTGGAAAACAATATTGTGAGGTGGTGTAAATGACTGGAAATAAATGTTATTGAGGTTAATAATACTGTAGGAACAAAAACAGGATCAAATTATGTCATTTCGCTGTTTTTATAATTTTTTTTAAAAATACAGACCTAATGCCAAAAACCATGAGGGTGCTTTTACCAAAACCAAAACACAAAGTTAATACAGATACAAAACCAAAATACGGGGGTCAGCGCTCATTTCTACTAACTACAATCTCTACATGGTGTAATGGTGCATACACACGTAACCAGTGGCGTAACTTCATTCCAGGTGCCCGGAGGCAAGATAAAAGTTGGTGTCCCCCCCTCAACTAAAATTTACCACCCCCCCCAGCACCTATGCCAGCCCCAGCTGCCGCTGCCCCCTATGCAGTTCCTTTTATACAGTGCCCACAATAGTGGTCCCCCTATGCAGTGCCCTCGGTAGAGGTCCCCCTAGGCAGTGCCCGCCTATGTAGTGCCCCCAGTAATGGTCCCCCTTTGCAGTGCCTCCAGTAGTGGTTTCACTAAGCAGTACCTCCAGTAGTGGTCCCCCTATGCAGTGCCCCCAGTTGTAATGCCCTTGTAGTGCCCCCAGTAGTAATGCTCCCAATAGTGCCCCCAATAGTAAGGCCCCTGTAGTGCCCCCAGTAGTAAGGGCTCCTGTAGTGCCCCCATATGATGTCCCCAGTAGTAATGCCACTGTAGTGCCCCTATATGATGCCCCCAGTAGTAAGGCTCCTGTAATGCCCCCTGTAGTGCCCCCATTTGATGCCCCAGTAGTAAGCCCCCTGTAGTGTTCCCAGTAGTAAGCCCCCTGTAATGCTCCCAGTAGTAAGCCCCCTATAGTGCCCCCAGTAGTAAGCCCCCAGTAGTGCCCCCAGTAGTAAGCCCCCAGTAGTTAGCCCCCTGCAATGCCCCCAGTAGTGCCCCCTGTAATGCCCCCATTAATTAGCCCCCTGTAATGCCCCAGTAGTTAGCCCCCAGTAGTTAGCCCCC
Source organism: Taudactylus pleione (assembly GCA_031769625.1). Classification (NCBI taxonomy): domain Eukaryota; kingdom Metazoa; phylum Chordata; class Amphibia; order Anura; family Myobatrachidae; genus Taudactylus; species Taudactylus pleione. The sequence continues at coordinate 161,041 of JAUIMM010000973.1, forward strand.
AGTAGTAAGCCCCCAGTAGTTAGCCCCCTGTAATGCCTCCAGTAGTCAGCCCCCAGTAGTGCCCACTGCAATGCCCCCCCCACACACACACACATACAATAAAAAAACAAAACAATACTTACCTTAAACCCCTCTCCAGTGCTGCTGCCATCCGTCCGTCCCCGGCGCCCGCTCCTTGGAATTTACTGCTAGTCATCCTTACCAGCATGTCCCAGATTTTACCTGTTTATGGAATGTTTAATTGTCAAAAACTACCAAACTCCAAAATATCTAGATCTGGTTAACTTTATTGGGTAAGTAATTTAGGACACTTAAAAAAGGCAGGATATGGAAATCCCACCAACTCTGGTAATTTACAGAAATATACCCATAAGCAGTAAAACATTATTCCTTTAATATTTAAGGGGAAATTTATAAAAATCTTGGAGAGAGATAAAGTGGAGAATGTGCTCATAGCAACCAATCAGGTTCTAACTGTCATTTTTATAGCACAGTCCGTAAAATGACAGAAGTTGATTGGGCGGTATGGGCTAAGGATGGCCAATCGGCGATTCCAAATTAATCATTCAGATCGATATGGGATCACCATGTCTATATTTAATACAGAAAATAATCGTGAAAATAATATTGATCTTTCTTGCTACTGATATTTTTTTTTACGCATGCGCAGTTAATGCAGCCATTGAAATCATGCATGTGCAGTAAGAAAAAAGGAAAAACTGATGCATGCACAGTGAGAGGGGGACACCATGGAACTGGTATGTTTATTGCAGCATTGTGATTTTTGGATCAATTCTATCAATACTGTCAAAGTCAAATACCAAAATTGAATGAAGTACAACAATAAACAACTTTCTGTACATTTACATTATATTTTATATACTTAAAGATTGCTTTTCAATATCATGCATTGTTATATATTAGTGTTTATATTCTTTACGAACGTTGCACAATTTCCAAAATAACAGTGTGTAATTATAGCACTGCAATTCTATGTATGAAAATGTATTTGATTTTGTAAGTGATCGCAGATTATGTGATTACTTATTTTATTCAACGTTGCTAGTAGTTACAGCTTGTTTGGTGAATGCATAGGCTTTCCATAAGAACCTGTTTTTAACTGTAAACTGTTGCCTGGACTTTCCCACTTTGAGTGGCGAGTACCTGAGGACATAAGCACACATGGATACAACAATGATGATAAGAGGTTACCACGACTCACGTAGACAGTTTGAAAGTTTGACCAGTTGCATTGTTTGACCTGTAATCTATAGTGTAGTGACCAGTTTATCTGAGCTGTAATATGTGTTACTTTGGTTACTCCTGTATGTGTATAAATTGTACCACACTGACCCTGCAAGTCAGTGCATTCAGAATTGAAGCCTTGTGTTGTTCAACCGCGCATGCGCAGTGTAAGGGGCGGTACTCTTTGTATTTCTTTATGCGAATAAATCTTTTGTACTTTGGAACTCCAAGAAGCTGAGCGGACTTCACAATTATTTTATCTTTAATAATTGGGGGCTCATGAGCAGATCTCTCATCACTCTATTCATAATACACAGAGGACCTCATTCAGAGTCTCTCGCTAGCGCTGTGCGCTCGCAAGCAGCTCGATGATTTGCGTATGCGCATGCTTCATTCTGCGCGTGCTCGAACTACTCTGTGCAATCGTAGGCTGCTTGCTTGCCCAGCAAAGACAGCCCAGTGAAATGAGTGACAGGAGAGGCCGTTTGTGGGTGGTAACAGGGGCAGGACACTAATAACAGGGGAGTGGAAGTGTGAACGCAGGCGTGCCTGAGTGTTTCAACGCCGTTTTAGAGGCATGCATAATTAACAATGAGGTCCAGAATTTGCAGTATCATTAAGGGTGGAAGACGCGTCACAAAAAAGGTAAGAACAATTTGTTCTATATCTTAATACCATCTGTATTTGATACACCAAATTCCTGCTTTATGGGATGAGAAGGTGCAGAGAAGAATTCGGGACATGGTAAAAAAATTGCTTAGTCTGCGTAGATATTTTCTGTCTAGTAGTTATGTTGCCATAAGCTTTTAACCATTTTAGTCAACATTGTATTGTTCAGTGTAAAATCTCCATTTATTGTTTCTGTGCTTGTTTAATGAAAAGGCTAATTCGCACATGAAAAACTCAGAGTGTCAGAACCCGAACTGTATCCCTGTTTAAATATAAACTACACTTGCCAAGGTTCCGTTGTGGTTGCTGGAGTATCCTTCCAGGCTGCTGGCGTCTATCGCATGGAGTATACAGAGAGTTAAAGTGATCCTCTATTCCTTGGGCATCGTCTGCTTGCTGGGGTCTGTGATTACTTGGTTTTCTAAACCTGGTTCTGTCTGGGTCACATGCTTTAACACTTCCAATAGATTTCATGCATCTGGTATAAAAGTCTGTTACTACCTGAGCATTGTTGTCTGTGCAACGTTACCTTCAGGTTCTTCCTTGGACTCCTGCTAGATCCTCGCTGTACTTGATATATGCTGTGGACTCTCTTTGCCCGGTTCTGCTACAGATGCTTGACGGCACTACAGATCCCAGCGCTGCTACTGAACTCTCTGCTGCAATACTAAACCTAACTCTGCTGGTAGTCTCCGCTGTACTACTAGCCTAGCTTTGCTGCCGTTTCATGGTCTCTTCATGTTTACCTTTAACTAACAGTTATCAACTGCATCTTAAAAGTTTCTTCACTCCGGACCTCTGCCTCATCTCAGGGCTCAACCCTACACCTCTTCACACCTCTTATGCCTAGAGGGAGATAAGTCCTGACTAATTGTGGGAGCCCTTATGACTGTGTGTTCTTATTTACCTGGAAGGCGTATCTACCATGGACCAGCAGTGCTGATTTTTATATATTCCTATGTGGCTTTATTACATTCACAGATGTTTTAATATGTGTAGGTTTATTTATTGAATATTTATTATACTTTATATATTTATTATTCATTATTTGTGTTAGTTATTTTAATGTCATTAAATTATTAAATTGTTTATCATGACCTATTGTCCATTTAGTAATACATTATTCTTTAGTGCTGGTTTTTTCTGTTTTCCTATATTAGGGGCTGACATCCCCTTATTACCAGCAGCTCTCTGGCAGTGCTTGTTTTTTTTTTTTCTATTTTGAGATATTCTGTACCACCTGTTAAGCCTATTTTTCAGGAGTCTCAAGAGTCTGTAGTCACACTGATAACAGAATCTGTGGCCTCAGAGACTGACTCATAGTTTAGTTTTCATCTCAGTCAGTGTGTGTGTGTATATATATATATGTATATATATATATATGTGTGTGTGTGTATGTATGTGTATATATATATATATATATATTGTGATAGGATCACTGGTAAAGTGGTCTGTGACAGGGACATTTATCCCAGATTCCTGTCTTATGTGTTTAAATCCCCAGGAGAAAGTCTGCAGTGTAGCAGGCTTGAGTTTCGGCTTTTTGAAAAGCCGGTTTGGGTCCTGGGGGTTGTGGGTGAGAGGAGAGGGAGGGCTCCACCCACGGCCACTCCAGGTTTTGGTTCTCGCAGCCTGGTAACAGGTTGTTAGTTTTCCACCTGAGAGTGGCCAATATAAGCCTAGTGTGTTTAGGGCTGATTGTCTCACCTGGGAGAGCAGACAGGGAGTTTGCTCAGAGACACTTGAAAACCTAACTGTGAGTGTTGTGCTGTGCCTTTTGTTGCTGGTGAGGGCATTAGGCCCTGCCAGGTTCTGGTAGTGAGGGAACCACCTGTGAAGTTAGTGCCCCGACAGGGCTAGGATTTACGTTTATGTTTTCTTTGTGTTATTTCTGACATTGCACAATAAAGACTGGCGCCGACCAGCTTGTACTTGCATCCAGTCTGGCGTACTGTTTCCCAGCTGCTGTGTGTGAAAGGAAGGAGTCCTCTACCCAGGAGTGGGACCCCCTAACCTAACTGTGTCACAATATATATATATATAGATAGATAGATAGATAGATAGATAGATAGATTATATATTTATTTTTATTATTATTTTTTTTTAAATAGAAAATTTATCTAAAATTAAAGAGTACCGCCACAGAATTCATTTTTGTTTCAGCAGGAGTGTGGTTGCATCTTTAAGGTAAGAACGCAAATCGTTCTCTTACAGTGTTTCTGGTGCTGGCAAGCTGAATTCCTATAAAACTCCTATTGTGAGTTTTTTTTTTATTATGTAAAGAGATTGTGTACTTAAATTGGTGGTTATGTTCATGCGTAATCGGCTGAGTCTTTAAGTTATGTATATACTGCATTTACTGTTTGCCACTAAATTCAAACGTTTATATTTGTTCTGTTATAGTATAGTGTATTGAAGTAAATTGTTAGAAGTTTTTTGGAATACCCTACCAGCAATAAGAATATTCCTGTACAGAAAAAGAGTGTATGTGAATTGTGTGTTGGAAATATTGTTAAAAAGTGGACGTCACATCTCTTTAGAAACGTGGGGTACCCATGTGAGGTATCAAGCTGAATGCCCTGGTAAGAGGCATTCAGGTTTCTAAAATATACAAGATACTGTAGGGATTAGAAGTTTTTAGTTGTGTTGTGAGGTTAGATTAGTTTAAAAGTATATTTCAGAAAGGCAAGTGGTTAAAGCAAGAGTTTTAATCTGCTTGACTTGTTTACAACAATCATCAAAGCTTGCGGTAAATAGTACCAACGAAAGCAGGTGATTGGCCAAGCTCAGAGACAAGAAATTGTAATTGAGTGACTGTATCAGGTTGGCTTGGTTTGCTCCCAGTTGTGTAGAGTGGAGGACACGTCGCTATAGTAACGTGAGCTCACGGACGCGCACCGCGGTCTGTTTGCATATGGCAGGAATAATACTTTCCGCTATGGGAGCAAAGTAGACGGGGCAGGGGCAAATTGTGACCGATGTGCAGGTCGAATTAGGACCAGTGGGGACAGCAAGTTATATTATGCACAAAAGTATGGTGCGAAGGCAACACTGTATTGTGATAAGTGGATGAAACTGACTGCAAAATGTGTGAGACCATTTCCTAGTGTTGGCAGCTTTGACCCAGAAATATTGAGCTCAGTTAAAGATCAGATTTGTACATTAAGATCGCTGAAGTGGCGACTTAAACATAATACGTGTTTGAATTTGTGGCTACATGAGGGCAGTATATGGTGCGGGAAAAAAAATCGCACCTACTGGTATGAACATAGAGATGCAGTTGGTTACAAAAGTCACAAGCGCACCACCTCTGCCATATGCAGATGATAACTTAAGTACCGCTGATAAGAAAGTTAAATGTAATTTGTATCCAGTGTTGGAAAAATTAAAAATATGATGATTATGATGAAGACAATGAACCTGCTTTAATTTCTGCAGTTTCTCATGTCATCCAGTTACAGGAGGGCCCCCAAAGAAGGGGAGCGGTTGTTTCTGCTCCAGTGGCCATTATTGAGGATCATGAAGTGATCTTAGATTTTAATAAGCCCAGGAGCATCCATGCTACTGAAACAATAGTCCCTGCAATTAGCATAAACAATAGTGAACCTGCAGGATTACATCCTGTAAGCACAATCGCTGTTCCTAATGGTAAGCCTGATAAGGATGGTGTGATCCCAGTTAGAAATATAGCTAAGCACTGTCCTTGGAGTAGATCTGAATTAAGGTAAATTATTAATGAATTCCCAAGATCCTAGGAAAGATCTAACAAATTGTCAAAAATGTATTAAGGATTTGGATAATGCCCATGAACCCACAAATAAAAAAAATTGGAGAGGAATCAAGGTAGATGCCCTTAGGAAATCAGCTATTGACCATAATAAAAATATAAATCAAGAGAAAGGAAATGCAAAGTGAAAAATTAATGACTGTGAGTATACAGGCCCTGCAGGAACAGCATCCACAGCATCAAAGGTACAGTGGATGGTATGGTAAGGAAAGACAGCCACAGTCAGGTAAGTATTACACATGTGGACAAATAGGACATATGGCCAGAAAATGTAAATTGTGACAATATAAGAAGGGAAATTGGCCAGAATTATTCAGAGAATACCCAAGTACCTCATGCTACATAAAGAGATAAGCACAAATGATAGCCACAAATGCTACACGTGAGTATGTGAATAACTCTTGAAGTTTAGGTCATACCTGTATGCTACAGCTACAAAGATTGACAGAAAACCTTGATGATGAACTTAATGCAAACATTTTTTTAATGTTTCTGGTACCAATCAAACTTTTATTGTAGATAGAGGGGTGACCAGATCCTTAATAACCTCTACATGTATCCATCCTTAGTCATATGGATGAGTTATTGTTATGATTGTTATTGTCTTTTTTGCCTAATGCTAAAACAATTGTTTCATCTCTTGCAGGCAGGATACATTAAGGATAAGCTACAGCCATGTCAGTCAAAGGAGAAATATTGTGGGACATGTCTGACCCAGGGGACGAGGCACTTGACACCCGACAGGGTTTAGCAAAAACACAATATAAGGGTGTGATCTAATGTTATATGCACACTATGCAGTATCTGTTCATTCTAAATTTGATACAAACGAGCACAAGATGGAAGTTGTCCCTTATGGCATCATCAAATAATAACCATCAAAAGATGTGATATGCTAAATCCTGTAATTTATTTACCATATGTATCTCATAAGATACAAAGGGTGGAGAGTGATGAGGATTTAGCAGTTACACAGATACGCATTATTGCATGGAACATTTATATCAGATTGACTTTACATGTGACAATCCTTTAGAAAGTATAGATTTTAACATTATGTTTTTATTCTCCCCCTTTTAAAGATGGGAGCTACTATTATAGACGGAATCGGTATGAAATACCGCTGGCCGCATGGCCGGTGGTTCGATTCCCGGCAGCGTCAGCCCGACATCAGCAGAGTTCCGAGCAGCGTAAGCCCGACAGCGCTGGAAATCCCGATCGTGGATAATTGAGTATCTACTAACCTAACCTAACACCCCTAACCCTAACCCTCTTTAGGGGTGCCTAACCCTAACCTCCCCCCCAAGTGCCTAACCCTAATCCCCCCTCTAAGTGCCTAACCCTAACCACCCCCTTCCCCGCTGCTTAAACCTGTCCCCCCCGGGGGTGCCTAACCCTAACCCTCCCTCCCCCTAGCCTAACCCTAACCCTCCCGGGGGGGTGCCTAACCCTAAGTCCCCCCGGGAGCCCTAAACCTAACCCTCCTCCCCCCGCGGCTGTCCGCTCACGGCGCCCGGCATCACTACGATCCGGATGCCGGGCGCCGGTCTCCCGGCGTCGGGGAAATGCCGGGCGTCTACATCTAGACGCCCGGCATTTCACCCTTGCCAGGATATGACAGTCGGGAAGCCGGCTGCTGGTATTTAGGCTTTCGGCTTCCCGATTGCATACCATTATAGACTTTGAAGGTATGAACTGATAGCACTAATATAGATGATGTGGGTTGGCAGAAGACAATACTAGCCAACTAAAAGAATAAGTTTTGAGGTCATATATGAAGTTTTGGTCCTATGACAGATTAGAATCTTGTTTTATGCTTATAACAAACAACTAGAACACCAAAATGACATTCACAAGGCACACAAAGGACTGTCGACGATCAGTTACAATTTCCACTGGTAGTGACAGATGTAAAATGTCTAAGCACTTGCATATATAGGGGTTACACTTACTATTATATGATATTATTAAGACAAGGAGAGCTGATGAGGTTGTAATGAAAACGGCAGCCTCACCTATCGCTCAGTTGCCAAGAATCCAGGCAACCAATTAGCTTTTTTTTGAGACTCTCAGCGTACAGAAACTGATAAATATGCAAAATTTGTGTTACCACAGGGGGCTCATTCCAACCCAGGTAATACAAATCAACTTCATTCAAGTAGTATAGTGTGGGAATTTGAAATGTTTGTATGTTTCAATTTGTTTTTCATTTGGTTAAAAAAATAAAATAAATAATAAGTTGAGTGAGGTGATGACTGAGACAGGGTAAGTATGGCAAGAAGCATTGCCACTACTATTACACAAGTATCAGAACCACCCTAGGCCAACACTTAACCTGTCACCATTGGATATACATTTTATTTTTTGTTGGACAGATAACCTTGAACTGTGATAATTAAGTGACTGTCAAATACCTCATTAAAATGTGCAAGTAATTGAGACAACAACAGAAGAGTTTAAAGTTTGTCTCACCGGACGTGCCGGATACAAATTGTCATGATATTGTTCCTGGAAAATAATGTATTGGTTAAGAAATTTCTTGAGTTCTAGTTGCTTAACAGATTGTTGGGAAGGACGATACCAGTTGTTGATGACCACTACTACCACATTGAGAGTTGCTGAAAGAGACACCTGGATCCATTCCACTTATTATAAGAATGTATCCGAACAAAAGGAGAATCAAGAACAAGAAAAGGGAGAAGTGCTTCATCGATGCAAGACTTTTTCCTGGCAACTTAAACTTGCATGAGGGCAAAGCAACTGAACCAAAGATGAAGAATAACCATTACAGCATGAACGTTTCCCGTCTCCTCTGTGTACTTTCTTTTTTTTTTGTTCTTTTTAGCTGGAACTGTTTTTGATCTGACACCAAAGTGGAACGCTCTGGAGGTGGGTCTGATAATGATGTTCTGGGATATACATGGGGAGCTACCCAAGTTCAGACCATGACCTAACTCAACTTATAACTAAGGAAAAGGTTCATAAATCAGGGGAATAATTCGTAAACAAAGTGTACAACAGGTTTGGTTTTGGGAGTATGGAACATATTACATTTACAAGAAGGACAGGTATAATCTTAGTATTGATGCAGAAGGGAACATGCTTTCAGCAGATGGGGGTGCTAGCAACCAATAGGTCGAATGGTTGTCTGTCAGGGTTCAGCCTAGGATCAGCCATCTCTTACCTCTGCGCCGGCTTCCCCTGACTTATCATTCGGTCAGACGTCTAGTGCAGTGATTGGCGAGGTGCTGAACATTCTGCCTTAAGTGCTTGCGGACTTCCATGGTCGACTGTGTGTGTCAGGGATCAGAGTTCCCAGCATTTGAGCCGCCATGACAGTTCCTATCATGTGACAGTATCCCAACCAATGATAGCATGGTCTAGGTCAGCTGACACTGTGCTCCAATCATCTGCTATCCCTGGGTATATATCCAGCTCCAGAACTCCAGGAAGTTGCCTGATCAACAATTGTCACTCCTAGTGTGCTAGTATAGTCTTGTTCCAGGTTCCCTTAGTTCTCTCATTTGTTTCCAGAGTCTCCAGTTCCCTTTGAGCAACAGTGCTATTACATCTCTGCCTGTGTATTATTACCAGTGTCTCCCGGAGCAGCAGTGCTCATTACATCTTTGCCTGAGTGCTTTATTTCCAGTGACAGTGCTATTACATCCTTGCCTGTGTGCCTCAAAGCTGCACCACTGTGCATGCTGATCCTGTGTTTACAAGCTACAAGGTTTTCCTGTGTGTCTCAAAGCTGCACCACTGCGCATGCTGTTCCTGTGGTTACAAGCTACAAGTTTCTCCTGTGTGCCTCAAAGCTGCACCATTGTGCATGCTGATCCTGTGTTTACAAACTATAAGTTTATCCTGTGTGTCTCTAAATCACGCCACTCAGTGTCTTCCTCAAGTGCCACCCCGTGGTGCAAAAGTGCGTCCACACGCCACTACCTGTGATTTCTCAAGTATATCTCAAGTGTCAACTCTAGTGTACCTCTCTGGTGCTAATTCTAGTGTGTATCTCTCTAGTGCTAATTCTAGTGTACTTCAAGTGTCAATTCCAAGCACCTCACAAGTATCATCTCCTGGTGTATCTCCCTGTGTAGTGGTGCCTTTGTTAGGCACTTCACTTGGGCCACTGATATTTGAGTCTCTATTTCCACAGGGCTTGGATACCTGGTCAAAGACCGCGACCTGCCTGCAGGGTGCAGCTAAGCCCATATCCCACTTGGAGGGGTCACTGGCGAACACATCCCTGCAGGTTAGACTCTGCACCTTTGACCAGGTCTCGTCAACTTCCAAGACCTGTGGACGAGGAGTTTTGATATCCAGGCCTCTCCCCCCTGACTTCTTCCCTAACTCAAGGCCACCAACGGCAAATCTGACATTGTCCTTTTCCCAAACTTTGAATGAGTGTGTTTTAAGAGAAGGTAATACTGACTGACAAAGATACATTAATACTGAAAACCTAAAACCAAAATCAATCCAACAAGTTGGTATTAAATTGTAAAAATTTGGTAACGAGGGTATATGATATATAATTTTAGAGATAAAGGCCCTCATTCAGAGCCGTACGCTCTGAATGAGGGCCGCCCTCCATGAAAATGGAGCGTCCTCCTGGACGCTCGTATAGCTGTGGGTCACCACCCACAGGCTACACGAGCGTGCAGTTTGATGGCCGCGATGGTCTTGACCATCGCGACCATCGAAACTGCGAGCCGGAGCCTGCGGTTGAGGTTTTCAACCGCAAGCTCCGGAGTGATTTTGGCTCTATCAGAGCCAAAATCACTCCCACTGACATCACTAGTGATGTCAGTGGGCCGGCTTCTGACGGGAGGCGTTCCCGTGGGAACGCCCCCGTCAGGGAGGAACGCCCCCGGCACGCCTGCCAAAGGGCACGTGCTGTCAATCAACATCGACAGCACGCCCCCTTTGATCAGACACAACGAGCGAAGGACTTTTCTTCGCTCGTCGCGTCTGGCGCATGCGCACGACGGAGCTCCCTCTGTCGTGCGCATGCTCAGTCCAGAACATCGACCCACTTGCGAGTGGACAGCCGCTTGCAAGTGGGTCTGAATCAGGCCCAAAATCTGATGTAACTTATTGCACCTTATTCACCTACTTTGAAGAAAATTAGATTTTAGGTACTATAAACATATAATTCTCTATTGAGCAAGAGAATATTAAGCAGCGTGGTTCTTATGGTTAGACACTGAGAAAGTTTTCAAAATCGTTAATGGGATGATGTATGCGCCGGGGAGGCTTCTGCTTATAATACTGTTAACCATACTAGTGATATATATTTTATTAAAATGATATCTCTCTTTATAAAATGTGTTAGGAATATGTTCAAAAGGAACAACAACCAAGTCAATCACCTTGTTATATAAATGGATGTTAGGGTTCCAATAAAGTATTACAACACAGAACTGGACAATCTATTTTTACAAAGGTAATCAAGTGATGGAGAATGGGTTTGGTGGTGGTGCTGAAGGTGTGGAATCAGCGGAGAAATGATAGAAAATTTGGTCCAACTTAACGCATTGTTCAATTTTAGTATAATAAATAGATCTGATGAAACGTTGGGATTTTGAAACACTATGGAGGGTTTGTAAAAATTATGAGCCCATAATTGAAGAAGAAAAAGGTCTATGTACGCATAATAGTGATTTGAAATAGGCAAACATCCTTTAGAGGATCAGTATTTATTGATGGAGGTAAAGAAATGTATGTATAGTTTAAAATATTTACATTGGTTCTATTAAGGAAATAAATGTGAATAAATTTAGCCATACATAATTATATGCATAGTGAATGTTAACATCATAGATAATTTATCCCTAATTTCCCCAAACATCCTTTATAGGTTAGATGAGTTCCCACTTCCTACCAATGGTCCCTAGGTATCCGCTGAGCGCGTATAAAGGTGTTCTTACCCTTTCCTCCTGTACTCAATTGAATGATCGATGTCTGATTTTTGTTATACTGTGTATATATATATATATAAAACTACATTTTATGTCTGGCTAAATGTCATAAGTTAAGAAGGGTGTCAGTCCATTAAACTATCAAATGGTGGACTGTCAAAGTCGAATACCAAAATTGAAAGAAGTACAACAATAAACAACTTTCTGCACATTTACATTATATTTTATATACTTAAATGTTGCTTTTCAATATCATGCATTGTTGTATATTAGTGAATGTTGGACAATATCCAAAATAACAGTGTGTAATTATAGCACCACAATTCTATGTATGAAAATATATTTGATTTTGTAAGTGATCACAGATTCTGTGATCACTTATTTTATTCAACATTGCTTGTAGTTACAGCTTGTTTGGTGAATGCATATGCTTTCCATAAGAACCTGTTTTTAACTGTAAACTGTTGCCTGGACTTTCCCACTCTGAGTGGCGAGCGCCTGAGGACATAAGCACACATGGATACAACAATGATGATAAGCAAGAAGTTACCACGACTCAGGAAGACAGTTTGAAAGCTTGATCAGTTGCATTGTTTGACCTGTAATCTATAGTGTAGTGACCAGTTTATCTGAGCTGTAATATGTGTTACTAAGGTTACTCCTGTATTGTGTGCTGTGTATAAATTGTACCACACTGACCCTGCAAGTCAGTGCATTCAGAATTGAAGCCTTGTGTTGTGCAGCCGCGCATGCGCAGTGTAAGGGGCGGTACTCTTTGTATTTCTTTATGCAAATAAATCTTTTGGACTTTGGAACTCCAAGAAGCTGAGCGGACTTCACAATTATTTTATCTTTAATAATACATAGGGGGAGATGTATCAAGCCTTGGAGGGAGATAAAGTACCAACCAATCACCTTCTGTCATTTTACAGCAGGCCTGCCTACCCTCCTGATCTGACCAGGAGCCTCCTGAATATATCGAGTGCCGCTCCCGGCCCCCCGGAAAGGCAGACAAGCCTCCTGACCAGTCGTCGTCCCCCCCGCAATAACAATAGAAACCCCCACAGGGGGCGTTGACGTGATTTGCGCTGAATTGCGTCATCGTGGCCCCACCCCCCTGCTTCACAATGCTGTTAATTTCGGAAGGAGGGAGCTGAATGTCGGCAAGTATGTTTTACAGGCTGTGTTTGAAAAATTATAGAAGCTGATTGGTTGGTACTTTATCTCTCTCGATGACATGATACATCCCCCCCTATAGTGCCTTAAGAATCAATCCAAAAACATGTTGTACTGGGAGTAGAGATGGCCATTGGTGTGCCCTCCACCGATGGACAATATGGATGGAACCATCGATGGTATGAAACTATGACATAATGTACCATCAATGGTTTCTGCCGGACGTGGAGCAGGGTTGCTGGAAGCCACCATAGTAGCTCTGCTGTGTGCGGGGAAGGGGGGGGTGGAGTGGAGAGGGACATTAGTGTGCCCTCCATCGATGGACAATATGGATGGAACCATCAATGGTATAAAACTATGCAATAATGTACCATCAATGGTTTCTGCCGGACGTGGAGCAGGGTTGCTGGATGCCACCATAGTAGCTCTGCTGTGTGTGTGAGTGGGGGGGGGGGGCGGCTGGAGTGGAGAGATACATTGGAGCCACAGCTACCATCGATGACAGGAAACTATCTGCATTTCTGAGATTGATGGGATAAAACCATCTGCAGGCAACCATTGATGGTGTATAACGCTTGATGGTCCTAATTGGGAGATGAACATCCATCTATTGGACAGATCAATGTACAAAGCCCATCCCTATGGACAACTTCACCTACTTTATTTCTCTACAACATTTGACAAATCTTCCCCTTAGGTTTGTGAGCTAATGCTGTTTTTTTTTCTCATAACCTAGCACTGAGCATGTGAATACCTCCTGCATTAAGAATGCTTTTACTGTACCTTTCCCAACAAATGCTTCAAAGTCAAACTATAATATTTATCTCACATGTTTTATTACAGTTAAAACTATAATTACTGTCTCAAGTGAGACAAGATAACTCTCATTCCCTTGTCAGCGCTCATAAACTCCGGTTCACTTTTACTGGAAAAGCAAGAATTAACTAGAGGACAACACGCTACACACCTAAAGATCAGCATGGTGGCACCAGAGTACTCCCTCGCTTCTATAGAATAGGTTTCTTCATTGCTTTTAAGCTAAAATGCCTTTTATTTTTATTCGGATTCCAGTTGAATAGACACACGGCCTTAATTTCTGATAATAAAACAAATTATATAAATATATTTTTTTTACACTATTATTTTGGGGAAATGCAATACCATCAGACTTTCTATAGAGGGCAGCAAAAACGTATTGCTATGCTATCACTGTTAACTGGCAGCGTTTAATATTAACATAAAACGTTGGTCTCCCTTTAAACACACACACACACCATCCCTGTGTATCACATATAAGCAAAGTCATTAAACGCCTTTATTACAGCCTGGAGCCCTGGCAGTGCATATACGCTGCTGCTGAGGCATTATATACCGTGTACAGCAGCAGCGATCAGTGCAGAGGTGACCCCAGCATGTGCACACTCTCACACACAGCGAGGGCTCTGGACCACATTCCCCAGAATGCCGTGCGGGTAGAGGGAGGAACGGGCCATAAGAAATAGGAGGCGGCGTACTCAGCGCAGATGCCGGGCGCAGTGAGTGTGCCCTGATCTACCAGACGGTGAGCCCGGCGGCTGTTGCTGCTCCCTGTGCAGGCCAGTGGGAGGCAGGACGGTGCTCTCTCTCTCTAATGCTGATGGGAGTTTCCAGGAAGTACAGTGGCCATATTGGATCCCATTGAGAGCTACACCTAGGGAGACGGCGGCCGGGTACTGACTCATACAGCACATCAGCATGGCTGCCACTGATGTAGAGCGGGTGAGTATAGGGGCACACTGTGCCTGCGCCCGGTGACCCCAGGCCTGGTGGTGATGTGCCAGGCACACGCTGTGCTATGTAGGGACATGGCAGCATCAGAGATGGGAAAGTTTCCCCTGGCAGCAGCGGCAGAAGTTATCTACCAGTCTGTTCCTGTGTTACCCGCACATTACTGCCACTGTGGGTATAGTGTGCCCAGGCTACTGCAGCTACCTGCCGGTGTGTGTGCCTAGGGTCAGGCTGCTACTACAATTGCGGGTGTGTGCCCAGCCTGCTGCTGTGCCAGGGGATGGGGGCTCCTACTTTCTCCAGCCACTCTGGGTAATATACCTACTGTTTGTTAGTGTGTTTGGCAAGTGATGCACTGTCTCTTGTGTTGGTGCTATCTCTGTGTAACTGGATTATAAATTATGTGCAGCCAGGAACTATGCCCCTAACAGGACTCCTGCTGTGCAGGTGCTGAGTGTCATGGCACCAGTGCCCAAACCAATCATCTGTTCATTCTCCCTGGGATTAGATGTGCTCACATGTGTTTGTCTGATGTTGCTTTGCAACATATAGTGACACGTCTGCCGACTGAAGTTTAGAGTCCTAAATTAATTCAGTGCACTGGGTGCCCACGCTGTCCATGGTATTTTAATCATTTACAACTTTGGAGTCTATGATCTCCTATTCTTAAATAGCAATACCAAATAAGCTTAGATTTGCAGTAGGTTATTTTAGTGTGATATAAAGAGTTTTTTGTTTCAGTTACTGTATGGGGTTTGGAGTGTGTTGTGTTCTCTGGTTGTAGTTGGGATGGTTGATGTGAAGCCACAGGAGCGTCTCTGCCCATGTGAAAGGGACCGCCCCCCCCTTATGCCACTTGTGCTTGCCAGCTGTGGGAGAGCAGCTGAGGCACTGCTGTCTATAAGTGTCAGGGTAATCAATTCTTGACCCCCTTCTCCCTTGCTAAATGTACCTGGTGCACAGCTATGACGTGTGGAATGTCAATAACAATAAATGTTGACACTTGTAGAGTTTCTCTGTATCCACATCTCATCTGTGCAGGAGGATGGCTTACGGAGGTAACACTTTGCGTGCTGTAGCAAAATATAAATATTGTAGTTTTGAAGCAAAATACAGAATAACCGTAGATGTTAACAATCCCTAGTATATACTAGTTCTCTTGGACCTAAATATCATAACTCCCCTTTTTATTTAAATAAGTTTGTTATTCGTTCATTGGATGGATTCATGCGTAACTTGTCAAACGTTGGTCGCCTGTCAAATATCAAGCTAAGAAAACAATCTTGTGCATTATAGTGCACAGGCAGTAAGTAGTAAGAATAGGCTCCGCAGCCACTGTTATGAGAGCCACTGTATTATTGCATTTGCTACTGTAACACTTGGCAGTCTGTTGATGTCACTTTCCAAATATGCTTGTACTTTGTCATGCCATGCTGTGTTCTGCTGGTCCCCTTCCATAGTAATTCCTGTCTGCCTGCACAATATTCTGCAGCCTCCTCAGTGTTATACGCCATGATCTGATTTTCTGTGATTAAGCAGTTTTATTGCACAGGGTCTCTGTAACAAACACTTGGGGAAACGTGCAAACGTTGCTTCGTGTTTTCACCATAAAACGTACGATGAATGAACAGTAATTAGAATAAGCCTCTTTCTGTAAATGTATTTATTAAATGGAATTTTTGTTTTCTTTAAGTGACTTTAAAGATTTAATTATCTGCTCTCAAAGGGTGTTAACTTACAGTACCGTGATTACAGACGCTGACATTGCATGTAGCTGCTGTGTGCCACTCAGATGTTAACCTGGGTAAAAAGGCAAAAGACAGAGGTCCAATATGAGTGACCTGTGCCATTCATCCTGCCACATATCGTTGTGCTCAAGCTGCGACCTAATGCCAATCTCTCTGCAACATAGTAGGTGCCTGGGACACTGGAAGTGGCTTGGTATGCTGGTACGATGCACATAAGACATTAAACCTGGGAGCTGCAACAGTGTTGGAAGTTCAGCAGCTAATCAAATATGCGTTTAAAAAAGCGCAGAAGTCCTAGAATTGCTACTCATAGCATAGCGTTCTAGTCGCGCCAGGCTTCTAAGTTCTATACTGCGCAAAAAATGTAGGTATATAAGGACATGCCTGTACTTGACGTAAACAGTTGCTATAGCCCAAAGTTTGTCTTTTTAATAATCTACATTTTGGGTAAGTTCCTTTTTAAATTGTACTACGATGTACTGACTATAAAGTTCTTAAGCTATTTTTTCTTTTCTATAAATTGTGAAAAATGATGCAAGGTTATGATTGTTCTGGTGTTTTTCAAATCTCAAGAAATTGAAATGATAATGTATTATTTGGCCATAGTGATAGAATTGTGCAAATCCATGTTCGCTGTTTGCTTAAACAATCTATGCAATGTATCACGTGTTGCGTTTTTGCCTAAAGCGTTGTTTCTTCACATTCTTTTGTCAGGATTAGTAAATGTTCTATTCAAGGTAATGAATTCATACACAGAAACAGAAAGACCGTTCAGCCCACATGCACATTTTCATGCGCCAAAACGAAATACATTTCTAGACATGCACAGTATAAATCCCCAACACAACACACAAGCACTTTATTTATTTTTTTGCATCCTAAAGCTGGGTACACATTTAACGATGTGTACCCAGCCGACCTATCGTGCGACAGGACCTGGCAGAGGTCCTGGCATCGGCAAGTGCATACACACTTGCCGATGTCGGGAGCGGCATTGGGGGTTATGCTACATTCGGTAACATGTCCATCACTGACTGTCATCTGTCGGACCTGCATGCCAGTCAGACGGGCGATGTCGCTGATGATGCGTAGGAGCGCGCATAGTCGGTGACATTGAGGGTACACCCTAGACTATATTGCCGACATGTTGTCCGATATGGCCGGATCGGACAACATATCTAGTGGGTATCCGGCATAAGAGTGGTCATAACTCCCTATTGGATCAAATGCTCTGCTTTTTAAATTGAGATCTAATTTACCAGCATGTACGCCAAGTCCCTCCAAAAACCGCACTACAAGGACCAGCATTCCCTTCCAGCCACTGATTCCCTACATGTCTTATTTAGTGTACATACATGTAGATATTATTCCTTTTCAAAAGTTTTGTCCAAAACCAATTAAACGAGTACTATTAAGGTTGGTAAAACATACATTAACCAGTTGAAACATCCCTATAGAAATCAGTACGTTGCTCAGGGCTGCTGGATGTGGTGCTTGTCATGGCTATTTATTGGTGGCAGTGCTCATCCACTTGCTCTATTCTTTATTCTTTACAAAGGAAACAAGATTATTACCTGCTATAAGTTGTGCAAAGCACTTCAACAAGTTTGGCATTACCCTCATCTAACACCTAGCCAATCAAAAGGAAGCATATGCTTATGTGCAATCATTTATTTGTGCCTGGCATAGTCATTTTGTTTCTATTGGCAATAGTAGTGCTTTCAATTATTGTCATGTGAGCTCAATGCTTACTGACCTCTCTATTCTGACTTAGGGGGTCATTCAGACCAGCTCGCGAGCAGCAGTACGCTTGCAAGCGGGTCGATGTTCCCCACTGCGCATGCGCACGACGGAGGGAGCTCCGTCGTGCGCATGCGCGAGACCCGGGGAGCGACGGGCTTTCCATCGCTCCGGGTCTCGCACCAAAGGGGGCGTGCTGTCGATGTTGATTGACAGCACGCCCCCTTTGGTGGGTGTGCCGGGGGCCTGCCAGACGGAGGCGTTCCCATGGGAATGCCTACCGTCTGAAGCCGGCCCCACTGACCTCACTAGTGATGTCAATGGGAGTGATTGTGGCTCTGATAGAGCCAAAATCACTCCAGGGCTTGTGGCAGGGAGACCCTACCGCAGGGTCTCCGTCGCAAGTCCGATGGTCAAGACCATCGCGACCATCTTTTTGGCCGCTCGCATATGCTGTGGGTGGTCACCCACAGCTATGCGAGCAGCCAGGAGGCTGCTCCATTTTCATGGAGGAGGGCCCTGATTCAGAGCGAGCGCTCTGGTCAGAGCGTTCAGCTCTGAATCAGGCCCTTAGATCGCCATTGTGCACAGTATTCACTATATATATTTTTCTCTTGGGAGAAATGCATTTCATGAGATCTTCTTAGCTGCCTTGTTCAGACAGTATAGTTTCCAGTCAGCTGCAACATGTCATAAGGTTGTAGTTTGCTAATGAGAAAGCTCCTACAGGGGTGTAACATGCATTCATGGTCTGTTGCTGTTGCGTGCTTTCTACAATGTGATATTTTAGTTAAACCGGGACCCTAACCCCCATAAAACCTGGCCAGGATTCAACTGGACCACCTTGTGTTTGTTTCATCCCAATCTGGGCAGGGGTGTCATAATGCATAACCGGACAGACCTATGAACAAACAGACCAATGAATTTTATAGATAAGAGGGAGCTGAAAGTACATTCATCACTGGTTTCTGAGGAATGTAGATTCAACACACATGTACCTGATGGAACTGAGCAGGAGCCAAAATTGTTGCAAAAAGCTTTCATATATTGTGTTGTATATAGATTCCATGTCTATGAAATTTGCAGTCCTCGGTAAGTTAGACACCTTTATTAAAGTCATATATTAGTTGTGATCACATATGCTGCATGTATAATAAATAGATGGTGATAAGAAAATAATAGTTATAATGATAGTTCATTAAAATGTGCTTTTTGTTTTGTGGGTTAATGTGGTTTTCTGATTTTAGACTCTCAAGAGCACTAGAATAACTAGAGGCTCACAAGCCTGGGTCTTACCCTTTAGAGTGCAGATAATTTTAATAGCTTGTACAAAGTTTAGAGTCCTATGAAGTGTAAAGCCGGTCTGATTGCTGTACACTGTCGCCTCCACTAAGGAGGAGACAGCAGCTCACACTGGGTGACTGATCAGCCAGTGGCGTTATTGGCAATTGAACACACATTGACATTAATTTTATTTTTAATTTTTTTTTTATTTCAAATTTTGACAGTATAATAATGGAAGGATATCAAAATGAAATAGGGTTAATGCTGGGTACACAGTGGCCGATATATTGGCCGATCAATTGATTCTTGCGCCTGGCATCTAATCTCCCGCTGTGACCGGGTCACCGCACATTTCCCCATCCGCGGGACACTGCAACCCACGGGTGAAGACTGCACCCGCAGGCTGTGAGGGCAGGTTGCTTTTTGCCCTCCTGGCGTTACCGCTAAAACAGCCTTGCGGGAACGCTATATCATATATATATATATATATATATATATCTCTATCTATATAATCTATGTATATCTATATAATCTATAGCTCTATCTATCTGCTCCTGTTTACACATACATACACATATATATAGACAATGGCCTTATAAAAATGGGCATCATTGGGGAGGAGGAGGAGCTGTGGCCGGATGTAGTGTGCTGGGCTGCCTGGGTCCATGGAAGTAGCAGCCAAAGCCGCGGCTGCTGCTTCCTGTACATAACAGTGATCACTGCAATTCCGGAGCCTCAGTGGGAGGGTGTCCCGCTAGCGGCCCGGATACATAGCAGCGGCGGCTACCAGAGCCGCCGCTACTGCTTTTTACTGATGGAGGTGGAGCCGGCTTCCCGATCATTGCAGGCCACAGTGATCGGGTCACAGCAGCAACTGCGGCTACATGAGCCGCAGCTGCTGCTTCTATGGGAGGGGGTTTGCCGACGGTGCCCGATCACTGTGGCCAGCAGTGATCGGGACACGCTGGAGAGGCAGCCATGCTTGAAGAGGAACCAGAAGGTCCCTCTGATGTAGGCGGCTGTGGGAAGATTAGCTTCCCACTGCCGCCTAGTTGGCATTTCTGACTGGTCGTATCGGATACGACCATGTCAGGGAAAGCCCAGCCTGGTGTGGTCGTATCTGATGCGACCGTGCCAGGCAAGTGGTTAAGCATCAATGGTTTCAGAAGAGAGGTATAGAATACGTTGGGAATCCTGAGAGTACCAGGAAGTTTTAAGCGAACAGCCACCGGATTGATGACCTGAAGAATCTGGAAAGGACCAGTGAACCTGGGAGCAAACTTCATGGTGGGAACCTTTTAATCGTAAGTGCTTAGTGAATAACCAGACTTAATCACTGGGGTTCAGTACAGGACTCCCTCTTCTCCTCTTGTCTGCCTCTTGTTTATACTTGGAAGAGGCTTTACACAAATTCCTTTTCACCTCCCTCCAATTCCTGAAGAACCGACTCGCTGTGCCACATATAGCTAGGAGAGATTCTGACTGAAGCGCAGGTACTTCTGGTATCACGGGATGTAGCCCATACTGAATGAATAATGGAGAATACCCTGATGACCCATGGTACAAGTTATTGTGAGCAAATTCTGCCCATGGCAACAAGGAAACCCAATCGTCTTGATTAGCTGAGACATATATCCGAATGAATTTCTCTAAATCTTTATTTACGCGCTCCGTTTGACCATTGCTCTGAGGGTGGTACGCAGATGAGAAACTCAAGTTGATGTGAAAACATTTACATAACACTCTGCAGAACCTAGAAGTAAATTGTACCCCACTGACTGATACAATGTCTGTAAACAATGGAAACCCGTGTAACTTGAAGATTTCCTCTATAAATGTTTGTCAACTACGGAGCCGATGGCAACCCTTTTAGTGGAACTCCAAGTGAGCGACCTTGGAGAACCTATCCACCACTACCCAGATAGTATTGAACCCCTGGCAGGATGGTAGGTCTGTTTTATAAAGTCCATGGATATATGGGACCAAGGACAATCAGGTACTGAAAGTGGGCCTAAAGACCCCCGAAGGGAGTTGAGAGGGCACTTTATGCTGAGCACAGATGGTACAAACTGCAGCAAAGTCTTTGACATCATGACGTACAGTCGGCCACCAATAACTCCTAAGGATCAGTTCCAAAGTTTTTCCCACTCCTGCATGACCTGAAAAACGTGAAGAATGAGCCCACTGGAGTAACTTAGCTTGGAGTTCGGCTAGCTACCATTGTTTTCCCGGGCGAGATCTTGACTTTAGAAACTGCTACAAAGCATCCTGGATTTAAAATTGGTTTATCCTCCTTTACTTCGTCTTCCTGGGCAGAATTGAATGCTCGAGACAGGGCGTCAGCTTTAACATTCTTGCAACCTGGACGATAGGTGATAACCAGGTTAAAACTGTCGAAAAACAGCGACCACCTGGATTGGCGATAATTCAGACAATGAGCAGTTTTGAGATAAGTTAGGTTCTTGTGATCTGTGTAAACTGTCACCGGAAATTTTGCCCCCTCCAGCAGATATCTCCACTCTTGCAACGCCAGCTTAATAGCTAACAACTCCTTATCCCCAACTGCATAATTCTTCTCTGGAGCAGAAAACTTATGAGAAAAGAACACACAAGAGTACCACTTGCCCCACTCCTCCTTCTGTGACAGCACCGCCCCAACTCCAACCGTGGAAGCGCCCTCCTCCAAGCAGAAAGGCAGATCGCAGTCAGGTTGTCTTAGAATAGGAGCTAACATAAAGCACTGTTTTAAAAGAACAAAGGCCTCTTTAGCTGCAGAAGACCATCTCCGGGTATCTTGACCTTTTTTGGTAAGTGCAGTGATTGGAGCTGCTATGGTCGAGTAGTCTTTAATGAACTGGCGATAGAAATTGCAGAATCCCAGGAAACGTATTGCCTTTAACCCAACAGGAAGAGGCCAGTTAGTAATGGCAGCTAGTTTTGCCGGATCCATCTGAAGGCAGGAACCAGAAATAATGTATCCCAGAAACGTTAGCTCTTTTTGCTCGAAGGAACATTTTTCAAGCTTGCAAAACAACTGGTTGGCTCGGAGTCGTGTCAGCACTTCACATCCATGCAGGCGATGACTTGTTACATCTTCTGAGAATATCGGGATGTCATCTAGATATACCACAACATATTTGTAGAGCAAATCCCTGAAGATGTGTTTCATATATTTTTGGAAGACAGCTGGAGCGTTGCTTAACCGAAAAGGCATGACTTGGTACTCGAAGTGACCATAACGAGTATTGAAGGCTATCTTCCACTCATCTCCGGCCCGAATCCTGATTAAATTATAGGCCCCGCGAAGATCCAGTTTGGTAAAAATCTTGGCTACCTTAATTCGGTTGAAAAGTTCAGATATCAGAGGTAATGGAAAACGGTCTTTGATGGTAATGGCATTCAGGCCCCTGTAATCTATGCATGGTCTCAGACCTCCATCCTTCTTTTTGACAAAGAATAGACCGGCACCCGCGCGTGATTTGGATTCCCTGATGAACCTGCGCTCCAGATTCTCCTGAATATACTCAGACACTGATTGGGGCTCAGAAAGTGAAAGACGGAAGATTTTCCCGCGAGGTGGCACTTTCCCAGGTAATAAGTCAATAGTACAATCCCAGTCCTTATGAGCAGGAAGAGTCTCGGCTGCTTTCTTAGTAAAGACATCTCGGAAGGACCGGTATGAAGCTGGAAGCTGAACTTCCGGAGAAACGACTGAACTCCGAATGGCTCGCTGAGGAGGTTTGACGGATGCCAAACAGGAACCATGGCATTGAGAGTCCCACGTCAGAATTTGAGGTTCCTCCCAATCTAGCACAGGAGAATGTTTGCGGAACCACTGAAGACCCAGGATAACCAGACTCTCGGCTGATGGAAGTATATAGAATGCTATCGATTCCAGATGGAGGGCCCCTACTTGCAACTTAATCTCAGATGTCCGAGTGGATGGTCGCTGTAGGAAGTCTGTTCCCATCTACTCCGATTACACCGAGAGGTGTTTGAAGTGGCATAATCGGACTTCCTAGCTCTTGAACTTTCTTAGCCGTAATGTAGTTGCCATCGGCACCTCAGTCCAGAAAGGCCCCAACGACTTCAGAGGACCTCCCCAGGATCAGGGTCACATCTATGGAGAACTGAGGAACTACACGGTTTTTGGGGGTGTATTGAACTGTACCTAATCTGACCACTCCTCGATCAATTAGGCTTTCCCGTTTCCTGGATGTTTTGGACAGCCGGAGAGAAGATGACCTGGTTCACCACAGTATAAGCAATGTCTGTTTTTAAACCTCCTTTCTCTTCTCTCCGGAAGACTAGATTTCCCAACCTGCATGGGCTCTACTGGAAGTTCCACAGGTGCCGTGAACCGAGGAGCGAGCTTAAAGGTAAACCGACGAGACTGTTCCTTTTTTTTCTTTTGCTCTCTCCCTATGGTGAAGATCCACCCAGATACACAGGGAGATCAAGTCATCCAGAGAGGTTATAAATTCCCTGGATGCGAGTACATCTTTGATTTGATCAGACAGACCCTGCATGAAAGCGGAAACTAAGGCTTTGTTGTTCCACCCCAATTCTGAGGCAAGAGTACGGAACTGCCCAGCATACTGTCCTGCGGATTGATTGCCTTGTCTCAGTTGTAGAATAGCTGATCCCACAGAGGATACTCGACCAGGCTCGTCGAAGACCCTTCAGAAAACCTTCAGAACTCTATGCTGTTGTTAACCAGAGGATCATTTCTCTCCCACAATGGAGAAGCCCAAGCCAGAACCTGACCGGACAGCAGCGAAATCGCGTAAGCCACCTTCGTCCTTTCTGACGGGAAATTTGCTGCTTGGACCTCAAATTGAATTGAACACTGGTTCAGGAATCCTCAACAGTCCTTTGAGTCCCGGTCATACTTCGTAGGATTCGGAAAGCGTAATGGTGTGGAAGTACTTGCAGCTTGTGCAGTCACCGTAGGAGGTGGAACGGATTGTACCGGTGCCGGCTGAACGGTACTGAGTTGTTAGATTAAGGTCTGCAGACACTGCATTATCTGAGCTTGATCCTGTTCTTGCTTCTCGACTCTGGCAATTAGATTCTCAAGCAAGTCTCTGGGTGATTGGTTACCAGCAGCATCCATTTTTTATGGGCCGGAGTATTCTGTCACAAACTCTCAGGCGGATTGTGGATGCAACCCGTATTCAGGGAATTGGCTAGACCTATTCCTGAGGCACGGAGTCTAATGTGCCGGCGGTATTAACCAGGGACCCTCGCAAGAAGGTATGGACTTGGCTGCGTCTGACACACAGGTCGCGGCCCTCATGTTAGGTTTCCCTATACAGGTGCTGGGAGACTTGGTTTGGAGTGCAGAAGACTTTGCGTAGTCGACTAGCCGAGTCAGAACCAAACAGGCGTAAACGGGTCACAAGGAACAGCCGAGGTCAGAATCAGAGTCACGAACAAGCCAAGGTCAGAACCAATAATCAGGATATGCACAGGAACGCTGGAGTATGGTAATTGAGCCTATACTCTGGCACTGAGGTGCTCCCAGGAACTTCCTTATATAGGTCAGGGTTCAATCCATCCCAATCAGCAATTCCCTCCTGACCTGACTCTTATTTTACTTGCAGTACGGCGCACGCGCTCCTAGGGGTGCCGCGACCGTCTGCATGCCATCAACAGAGGAAGCCTGCAGCAGGCGCTGGAATCTCCCTGCCTGCCGCTCGCCGGAGGACATGACAGTAAGCCTGAGGACGTAATCAGCAGCGGGCTCCGGGATCTCCTCGCCCGCTGCCCGTCAGGGAACCAGTGCTGCCGGACCTGGTAAGTGTTGACCGGCACACTGCGACAGACTTATCCAAAGCAACTTGCAGCTGTAATTGCCGCAAAAGAATGGCACCCTGCAGCCAGAATCTATGCAGCAATGCCATCTGGAGCATCCTTAGGAAGCTTCAGACAGTCGCACCGCTGACTTTACAGCTCCCCGGAGCATCCTCAGGATGCTCTGGGCATTGCTGTAATCATCAGCAGTTGTGGCCCTGGCCCTGTGTGACAACATACGGAGGGGTCGTGGCCTGCACCGGCCCCGCGAATAATATTTTATAAATCAAAATGGTCCTAAGTAGGAAAAAGGTTCCCAACCCCTGCTTTAGAAGAACACTTTGTCAAAGCTGCCAATGATCAGTGGCTTTGACTGCCAGATTTAAAGTGGCAACATAAATAAATACTAAACCAGACTAGTTTAGCAATTATTTCTAGTGCTACTTTAAATCCATCAGTCTAAAACCATTGAATAATAAATCTACTCTCGTGTGCCGAAGTCATGTTCTTGAGAATGCAGCCAGGAGCCAATGTAGCAGTCTCATGCTGAAAAGATATGCTTAGCAAATGTAAGCTTGCTAGTCAATTTTTCATGGTCATTTTTTACATTTTATTAGTTTCCTTCAATTAACAGACCGGAAGTCTAGTGCAGTGATTCCCAATCTCTGTCCTCAAGGCACACTAACAGTCCTGGTTTTAGTGATATCCATGCTTGAACACAGGTGTTTAAATCAAAATAACTAAGGTACTCATTAAGTCACCTGTGCTCAAGTGTGGCTATCCTTAAAACTTGGACTGTTAGTGTGCCTTGAGGACCGTGGTTGGGAACCCCTGGTCTAGTGTAATACCTAACCAAAAACAATGTAACTTTCCTTTTGCTCTGCTCTGTCTCTGTTGTCCATATTTGCTGTGTTTGTTGTGTGATGTGCTGCTGTATTGGCAGACAGACTAATTACATTTGGAGCGGAGTCTAGCCTGTCTTTTGACACTGATAACTTTGTCTTGGCTGCCTCCTTTTAGCGCTCTCCTTAAAAACACATTTGCAACCAATCACTGAGTAAAGATCAAAGTTTCTATGCAGCCACATACTCGGGCAAGGTGAGAAAATAAAATATATATTATATTATATTTTATTATATTTATTAATAGCTTTGCACACAGATGACAGCAGTGCTTGGGTGCAGCCCGGCATGTCCGTAACTGCCGGGCATGCCCCCAATACTGACAAAAAGGGACGCGTCTCAAATGTGCCCTTTCTCTAGGTCCGGCACCCACCTAGAGTGAACACTAGATATCTGCCTAAATGTAGTTCTGTCTCACTCACTGTCACTTTCTCAAAGAACATTAAAACCGGTGAAGTGAATAACATTGATTTATCTTGTTAAAGTGGCTCCTTTTTAGGGGGTGTGATCTCTTGGGCAGCTACTGAAAAGTCCATTTTTGAAGTTGATGTGTTGGAAGCAGGAAAAATGGGCAAGTGTAAGGATACATTGACAAGGGCCAAATTGTGATGGCTAGATGACTAGGTAAGAGCATCTCTAAAACTGCAGGTCTTGTGGGGTGTTCCCGGTATGCAGTGGTTAGTACTTACCAAAAGTGGTCCTAGGAAGGGTGACCTGGTCATCGGTGCCCAAGGCTCATTGGTGCATGTGGGAAGCGGAGGCTAGCCTGTCTGGTCCAATCCCACAGAAGAGCTATTGTAGCACAAATTGCTGAAAAAGGTAATACAGGTTGAGTCTCCCATATCCAAAATGCTTGGGACCAGGGGTATTTTGGATATCGGAATATTCCCTCTTTTGGAATATTTGCCTACCATATTGAAATGTCTTAGGTATAGGGCCCAAATCTAAACACATACTGCATTTATGATTCATATACACCTTATACACACAGCCTGAAGGTAACTTTATACAATATTTTCCTCAAACAAAGTTTATGCCTCAAACAAAGTTTGTCTACATACATGAAAATCATTTGTCTACACACAGCCTATAGGTCATTTTTATACTTTATTTTTAATAATTTTGTGCATTGAACCATCAAAGTTATCACTATCTCAGTCATGCTAAAAATATTCCGCATTTCGGAATATATGGATATGGGAGACTCAACCTGTACTAGCTACCGTGTTTGCCCGATAATAAGACCTCCCCCGAAAATAAGCCCTACCCTTACTTTTGAAAAAAACGGTCCAAAATAAGCCCTAACAAAATCCCCATTTTGTCCGGTCCCTGCGCTACACTAAAATGCCCCCAGCTCCGCCCCCTGCATGAAATGGATGCCGCTGTTAAAGATTTAACAGTGGCATCCAATCACAGCTGCAGCGTCTCTCTCACAGTGAGCGCGTGGCAGCGTCGTTTACAGCAGCGCTGCGGAGGAGAGTAGAGAAAAAGTGGAAAAAAAATAAAGGTAAGTAAAGAATTGTAAATAAACAAGCCATTCAAGGACCATTTGCGCATGGAAGTCAGTGACTATATTGAAAATAGAATGGAAAGAAATTAGCGTGGATACTTTGTAAAGCCCCGGCTGCAAGAGGTCGTGACTTGGGTGAAGAAGTCATATGATAAAATTACTGAAAGCTGTGTTGCCAATGCACTACGAGCAGTCTACCTGGACAAGACATGCTCATTTAAGGAGAGCTATATTGCTGGACATGACAGATTGGGTCCACGTCTTCTGCAGGAAATGGAGGTGCAAGAAATCCAGGCCAGAATTCGGGGTATGCACACTTATGATGATGTTGTTGAAGAAGATGACATGACCATTTTTGAATAAAGGTAGATTTTTTTTTTGTTCACACTCACCTGTTTATTGAAATTGCTGTCAATGTTAATTAAAATAAGCCCTACCCTGAAAATAAGTGTCTTATTATCGGGGAAACACTGTATGATAGGTGACAGAACACAGTGCATCGCAGCTTGCTGTGTAGCTGCAGAGCGGTCAGAGTGCCCATGCTGACCCCTGTCCATCGCTAAAAGCACCTACAATGGGCATGTGAGAGTCAAAACTGGACCATGGAGCAATGGAAAAGATGGCCTGTCTGATAACATGATTTATCTTTTACATGTGGGTGGCCAGGTGCGTGTGCATTGTTTACCTGGGGAAGAGATGGCACCAGGATGTATTATGGGAAGAAGACAAGCCGACAGAGGCAGCGTGATGCTCTGGGCAATGTTCTGTTGAGAAGAAACCTTAGGTCCTGGCATTCATGTGTACTGTATGTCACTTTGACACATACCTCTTGCCTAAACATTGTTGCAGTCAAAAGTACACCCCTTCATGGCATTGGTATTCCCTGATGGCTGAAAACTCTTTCAGCAGGACAATGCGCCCTACAACACTGCGTGGGATTATAATGGAGCTACAGTAGCATTCTCATAGCCTGTTTTAATTGGCCTTATTATTAAGTGGAGAGATGAGTACGGTATGACACTGTGACAGCTTGTTGAATGGAGCAGCCATGGTAAAGGTAAATTTATGTTTGTTTTTTTTGTAACTCCATCCATGCCAGTAGAGGTCATCTTTTGACAACCTTTACTAACGTGCTAAATGGTAGGCCAACAAGACTCATGATTTATGCTATGGATAAGGGAGCATGAGGCAGGATAATTGAAAAGTCAGACTAATACCATTACAATAAAAACCTTCTACAGGTGCTATAGTTGCTTCTTACTTTTCTTACAACCATCCCAGATTTATAGGCCGGTGACACAGGCTTATATTGGGTAAAGATATTTGAGATTAGAGCTTCCATTTGGTAGATAAGATTTTGTTAAGCTCCTCCAATGGCATGGAGATTTTCACATCTGTATTTATAAAGGTAATATGTCTTACTACTGGATCCACCTACACCCATCAGCAATATCATGATAACCATCTATTGTGTAGGTCCTCCTCGTGTCGCCAAAATAGCTCTGACCCATCGAGACATGGACTCCACAAAACTTTTGAAGGTGTCCTGTGTCCACACCTTGAGTACTTTGTCATGTATCTCAAACCATTCCTGAATAATTTTAGCAGGGTGCGATATCCTGCTGACGGATGCCCCTGCCATCAGGGATAGTCTTTTCCATGAAGGGGTGTACTTGGACTGCAACAATGTTTAAGTAGGTGGCACGTTTCAAAGTAACATCCACATGAATGCCAGGACTCAAGGTTTCACAACAGAACATTGTCCAGAGCATCCCACTGCCTCCACTGGCTTGCCTTCTTTTCATAGTGCATCCTGGTGCCATTTCTGCCCCAGGTAAACGATGCATATGCTGGCCACGTGATTCATCAGACCAGGCCACCACCTTCCATTGCTCCATGGATAATTTCTGCCGCTCACATGCCCATTGTAGGTGCTTTCGGCTGTAGACCAGGGTCAGCATGGGCACTCTGACTGGTCTGGAGCAACGCCGCAACTGCGTTGCATCTATAATAACCAGCATTAATTTTTTTTTAATTTGTGCTATTGTAGCTTTCCTGGGGGATTCGGACCATACAGACTAGCCTTTGCTCCTCCACAGACATCAATGAGCCTAAAGGTGCTTACACACTAGACCAGGGGTGTTTTTCTACCGAGGGTCATCTTTATTTTTATATAATATCTATATATTTGAGGGCTGGTGCAGGCCATGCCCCCTCCGCATGACATCACATGGGGGCGGGGGCACAATCGCCGGTGACTACAGCAATGCCCAGAGCATCCTGAGGATGTTCCGGGGAGCTGTAAGAGCAGCGCTGTGACCGTCTGAAGGACGCTACAGGCGGCACTGCTGCATAGATTCTGGCTGCAGTGTGCCATTCTTGGCACCATGCTAGCCAGATGAGGCTAGCAGAAAAAAGCTCAGAGGGCCAGACCAAATGATTCCGAGGGCCTTACACGGCCCTCAGGCCTGAGGTTCCCCATCCCTGCATTAGACTATGTGCTCATGATGCGATATCGTGAGCGATTTTCCCTTGAACTCTCCCCAGCAGCTCCCAGGTTCTCCAGGACACGATATGGTGCTAAAGTGTCCAATCTGACTAAAGATCTATCATGCACAAAATCTATATCTGCACAAAATCGTGTATGAGATTGGCAGATCTTGCCTGCAGTAGGCAAGATCTGAAGATTCGATGTACGCGCATCGTGATCGTGAGTGGACACGCGATTTGGACACATTTTACACGATTTGTTGTTCCGATGCGTCGAAATTGGGTGAATCGTGTAGAATATCATCTGTGTACGCACCTTTAGGCTCCCATGACCCTGTTGCCGGTTCACAAGACCTGCCGTTTGGTAGATGCTCTGACCCAGGCATCTAGCCATCGCAGTTTGGCACTTTGTCAAAGTTGCTCAGTTCCTTACGCTTGCCCATTTTTTTATTTTTATACTTCGATACATCGACTTCATGAATTGACTGTTCATTTGCTGCTTAATTTACTCCACCCCGTGACTGGTGCCATTTTAATATTGCTAAAAAAAAATTTTTAGTAGAAAATTGCTACATTTACGGTTAGGTAATATTGGCAAGAACTTCCGTTTTATGGTGCAGGTTAATCTGTAAGCCTGTGTCACAATGTGGTCCAATAGGTGTTATGGCAAGTACTGTATAATGCAGAGGTTCCCAAACTCTGTGCTCAAGCCACCCTAATGGTCCACGTTTTAAGGGTGGGTTGGGCACAGGTGGCTAAATCAAATTGACTGGGGTACTAATTAAGGCACCTGTGCCCAAGTATGGTTATCCTTAAAATCTGGATTGCTAGGGTGCCTTGAGGTTGAGTTTGGAAACTTCTGGCATAAGGAGTACAATTTAAACATTTACTTTATTATAAAAAAAACCTTTTATTTTATGCCTCATCTGGAGCAACTTATACGTTTGAAATCGGACTTCTATGTCTTGTATGCAGTTTCTGGAAGTTTCTGCTCCAGCTCCTTCATGTTGGATGGTTTTCGCTTGTGAACAGCAATCTTCAAGTGTGACCACAGATTCTCAATTGGATTGAGATCTGGGCTTTGACTAGGCCATTCCAACACATTTTAATTTTTTCCCTTAAACCACTCGTGTTGCTTTAGCGGTATGCTTCGGGTCATTGTCCTGCTGGAAGGTGAACCTCCGTCCCAGTCTCAAATCACAGGCAGACTGAAACTGGTTTTGCTCAAGAATATCCCTCAATTTAGCACCATCCATCTTTCCTTCGACTCTAATCAGTTTCCCAGTCCCTGCTGATTAAAAACATCCCCACAGCATGATGCTGCCACCACCATGTTTCACTGTGGGGATGGTGTTCTTGGGGTGATGGGATGTGTTGGGTTTGCTCCAGACATAGCGTTTTCCTTGGTGGCTGAAAAGTTACATTTTAGTCTCATCTGACCAGAGCATCTTCCTCCATATATTTGGGGAGTCTCCCACATGCCTTTTGGCAAACTCAAATCGTGTCTTCTTATTTTTATCACTAAGTAATGGCTTTTTTCTGGCCACTCTTCCATAAAGCCCAGCTCTATGGAGTGTACGGCTTATTGTGGTCACATGCACAGATACACCAGTCTCTGCTGTGGAACTCTGCAGCTCCTTCAGGGTTATCTTTGGTCTCTGTGCTGCGCCTCTGATTGCCTGGTCTGTGACTTTTGGTGGGCGGCCCTCTCTTGGCAGGTTTGTTGTGGTACCATGTTATTTCCATTTGATGATGATGGATTTGATGGTGCTCCGAAGGATTCTCAAAGATTTGGATATTTTTTTAATTTTTTTTTTATAACCCAACCCAGAATTGTACTTCTCAACAACTTTGTCCCTGACTTGTTTGGAGAGCTCCTTGGTCTTCATTGTGTGATGCCTCTTGCTTAGTGGTGTTGCAGCCTCTGGGGCCTTTCAGAAAAGGTGTGTTTATACTGACAGATCATGTGATACTTAGATTTCACACAGGTTGACTTCATTTCACTAATTATGTGACTTCTGAAGGTAATTGGTTGCACCAGAACTTTTGAGGGGCTTCATAGCAAAGTTGGTGATTACATATGCACATGACAATTTTCAGAATTTTATTTACAAAGATTCTTTTACTATATACATTTTTCTAATTTCACTTCACCAAATTAGACTATTTTGTGCAGATCAATCACATAAAATTCAGATTTAAAAAATAAATAAATTACAGGTTGTAATGTAACAAAAAAGGTGTAAAGCCAAGGGGGGTGAATACTTTTGCAAGGCACTGTATGTGCAGCCTGAAGGTAATTTTATACAATAATTTTAATTTTGTGCCTTAAGCAAAGTTTGTAGACATTGAATCATCAAAAAGCAATGGTTTCACTAGCTCAGTCATGCTTAAAAAAATTCTGTATTTCGGAGTATTTGGATATGGGAGACTCATCCTGTAATTGGTTCCCCCCCCCATATTGTCTGATTTTACATTTCATGTTTTGACACTGCAGTATTTATGCTGTACACTTGCAGAAATGACTGGAAGGTTTGTGGTCTAGCTGTGTCTGCGTGTACACCAGTCTCTGAGCTCATCTCTAACCAGAAGGACTACATTCTGTGAGAAACTTGCTTGGCCTGCAAGGTCACATTATGCATTTTATCTTTGTTTGCGGAGTGTCATGGGTGGGGTGATGTTGGAGAACAGTCCACCCACATACAATGTACAGCCTTCATATATACCATTATAGTACTGGGAAAATTCTGATTGTTTCATACTAGTGTGAATAGAAACTTTCCCTCGTTAAGTGGTTTAGCATAGCTAAACTGCTTTAGAATGTCGGTAAACTTGTTCAGAATATTAAGTAAACAAATTAACACTTAAACTTCTGCTTACTAATGTGACTTTTTAAAACTTCAACTGCTACCTCTAATGCTGGGTACACACTGGCCGACATATCGGCCATGCAATTGAACAACCGATATATATCGTGTGTGCATCGGCCAGTGTGTACAGACTGTGAACAATGTCGTTCAGACATATCGTGCGGCTGTGCTGCACAGCTGATGGCAGATATATCTGCGCATCATGTGTTTATGGAGGGTCAGACGACCACCCGTCCACTTGCTGCAGAGGCTGTGTGGTGAGGGGGAAGCGACCCCTGGCCAGCGGGACCCCGGCCAGATGCAGATATATCTTTCAGGTGTGTACCCAGCTTTAGCCAGGGAATGAATGAGCAGGCATCATGGAAGTACACTCTATCCTCCAGACAATGAGAACACTGAAGAGTGTTAAAGTTCGTATCCACTACGCAATATCAATGGATGAATGAACGATAACGACAACGTTATCGTTCAGTCGTCCATTAATAATGCATAATGTCGGAAACGACCAGCGATGTGCACTCCTGATGATCGTTTCAGACATAAATCATTGGCTGAACAATCTGCCGATAACAACAGGTTGACCATGTACAGGGATGACGGAGGGTGCCTATACTGAATGACTAATCATTCAGTGTAGGCACTGCAGGGGATGGGGAACGATTGTACGATTACAATGTTGTACTCGTACTGTCTTCCTTTGGTTGCGTAGTGGATACGCACCTTTTACATTAGGAAGGAAAGGGAAGGTACAGAAGTGTGTTCCATTTGTAAGTAAAGTTTACTAAAGCATTACATCAGTAAGACGTAGCAGTTGACATGTTAAATTAGTTTTACTTAATATTGTGAACAAGTTTAATGATATTCTGAAGCAGTTTAGTTTTTCTAACTGGGGACTTGTCAACTTTTTGTGACATCTAGGAGCCAGCTTAAACATTTAGGCGCCAGACCACCATCCATGACCAAAATATATGAAGACTTTTTTATAAACCATCACATGTGCTACTTCAATGCCCCTCAACCTCCCAACATGCCATCAGACCACCACATATGCCCCATCAATGGTCCTCAGATTCTGCCACATGCCCATACCTGCTTCCAATTCATATTATGCCACACACTAGGGTCCAAATCCATATTATGCCACACCATAGGGCCCAAATATATAGTCTACCACACAGTATGACCAATATACATAGTATGCCACACAGTATGACCAAATTCACATACATGTGGGATAATGAGTTATATAAGTACATAGGATGAGACATTTAACTTGGGGAGGGATGGTGGGAAAGGCACACTTAGGGAGTTTTACCTGAGCGCTGAAGGAGCAAGGTGCAGGAGTCTTATTAATTAAATTACAGTGGGGCAGAACTGGGGCATGGAGGAGGTTAGAGGCAGGCAATGCTGGGGTAGGTAGCTGGTAAGGGTGGATAGAAGCTGGGTTGGTACTGGGGGCAAGGAGGGGGTTAGGGGCAGGCATTACTGGGCACAGTAATTACTTCCTTCCTGCTGGGAGTCCCCGGACCACCAGAGCCGTCTCACCCAGCATGAGCTACAGCCTCAGATTGTCCTTCAGCCCCCTGTGTAGAGCTTCCATCCCCCTCCTGGTCCGGGCAGTGTCCACCTCCCCAGCTTTCTGTGTGTGGCTGGTGAAAGGAGTCGGGGATAGAGTGTAGGCAGCTTGAGGGGCCGGGCACCAACATCGGGGCGACGACACTGCTGCTGCAGCCTGGAGAGTCACAGAGTGGCCGGCAGGGAAGGGGTGCAGAGCCCGAGAAGGAGGATACAGATGCACCACTGAAGAGCTGCTGGATTCAAGTAGCAGAGCTGGAAGGGAGGGAGACACTGCAGGTGGCATGGCAATTGGCTGGTGAGACACTGCAAACTGTGCCTGGCTGTAGCGCGGGCACCTGGCACAGTACACACAGCTAGATCATAGCGCATCCTTGGGACTCATTTACTAAAAGTGGATCCTGCCTCCATGGATAATCTGTTTGCAGGCAGCAAATCTGATCACCATGGTGACCTGGCCCGCAGGGATGTGTCGAGCCCTGTGCGAACAAAAGGACTCCCATGTTCTGAACTTGATGAGTCTGTCTCCTTTCTCTAAAAAATTTTTTTGAGAAGGTAGCATGGTAGCATGGTAATCCACCATTTATTTCGCTGTCGAAGTTTACGTTTCATATCGGAGCTTTTACCTGGGATAAAGTATCGGGGGCGCGCCCGCTTATCCCCGTATTCAATATGAAACTAACGAAAACGTGACCTGGCGAAGTGGGATTTGTGTAAAGTTACGAAATTTTCCTTAAAAAAATTGTAGGACCCCCCCTAAAGTTGTAAAAACATGGGGGATCACTATGGGTACCCCCGTTTTAGCCTGTAAATGAAAGTCAGGGATTTAAATAGCCGCAGCAGGTGTTTTTTTCCCGACTTTGAAGAAGTGATGCAGAAGAGCACTTAGGTGATTTTTTTCGTTTAAGTGGTCTCATCAAATTTGGGGTACATGAAAATGGGTACTAGCATATTTTGATGTCCCTAAAGTACGTTTTTAAAAATTCTGCATTTGTGCACCTGCCGCTATAAATCTGTTCTAGAAAACACCTGCCGCATACTTGCAGAATAGCTCTGAACCTATTTCCCTATTGTTAAACAATTATTTCCCTTTTTTTTTTTTTTTTTCACCCCAATTTTTAAATTTTTTTTTGGGGTGTCCCTATTTTTTTTTTTTTTTTTGGCAGTTATTTTTTAAATGACATTCCCAGGGGTGCAGGCTATTTTTTTTAAGCCTGCACCCCTAAACCCCAATTCTGCACTTTTTTTCGCCACCTATTCAGTGGTGAAAAGTTATCCCCGTTTTTTTTCAAAGACTTTTCGAACCTGCGGAAAGTCTTTGAAATTGAATACGGTGTAAAAGCAAAACCTGCGATAATGACGTCATAGGTGCGAAAACATTGCAAAAACGATGTTTTCGCTCCCATATTAAATACCCCTATTAGTGTACTACACTATTACCTGGTCATGCTGATTAGTAGTATTTCTGAATAAAACAATTCCATAATGTGATCATTGCATTCAGTATACAGAATAAGAGGAGCTATAATGTGCAGGTCTCCATAGTGAATAATAAGGTCAAGTCCACTCGGTGTATTTAATTGTCAATATCGAACATGGGTCCTAATTCAGAGATGTACTTATATTCAGTATTTACATACATCTCCGCTATTTGCAGGTCTGCATGTGCATAGGAGCCACACTGCGCATGTGCAGATCTTTCTGAATGTCGGTTGTTGTGTCCCAAAAGCCGCAGCATGATTGGCAAGATGCTGGCGTTTATGGGTAATGACTGTGAGCTTTCCAGAAAATGGGGGTGTCTCTTTTTCTGGGTGTGTTCAAGCCAGTGGCTGCGTCCTTTTGACTCACTTGTGATTTACCCAGGCATTCTGTGTAACCAGAGGGTTACTGGGATGTCTGATCACGCTGGTGATCCAATGGCTGTGTCTTCAGACTCTGCAGGGGATCAGTGAAGCCGGCAAGAGGCGTCTTTTTACACAAGATGCCTCCTGTGACATTTAGTCATTACCTATCATACCTGGCCTGGATGTATTTACACCTAGCAGTATGTTTCTCAGTTATTGAAGCAGTCTACATTACAGATTGCTGTACAGTCCAGTGTAATGTTCTGACAATGCCATTTTCCTTGTCTGGCCTAGCACCTAATGGGAACTAGGAGATGTCTGCTTTCATCTATCATCTATTTGTTCTTTGCTCACGTGGCACATCTACGTGACTGACATTTCCATTATTTCTTTCATTTAATAACATTTTAAACATGACTAGCGAGTGGAGCAGTGGATTTCAGATGGTACTGGGCAGGGTACGAAATAACAAAGCTTCATTTCCTGTGAAAATTCCTCAGTATCTGAAATGGTAAAGAATCGTGTCCATTAACCAGTTTATTTTGATCTCCTAACAGTGCAGTACAGTGTGACGTGTGTTTTTTTTTTTTTTATCTGTTATAATAGTGGATTTGAGCTATTTGCTAATGAAAGCAGTGTTTGATACTGAATGATACTTTCAGGGCTGCTGAGAGCTGAATTTTACATTTCACTCCTTTTTGCTAGTTCCTTCCTGTTTTTCTTCTATTCTCTTCATTGATGGCTGTGGTTGCGCCGACCATGCCCAGGCCTAAGCGCACCGCCGCAACCACATCACCTTCCCGTCCATTTTGGTGACGTTGGTGGTATAGTTAAGGAGTGTGCATCTGCTCCTCCCGTGACAACCGGTCTATGGCGGGACTGGAGTGCTGCTCGGGTGTGTGATCAGAGACTGTGCTACAGAAGCCCAGTGATGTGTCATACTCCCGGCTCTCAAATTCTTGGGAGACCACCAGCTGGAGGTGTTGCTGCAGCAGGAGCTGCTAGCATGGCTCCGGTGGCACTGCCTGCTGCTGCTGAATGCCCGGCTGGGTTAGCTGTCCCGGCTGGGTATGTTGTGTGGGTCGCCAATGATGGTAACTGGGCATAG
Source organism: Taudactylus pleione (assembly GCA_031769625.1). Taxonomy (NCBI): domain Eukaryota; kingdom Metazoa; phylum Chordata; class Amphibia; order Anura; family Myobatrachidae; genus Taudactylus; species Taudactylus pleione. The sequence continues at coordinate 198,473 of JAUIMM010000973.1, forward strand.
TCTCCTAGCGCTGATTACACAGCGGTAGCAATGCATAGGGGGACATATGTCCCCCTCAGCAGCTGTACCAGGTCCCTCCAACAAGCCCGAGCCCCAGGTAATCATCTCCCCCTTCTTGGTGCTCCTGATAATGTTTGACTTGGTCTGGTACCCCATAATAAAATCAGAATTGTATGTAAAATTATTTTATTGCCTAAATTACCACATATCTTCAGAAATGGTGTAGTGGTTAGCATTGCTACCTCACAGCCCTGAGGTCATGAGTTCAATTCCTGACTAATGCATGATCTGTGAGGAGTTTGCCTGTACTCACCATGTTAGTGTGTGATTTCTCTGGGTACTCCAGTTTTCTCCAATATTCTAAAAGAGACACTGGTAATTAATTGGCTTCTGACAAAATAAACCCTAGTACACTACCGTGCAAAAGTTTGGGGTCACCCAGACAATTTCGTGTTTTACATGAAAACTGACTTGTATTTATCAAATGAGTTGCAAAATGAATGGAACATATAGTCAAAACATTGGCGAGGTTAGAAATAATGATTTTTATTTGAAATAATAATTTTGTCCTTCAAACTTTGCTTTTGTCAAAGAATGCTCCTTTTGCAGCAGTTACAGCATTGCAGACCTTTGGCATTCTAGCTGTTAATTTGTTGAGGTAATCTGAAAAAATGTCGCCCCACGCTTCCTGAAGCACCTCCCACAAGTTGGATTGGCTTGATGGGCACTTCTTGCGTACCATACGGTCAAGCTGCTCCCACAACAGCTCAATGGGGTTGAGATCTGGTGACTGTGCTGGCCACTCCATTACAGAGACAATACCAGCTGACTGCTTCTTCCCTAAATAGTTCTTGCATAATTTGGAAGTGTGCTTTGGGTCATTGTCCTGTTGGAGGTGGAAATTGGCTCCAATCAAGCGCTGTCCACAGGGTATGGCATGGTGTTGCAAAATGGAGTGATAGCCTTCCTTATTAAACATCCCTTTAACCTTGTACAAATCTCCCACTTTACCAGCACCAAAGCAGTCCCAGACCATCACATTACCTCCACCATGCTTGACAGATGGCGTCAGGCACTCTTCCAGCAACTTTTCACTTGTTCTTCGTCTCACAAATGTTTTTCTGTGTGATCCAAACTCCTCAAACTTCGATTCGTCTGCCCATAACACTTTTTTCCAATCTTCCTCTGTCCAATGTCTGTTATTTTGCCCATACTAATCTTTTCCTTTTATTGGCCAGTCTCAGATATGTTTTTTTTCTTTGCCACTCTGCCTAGAAGGCCAGCATCCCGGAGTCGCCTCTTCACTGTAGACATTGACACTGGCATTTTGCGGGTACCATTTAATGAAGCTGCCAGTTGAGGACTTGAGGCATCTATTTCTCAAACTAGAGACTCTAATGTACTTGTCTTCTTGCACAGTTGTGCATCGGGGCCTCCCACTTCTCTTTCTACTCTGGTTAGAGCCTGTTTGTGCTGTTCTCTGAAGGGAGTAGTACACACCGTTGTAGGAAATGTTCAGTTTCTTGGCAATTTCTCTCATGGAATAGCCTTCATTTCTAAGAACAAGAATAGACTGTCGAGTTTCACATGAAAGTTCTCTTTTCTGGCCATTTGGAGAGTATAATCAAACCCACAAATGTGAATCTCCAGATACTCAACTAGCTCAAAGGAAGGCCAGTTTTATAGCTTCTCTAACGAGCAAACCCATTTTCAGCTGTGCTAACATAATTGCACAAGGGTTTTCAAGGGTTTTCTAATCATCCTTCTAAAGGCCCCTATACATCAGCAATCGATTGTGGCAATTTTGCAATTTGCAATCGATTGTGTATAAATGTATGGGCTTCACAGATCGCAGATTGCAAACAAAAAGTGAGTAGAATTGTTAAATCAGATTGTCCATGTTGGATTTCACAGATCGATTGGGGCTATAGATTGCTAGTGTATGGACATGATCAGCAGATTTGCAGACCGTTACTAGTAAAAGGATGGGCCTTTCAAGATTGGCAGGTCTGTGTTTGCTGCAATCGATCTGCAAATCACTGAAAAAGATCTGTAATGTATGGGCGCAGATTGCTAGATTGGGAAATCCAAAGATCGGGGAATAAATCTTCAAATTGTTCAATAGTGGTTTTTAGATTGCTGATGTATGGGGGCCTTTACGCTCTTGGCAAATGTAATGTACCATTGGAACACTGAGGGGCAGATGTATGAAGCTCTGGGAAGTGATAAACTGCAGAGTGATAAATCACCAGCCAATCAGCTCCCAACTGTCATTTTTCAAACACAGCCTGTAACATGACAGTTGGGTGGTGAGTGGTTGGTCGTTTATCATTCTGCACTTTGGGGGTCATTCAGACCCACTCGCAAGCGGCAGTACGCTTTCAAGTGGGTCGATGTTCCCCACTGCGCATGACGGAGGGAGCTCCGTCGTGCACATGCGCGAGACCCGGAATGCGACAGCCAAGCTGTCGCTCCGGGTCTCGCACCAAAGGGGGCGTGCTGTCGATGTTGATTGACAGCATGCCCCCTTTGGTGGGCGTGCCGGGGGCGTGCCTGCCAGACTGAGGCGTTCCCATGGGAACGCCTACCGTCTGAAGCCGGCCCCACTGACATCAGTAGTGATGTCAGTGGGAGTGATTTTGCCTCTGATAGAATCAAAATCACTCCAGGGCTTGTGGCAGGGAGACCCTAGCGCAGGGTCTCCGTCGCAAGTCCGATGGTCAAGACCATCGCGACCATCTTTTTGGACACTCGTATATGCTGTGGGTGGTGACCCACAGCTATACGAGCGTCTAGGAGGAAGCTCAATTTTAATGGAGGAGGGCCCTGATTCAGAGCGAGCGCTCTGATCAGAGCGTCCGGCTCTGAATCAGGCCCTATATCACTTCCCAGAGCTTCATACATCTGCCCCTGAGTGATGGTTGCTGGAAATGGGCCTCTATAAACCTATGTAGATATTCCTTTAAAAGCCAGACATTTGCAGCTAGTATAGTCATTTACCACATTAACAATGTATAGAGTGTATTTCTGTTAATTTAATGTTATCTTCATTGAAAAAAAACAGTGCTTTTCTTTCAAAAATAAGGAAATTTCTAAGGGACCCCAAACTTTTGAACGGTAGTGTATGTGTATTCATGTGATAGCGAACATAGATTCTGAACTAGAATAGCTTTGCAGCAGAGCTGAATTATAGCTCTGTTATTAGGTGCAGAGGCATGAGCCGAGAGAGCCGTCCATAGCCCTCTAACATAGGGCACGATTCTATTCAACGTGATGTAAATAGCGCCGGGAGTGAGCTCCCGGAGCTATTCAATACACCGCACTGCCAAGTCCGACTAATGATTTCTTCTCTCATCCCTCCGGGGATGAGAGAAGAAATCCGACAAAAGTCCCGGCGCGAGGCTGTTTTCTGCTCTTCGTGCCTGGAAAACCGCGCGCCGGGAAGTTAGGTCAGGGAATGCCCGTTATCGCGCCTAAACACCCTGTTTAAGGCGTGAGAATGAGCCTTCCCCGACCTAACATCGTGATGAATTGAATTGCTCCGGGAGCTATCTCCCGGCGCTATTTACATCGCGTTGAATAGAATCGTGCCCATAGAGAGCTATAAGAAGCAGGATTATTCCCCCTCCTTGCTGATGCTACTGACAGGTAAACAGTGTCCCAACCAACTCCGAACTGCCTGGTATCTATACTGATGCTAAGCAACCACCTTTTGTTCCTTCACACACTGCCTTGAATTTTGTGAACAATATATTCCAGAGGAGATTGGAGCTGTGTAGGGAGAATTATCCGCTCCCTGAAAATTGATGATTATGTAAATCATTTGCAAATAGGTGTTTTTTTTTTTATGTGAGCACCAGCAGAGGAAGGTACAGTCTAATGAAAACATTGGCCAAGCTATTTTAAAACTGCATCTTCTGCCATGTTCCTAACAGGAAAGTGTGGTGTCAACTTCTTACAGCAGAGTTTCCCAAAATTACAGTTCAGCATTTTAGGATATCCATGCTAGAGTCCAGAGGGTAACTGAGATACTAATTAAGTCCCGTGTGCTCAAGCATGGATATCCTTAAAACCTGGACTGTAATTGTGGAGTTTAGGAACCTCTATCTTACAGGAAACACTTCTGTTGAGTCTCTTAGCATCTTCTGGCTAGCAAACATATCTGCATGTGCAGTGCCACCTTATTACCCAAGAGCGATGACTGCATTACAGAGATGTTAAGCAAGCCCTGGTAGGCTCTGCCATTGCACCCAAATCCTACTAATGAACTTTCCAGACTTCTCGCACTTGCTTGAAGTTCGGTAGGGACTCAAGGAACTGCGTCAACTATTCACTGTTTACACCATAGCAACACCAAGCACCTCAACTGAAAGATAGGGATACAAATATATGTGTAGACTAGCTGATGAACCCGGTTTTACCCCGGGAGACTTGTTGTAACCTCAAGCTATATTATCTTCTTAAATTTGAGATATTTCAGAAAAGTACTTCATAATATAAGATGTATGAAGCAGGGATATAATTTCAATAACTAGTTTTAGAATACATGTTTACCTAGGATTCGGATGAATTATTACAATAAATTCTTGAGTGTATGTGTATATAAATATAATATAATATATAGTGTGTGCGTGTGTATATCTACACAAACACACTGAAGTGCCAAAAGTCATTGGATAGCAGTATATAAAAGTAAATGTGGTGGCGTCATCATACCGCAACAGCTTGGAAATGCCCAGACCGGCCATCTTGTGTGCCAGTTTGATCACTGGCTAGGCCGCTCAAGGCAAGGTAACATGAATTATCGGAGTTCAAATGGAGCATGATAGTGGGTGCCCAACATGTGGAACATTTCATTTCCGAAGTTGTGCAGACATTCAACATACCTCGACCTACGGTGTCATGTGTACCAGGAATACCTCATGGAATGCACTACCACCTACCATAGACAGTGCATTGCCCGACCACAGGTGCTTAATGACCAACGGGGTCTAGCCAGAATTGTCCGAGGTAAGCAACACTGGCTCAAATCACATCCACATTCAATGCAGGAGGTACCAGATGCATATCTAGGTCAGTGCAGCGTTCTTTAGTTTCGATGGGATATGGGAGCAGAAGACCCGCCAGAGTGCCCCTGTCAACACTCTGCCACCGGAAAAAAATTCCTCACCTGGGCTTGTGATGTCACTATTTGGACCCTGGAGGACTGACAACATGTTGACTCATCGGACCATGCTACATCTCTCCAGAGGTCTTTTGCCAACTTGTAAAATGATGCCTCGTTGAGTTGCTGCACTTTGCTGGGGCTTGAGGTGGTTCTACACAATACTAGGCATCTATCCCATGATCTTTAGCACTTAAGTGTGTGTAAAATAAATATTGTATGTGTGTGTGTAATATATGCACATACGAGGGCTGATTCAAAAGTAATGAGACTGCCTCTGCCTCTGTTTTTCTGTCCCATAGGTAGACATGACAGTGCTATGCTGGTTATTGTGAAGCTCCTACATCGCTATGTCTGAACCTGCAGTTGGAGAGCTGTAGTCGTCTTTGTTTAGTCACAGTGAGTGGAAGATCTTCGTATGTTATGTCATGGCGGATGAGGAAGACGTGTCTGAGTGTACGTCAGATGTGTAATTGAATTTTGTGTTGAACTATGAAGAAGCGGAACTGAAACTCATGAAATGTTACGGCAATCATACGGTGGAGAAATAATTAGCTGTGCTGCAGTATTTCGGGGGTGGAAGCCCTTCAAAGAGGGTAATACGCGAGTGACTGACAAATTGCATTCTGGGAGACCATCCACTGCTGTTACAGATGTCAACATTGCCAAAGCTGCGGAGATGTCGCAAAATAACAAAAGGTTAACTTTACGCTTACTTTTGGCATCTCATTTGAACGGGTTCAGCATATTGTGACAAAGGAACTGGAAATGCATCGCGTGTGTCAGACGGGTGTCCAGAAATCTCACAGAAGAGCAGATGCGACGACGAGTTAAATCATGCAAGAACACTGTTCGAATGTCGGAGAAGATGCCAGATTTCCTGACTTGATTGTGAGGTGTGTTGAATCGTGGATTCACCATTATGATCCAGGATCCAAATAGTCCAGTGTATGGAAACACGTGAATTCGCCTCCGCCCAAAAAATTCTGTGTGATTCCTTCGGCGTGTAAAGTCGTGCTTCTGCTATTATTTGATGCGCACGGTATGATCCTACAGCACTGGGTTCCCCGTGGACAGACCATTAATCGTGACTACTAGGCAAACATTCTGAAAACCCATTTGCATGGAGCCATGAGGAAGAAAGACCACATTTGCTGAAGAAACAGTGATTTTTGCTCCAAGACCATGCCCGACCACATGTTGCTGCTGTTGCATTGGCAGTACTGACTGAAATTAATGGGACAGCACTGGAACACCCTCCATATAGCCCGGACTTAGCGCCCTGTGATTTCTGGGCATTCCCAACCCTGGAAAAAACAACTGCGTGGACAGAAGTGAAAAATGCCACGGCTACAACACTAAGGGCCGTATTCAATTTGGAGCAAAAAGTCAGATGACATCATTTTTGCCATTTTCACTTATCCCCATATTCAATTTCAAAGACTTTTCGCACCATGTTATTTTTCACATGGGTGATTTTAGGTGTTGTATAACTTTTTTTCTTCAATAAATGAAATTATCATTAATAACTTATGTTGACTTTTGTTCGAAGATCTGAGTTCTGAAACAATGAAGTGAGATAGAGATATATATATATATATATATATATATATATATATATATATATATATATATATATATATATATATATATTTAAAAAAAAAAAAGAAGAAATCGGGAAGGGGGCAAAACATTTTCATTCAAATGTACAAATGGCAGTTCCTTCTCACCAAATGGCAATGCCACGTCATGCCCAGGGTCTCTGTGCTGGAGTTACCATAAGAATGAGATCCTGTTATTACTGTCAATTTAGGATTTATACCTCTTTCAGATATAAAACCCGGGAAATTTCTCCTGTGCAAATTCCCGGGTATTTGGTCGAGACCCCCCTTTCACACTACAGTGTCTACCTGGGAAATTCCCAGGTAGACCCCTTTCAGACAAGAGCAGGGTTTTTCTGCTTACCTGCCTCTTCTCTGCCGTCTGCTCCTCCTAGCCTATCCCCTCTCTGGCTGATGATGATGATGATGATGTCATCATTCAGCAGCCAAAAGCCGGCCAATCGTAATGCAGTTGTTGTTTTTTTGTTTTTTTGTTTTTTAACATTTTAATTCCCTGGTGGTCCAGCGGGAGTGCTGGCGGCCGGTGCTGGGGGTGGTGAGCAGCAGTGCTGAGCATCCTATAGGACGCTCTGCGCTGTCAGCTACATGCAAAAGCTGCTTGGTGCTGCCCGGGAGTAGTAAATTCCCGAGTAGCACCATTCAGACAGAAGCAGGATAATTTCCTGGGACTTAAGTCCTGGGGAAAACCCTGGTCGATTGCAGGGGCGGCTACCCGGGAACGTGTCCCAGGTAGGTACCTTTCACACAGACATGAGACCCGGGAATTTTGGCCGAGGCAGGCCAAAATCCCGGGAATCTCGGTATGTCTGAAAGGGGTATAATTGAGCAGAGAGAGGCTCACAGTTTTTACTAACAATAACAAGAGCCTTGTTACCATGAATGTATAGGTAGTGGAATTAAGGGGGGCAATATCCAATTATCCATTAGAAAGCATGGGAATAAAATTAACAAAAGTTGGGAAAAATAAAACTTTCTGTTTCCAGGCCTTGTTACTTTTTAAGACTCTGACATGTATGCAAACCTTTGTGTGTTTGGATGAAGTAGCTGATATAATTTTACAGGTAGATTAATTGGTTTGTTACAACTGCCTGAGTAACCACTGATGGAATCATGAGAACATCTTACTATATATTACACTATATCAGGGGTTCTCAAACTCGGTCACATTTTCCAGGTCACCCAGCAGGTGCACAGTTATATTCATTACTCACTGACACATTTTAAAACATCCACAGGTGGAGCTAATTATTTCACTTGTGGTTCTGTGAGACCTGGGAAACCATGCACTGTTTGGGTCCCGAGGACTAGAGTGGCCAACCAGTCAGAGGCAAAGATTCAAAAAATATCTGTAGTCTAGTTAAAGAGCCAATAGCATGCGCGTGCATGCACAAGGCCACGCCCCATTTTTGTGCGCACACCTTTGGTATGACATTTGCAGGAGCATGACCTCCCCGTTTTTAGTCACGCTGGGAGTGAGCCTAGCACATTGAAAACACACAATTTACATAATTTTCCCAATATAATTTAATTATATATATATATATATATATATATATATATATATATATATATATATATATTTTTTTTTTTTACATTTTGCTGTAATTTTTTAATAGTGGGACTTTTAACAATCCTTGATTTCAATCTTTTTTTTGAATGTCCCCTGTAGTAGTGCCCCATATGGATTGCCCCCTGTAGTTGTGCCCCCTGTAGTTGCCGCTGACTGGATCTAACTAGATCCAGCAAGCGTGCAGGCTTCTAACATCACAAGTGACCCGCGCACTGCATCAGTGGGAACGCTGGCCTCTGAAACGATCAGGCTTCTTCAGCCTCTGATGGCTTCAGAGGTCAGCGTTCCCAGTTGCAGTGGGGGTCTGTGGGGGCCATTGTACTGCCGAGCCTCAAAAGAGCCGTGGGTTGGCCAACACTGCAATATAGTATCAAATATAGTATCAGATGTTCTGTTTTTAATAGAAAAAAAAAACTGGTTATTTGTATGTTGAGGCATTGCATTGTTAGATTTTAATTTTTTTGTTTATTGAAGTACAAGATGCCACAAGTCATTATGGGGTCATTATTCTATCCGTTCTGTCAGTGACTTTGTTACATTTTATTTGAGGATGTCTTGTTGATAGTCCTTTTTGACAGCTTATTGCCTCATTTGTAGCGACACTGCCTTGTTATGTGAATGTGAACATTTGATGGTTTCTCCTTAGGGCAAGGAGGGTGTTGTGAACAAGGAGCTTGTCCTGACTCTATTTGTAATGGCTGATTTGATGTATGTGTGATTCTTCTATCTATAACCTGGCACTTTGCAACTGGGATTTTATGAACAATCTATTTAATATACTAGTAATCAGGGCTACACATGCATGAAAGATTTGTCCTCTCAGAGTATATAATAAACTTGCCGGTATCTCTCTAAGGCAGCATTCCTTTACTTCCTTTTAGGGTTATTTCACAAGAATTTTTACCCCATTGCTTTGTCTTGTGATCCTATTAATCCTATCTCTGAACCCCAGCATGAATTTTCTCATTGAATTTTGGCTTCTTTCTCTACATCCCAGTAATGACCTGGATCAGAGCAAGAAACTTCCCAGCTGGGATAACAGCATTATCATTCCTGCAGTTGATTCCCATAACCTCCTGTCATCCTGCGGTCTTGGACTCCCCTCTCCATTCAGCAGAGAGCAGTTTTATGCGATGAGCTATTTTTATGAATGTCTGTGTATTAATGTGGCAGCTTATCTTGACTGTATCCCAGCATAATTAAGAGTTGGGTAAGGTATTCTACCTAATTTACAGTACCATTTGCGTTACACTTACAAATCACATCAGTAATGAGTAGAATTAAATTATTTTAATCTTGTTGGCTTGTCTCTAGGACTAGTTGGATCAGTAGATGTATAAACTAGTCGTGGCCTGTTTCCCAGTCTGTAAAGTGTTATATGGTAAAACTGTGTTCTAGTCCTGGCAAGCACTAATAAACACCTAGGTGATGTGCTACAGAAGACAATGACAACATTTGCATGCACCTAGCTTGGATATAGTGCTATCTTCCATCTCCATGCATACACTAATGCCACGTAAACACTAGACGATAAAGGTGAATGATAACGATATAAGTTCAACGATATATAGTTCATATTGTCTAGTGTGTATGGTCTGAACGATGCGCGCTCCTGTTAACGATAGCCCCAGTTTGCTGTACATGCAGCCCAACCTGTAGATAATCGCGAGTGATGCATGTTGCCGAATGGAGCATGGCCCCTCTCCCACCCCCTACCGTCGTTCTTCGTTTTTCGGCATCAGCAAGTGCTTGCCGATGCCGGCACCCCCGCCAGGCCCCCCGCTGCTGATGTTGGTGCATACACAAATTGGGCACGATTCAATTCAATGCAAATTAAATAGCCCTGGGAAGGAGCTCCCGAAGCAATTCAATTCAGAGCGCTGTTATGTTGCAGAATGCCCGTTTTCGCGCCTTAAACATGGTCTTTAGTTGCGAGAACGGGCATTCTCCGACTAAACTGCCTGGTGCGATGCTGTTTCTGAAGCGCTAAGGGCAGAAAACAGTATCGCGCCAGGAGTTTTGTTGGATTTCTGCTCTGAATTGAATAGCTCCGGGAGCTCATTCCCGGCGCTATTCAATTTGCGTTGAATTGAATCGAGCCCATAGTCTAGTGTGTATGCTGCATTACAGTTTTATTTAAGGTTAAAACTTTTTGTGAAGGTCAAAACCATATAAACGTAGAGCTCTGTTTGCTACATAATGTGACTATTAGTAGCACTATTGGCAATTTGATTTTGTTTTTTCCTTTTTAATAAACATGTTTTAGTTTTGTACTGATTATGTGAGGTTCTACAGCCTGTATGTTGATTTGTCTTTGTTCTTCTATTGCGACTTGTTAACTGACACTAGATATAATCTGGATAGGAGTGTTGTTTTTAAGCACAATACACTTTATCGCCCTGTCAGATGATGCCTTGACAGCTTCTTAAGTGTTTCTAATTGGATAGCTCATTTGGGATTTGAAGCTTGTAAATGTTCTTATTTTGGTTTGTGTGTGTTCACATAATCTCAGGAAGTTCTGGAATCCATGGAATGTCTGACATTTGATAGATGGCATTTATGTATGAACGTTGGGTCACAACAGTACTTTTACCCCCATTATCCTGCAGTTTAAGCTTCAGAAATATTTCTTACTATATTTTATATGTGTGCAATTGAATGACCTTGAGATACAAACACCCACACACAATAAATGCCTAAATTCAGTTTCATCTACGTAGGGTTGATACCCCTGGTAAAAGTGGTACCATGGCAGAACCTCTGCTTCTCCAAACTATCAGTCCCTGAGATCAGAAAAGGACATTGGCTGTAGCAATAAACAGTCTTAATCTGGGGTTGAACCCCTACAGCTAAAGGCGACGTGCCCTATATTGTAAACTGTCGTCTGTTAGTGGCCAAGACACTAGCACTTTCAGGTAGGATGAGCCCTAGGGCATTGTCTCTACTCATATAGACATCGGGCATGTTTTATTCTATTTAATCAGAGAAGATGAAATGTTTGATCTGCTGCTCTCTGCCCACCTGTTTGCTATTCTCTAGTAGCACTGCCAAGATTTTATAATCTGCTCCAATACTAGCCCCCTAAATATGGGGTATGGGGGTGTCAGATTGGCTTCTGCATTCTCTGCTGGTCATAATATTTAGGGTCTGCTTTAAATACTTGATATAGAATGTGTTTTAATAATGGAGTGAGAGTGGGATCTGCATTATACAATTTCCATGCAAATTGTGGATTATATTGTTTCCTACTTGACAAAACGTCACTGCCTCTTAGTACAATTCAGTGGCGCCAGCCTGCAGTATGATTGTTTTGATTAAAGGCTATTGGGTGTTCTAAATAAACAATATTGTGTATAGGATAAACTGTGTTTTGTTTGTATTTTAAGTGCGGTTTAGTCAGTGTTGTGTGAAGATTTTTTTTGTTTTGTATTGTGTGATATATATAATCTGTCCTGTTACTCTTATGTTTTGCAGGCAAGTGGGTGGTGCGATAATAAATTAAAGTTTGTTGGCTAGTTACACAGTAGGTGGTCGGTTCTGTTGTAGTATCCTATAGATTCCGGAATGAAGCAGGTTATATGGAGCTTGTGCCAGCAGACAAATATTTGGCAGCTGAAGTATTCTACAGTGTAGTCAAATATTTATCTAACTCTTCTTTGCTATGGAAAAGCCAGCCCTTGTTTTATAGATTGCCCCAGCAGTGAAGTGGTTAAGTGTTGAGACACCGTGTGACCAGAAGAGATTTAGGATAATCTGGTCCAGATAGGACTGTGGAGGAGTCTGGCTGGATTACAACTCTTTTCAGGGTTTATTTTGCATAGGAGCCATGAAATTAGACAGTTTAAGTTAGTTGTCGCTTGGGGACAACGCCCATGTTTCCAGGGCCTTTTTCTGTCTAGTTATGACTACCTGGAGTGTGTTCCTTATATCATTTTGGGCATTCAACAGTGCTGTTATCAGTTGGCAAAGCACTTCACAAATCAAGCTTGATAGTCACAGGTGAAAGTATCTTATAAAAGCGCCGTTTAGTAAATAAACCTTCAAGTTGGGGGTGTGGGGCACAGAGAGAGAAGTGTAAACCCTTGTATTAATAGTGCATTTAGGAGATAAACTGATCATTGTGGAAGTCAATGGAGAATTTAACCACACAGATCTTTACATCAGGTTCAGTTTGATGTAGTTTGGAAGGAGAAAGGGACAAGCAGATTTGGGTCTAAAATAAGGTAAATTCCACTAAAACAAAACACAAATGGCATACTGAAACATATGTGGCCTAAATGATAAGGCAGTGTAGAAAATGGTCACTTTAAAGCATCGAATTATTATATGCTGTCCATTTAATTGTATTTACAATACAAAATTGAAGAACATGGTCTACAGGCTATATAAACATTGCTGCATCAGCAGTCATAATACACAATAATAAGCCGCATCGGTTGAACCCAAAGGTTTTGTGCCATTATTGGCAGTGGGCAGGAGATGATGGTATAACTGTGAGAAGGAAAACACATCTAGCTCATTATCTGTTATCTGTTGGTGGTAGGGTAATGCTGGGTACACACTGACACACGTCGCCTGTTCCATGGAGCGGCCGATATATCTGTATTGCATTGGCGGGTGTGTACAGACAATATGTCTGTGAACAAAGTTGTTCAGACATTGCATCTGCCCTGCAGCACAGCCGATGCCGATATATATCAAGATGTCTGCCTGTGTGTATGGGCAACCCACCGACCGGCTGTACACTTGCCGTAGGGACCCACTGGTGAGTGACATCACAACTGGGTGGGCAATTGACACATTGGCAATCGTTGGGTAGGTCGGCCGGTGTGTACCCACCTTAACACTGTCAACTAACTATTTTTTGTACCTCCAATTTACAGATGACTATTTCCCTTTTGTTGCTGTTACAGTATATGAAGAGGGGGAATCTAATATGAGCAGTCTTTAAATCTTGGTACAGAATGTTACTACAATCACAGGTCTAATTTCTGTGCTTCAATACATTCAAGCATATACAATTGGAAGTGAGGTTTTCTCCAAACAAAAAAAAATCATGCCCAAGTGTGGAATACTCCCAATACCCGCAGTATTCAATTTAAAAAAAATAATGCATATGGGGCTTGCAGCACTGAAAACCCTTTGCTGCAAAGAAAAAAATAAAAACCTACTTACCTGTCCGTTAGTTCCCACGGCTCCTGGTCATCTCCCCTCCTTTACACTGGGGAGGGGGCTGCTGGGAGATGTAGGGATGCTTACACAAAAACAGGGGTCACAGTCACTCACACACGAATGTGGTCAATATTCTGGCCGCGGTAATTCCGGTGCTCAGAATCCCGGCACCGGAATCCTGATAGTAAGTAGCGGGGTTGGGGGGGAGAGTTACGGTTAGGCACTAGGGGGAGGGTTAGGTTCAGGATGCGGGGAGGGGGGGGGGGAGATGAGGGTAGGTTTTGGCAGTAGGGTTAGGCACTTGGAGGGAGGTTAGGGTCAGGCACTGGGGAGGGTTAGAATACTGACCAAGTGTCTGTATTATAACCCTGTCGGTATGCTGGCGTCTGGATTCTGACCGCCGGGATCCCCAGCTGTCCCAAGCGCTGGCATCCCGTACCCATCCCCTCGCACACATGCTGCTGCTGAAGACTGGGTCCCGACACTGGAGGGAGGAGACACTGCTTTGGCAGGTGTGTACTTACTGGCTAATTAAGCTTAATTGGAAACTTCAAATTGCTTAATTAGTCAATAGTGGGGGGGTGGTCACCGGGGTCCCAGAGCATTTCCCGACCATTTTTCCCACAAATATGGATTTTAGGAAAAATTGGTTGTGCTCTGGAGGTGCGCAAAAAAAAAAAAAAAAACAACCTCTCGGCGCTCATAAAATGAAAAACCCCACATCTAATTTAATAGCAAAAACCCAGCAGATGTGGGATTTTTGCTCTTCTTGCACCTAATTGAATACCCCCCTTTGTGTGCAACTTTTTAGCCACCTCCAAGTCACTGCCCAGGAATGCCCAGCACTTTTCCAAGACATTGGGGATACCATGTGTCTCAATTGCAACAGCGTCTTTAAGTGTAGACAATGTGTAACGCATGTGCCGTAGGAGTTTTTAGGGGCTTTCTCGCATGTGCAGTAGCAAAAAATTGCTCAACTCCTCAAACATTGTGTTTGTATGCTACTCGCAAACCAACAAATTGAATTGAAAGGGATAAGCTATGTAGCACTTCATTGGAAAATGGGAAACGCAATACAATTTAAAAAAAAAATGGTATGGTGAAAAATCTATCTTTGCAGCTTTGTATTTCTATAATTGTTTTTTTTTTTTTTTTTTTTTTAAAGCTATATTTTATCTTTTGTATGATGAGGTCTGCCTTAGATGTGGCAAGCCTTTGCTTTAATAACTATCTTGTCTAGTAGCTCTATTTCATCAGATATGCTGTGTGTGAATGATGCATTTTGCTACTACTTACATGTTTGATTTAAGTTTTGAAACGTTTGTGTTCTGATAGCATTTAATGTAAATTGGTTTTGTATGGTTGAGCTATGGTGTACTGTTTTTAATATTGATTGTGTTGTAATTGTGTATGTGCTTAGTACCAGACAATACATGACTAGCACACCAATACCAGAGTATACCAAATATAAAGGTTCCGTTCTGGTGTTACGCCTTTATTCACATATTGGAATGTTCTTTATTATATGGGAACATACTGCACATTTTGATTTAGGTTTTTTTTTTCCTCTGATTTAATGACCAATGTTTTATGGCCCTTGAAAAATATTCTATAGGAGATTGAAACAGTCGTCTATCACATTGGGCGCAAGTCAATTCTTTTCACCGGCAGCTGACCCCCTCACGCCTGACGGAGCTATTCAATTATTGCTCCTGCTGGGCGAGATCAGCTGCCGGCGCTGGCATTTCAGCTCGCACCCTCCGGGGTGGCGAGCTGAAATGCGCGAAGTGACCCTTTTGGATGCCCAAATGGAACTTTTCAACAATCGCGCCCAGCACTTTGGTTGCGTTTAGCTGTTTTATTGCGCTAAACCCGACCTCTATGGGTGCGATTTGTTATGGCTGTCTTATGACGTTGATTTTACCTCCTATCTTTTACTTTTTGGCAAAGTACTGTCCTGTACGTCTCTTTTTATACCAATTTACATGGTTCCTAGAGTTACTTTAGGGGGTGATTCAATTGTTTGACCGTGTTGGCTCCCATCTACAGTGGCCAGGAGCTAATTAAATGGTTTGCGTGACCAGCCCCTCGCTGTTAGCGACGTTCGCGTTCTCGCACCCTAATGCCCGCATTAAGTGGTTTCTCCCGTGCTAAGTACCAGGCATTCTGCAGTTAAGGCGCACGGCCCCAAAGTCCTACTTTAGGCAGTCTTGAGGCTCGGCCCAAAACAATTGAATAAGCTGCCAGCCACTTTAGATGGGAGATAATTCTCTCTAACAATTGAATCTCCCCCCATATTCGTCACAATCATCCGAGTCTGGGTAATATCAGACGGCAACAGGTTTCTAAACTCTATGGGAGATTTCAATTCAGCACTAGTTTAAGTTCCAGGGATGGGTGCCCAGAACTAATCAATTGCGTGCATCTTGTCTGGCATTTAAGACGCGTGATGCTGTTTCTGACATATGTGCCGGGCCCAATACTGCCCCGAGGCACTAGTTAGTGCGGATTTCTGCTCGCACCTCGGGAGGCGCATAAACAAATTAGCTAGTCATAGAATTGCAGCTCAGGCAAACTAATAAGCTCCTCCAGTACCCAGAGCTAACAAACTTGCACTGAATTGAATTCCGTCATGGGGCGGAATTCAATTGATTTCGCGGCCCGCATCTCCCGTCTAAAGTGACAGATCATCGCGGGCCGCTATTCAATTGTGCCAGCGTTTCACGCTGATCGCACCCAAAGTGGTCGGGTTTAGCCGCGTAAAACGGCTAACCCCGGCCAAAGTGCTGGGCACGATCGCGAAAACTGATGTTTGGGCGCCCAAACATGTCACTTTTCGCACATTTCAGCTCTCATCCCCCAGAGGCTGCGAGCTGAAATGTAGCGCTTGGCAGATGATCGCGCCCGACAGGAGCAAGAATAGAATAGCTCCGTCAGGCGCGATAGGGGATGAAAAGAATTGAATTCCGCCCATAGTTTATACATATGTTGCCGCCTGATATTACCCAGACTCTGATGATTGTGACACATTTAACTGTCCCCTGGTCCCATTTACTCGAAGACCCATTTGTCACATCATTACTCTGCACTTTACATAAGCACTGGAAGTAAAATCTCTGCTTTTAAAGGGAAAAAAAGATGACCCCGCCCACACACACACACACACGTTTGATGATAACTTATACATCACTGTAACGTATTTACATCTATCCATTAAGCAAGCATTTTCTGTTACAAGCCTGTTTGGCTGGTCCATCTTATTGTCTGTGGCAGAGTTTAATTGATTAGTAGTTTTACTTATAAAGAGGTCCTTTCATAAAATATAAGTTGCACATATGACAGTTGTAATATCAAAATTATATATGTGCCTTTACTCCAATTCTAATACAGAGTAAAGTTGAGGAAAAAATATATTTATCTGATGGATGGTTGGCAGGACGATTGATGTAATGGTTAGCAAATACTGCCTCACAACACTGGGGTCTTGGGTTTGATTTTCACCATGGCCCTAGCTGTGTGGAGTTTGTATGTTCTCCCCATGCTTGCATGGGTTTCCTCTGGGTACTCCAGTCTCCTTCCACACTGATGGGTTAATTGACATCTGAGAAATATTAACCCTAATGTGTATGTGTATACATATTGTGAAGAATAACTATTGTAAGCCCCACTGGGACAGAGACTGATGTAAATTGTCAGATATTTTCTGTAAAAAGCAGCGGAATATGTATGCACTATATAAATAACTGGAATTCTATACTAATATTATAAAAACTTTGTGTCTGTTCCAAGTTGATGCAGAAAGTACAGAACCAATTTTCATGAAAATGGTGTCATTTTGTGGTGGAAACTCCTAGAAATAACCTGCACTTTTTCATCTGGATCCTTCAAGTTAAAGCTGATCAAGAAAAACAAAATGTATTGACATCATCAATGCAGGAGATAGGTGTGGCACCATGTGCACGGCCGGGGGTGGGGGGAGAGGGGCTTTGGGCCTGCGCTCTCTTGAATAGGATAGGTTACATAGCCGTCTGTGCACAGGGCACACTGACATTGGTGTGAGTGGTGGGTGAATATGATAGGCTACATAGCAGTCTGTGCACAGGGCACACAGTGACATTGGTGTGAGTGGTGGGTGAATATGATAGGTTACATAGCAGTCTGTGTACAGGACACACAGTGACATTGGTGTGAGTGGTGGGTGAATAGAATAGGCTACATAGCAGTCTGTGCACAGAGCACACAGTGACATTGGTGTGAGTGGTGGGTGTATAGGATAGGGTACATAGCAGTCTGTGCACAGGGCACACAGTGACATTGGTGTGAGTGGTGGGTGAATAGGATATGGTACATAGCAGTCTGTGCACAGAGCACACAGTGACATTGGTGTGAGTGGTGGGTGAATAGCATAGGCTACATAGCAGTCTGTGCACAGGGCACACAGTGACATTGGTGTGAGTGGTGGGTGAATAGGATAGGCTACATAGCAGTCTGTGCACAGAGCACACAGTGACATTGGTGTGAGTGGTGGGTGAATAGGATAGGCTACATAGCAGTCTGTGCACAGGGCACACAGTGACATTGGTGTGAGTGAATAGGATAGGCTACATAGCAGTCTGTGCACAGAGCACACAGTGACATTGGTGTGAGTGGTGGGTGAATAGGATAGGCTACATAGCAGTCTGTGCACAGGGCACACAGTGACATTGGTGTGAGTGGTGGGTGAATAGGATAGGCTACATAGCAGTCTGTGCACAGAGCACACAGTGACATTGGTGTGAGTGGTGGGTGAATAGGATAGGCTACATAGCAGTCTGTGCACAGGGCACACAGTGACATTGGTGTGAGTGGTGGGTGAAGGCGCTGCTGCCACCAGTCTGTATAGCGCTGCTGGTCACATGGGCCACTCCTGCCACAGGGCCCCTATGCAAAGCAAGACAACTAGAACAGCTTAAATAGAAAAATGTTGGCAGAAGCGATTTCATTGTGGGCGAAGCCGCTGGCAACAGTATAACAAATGTTATAATGGTTACTTTTTTTTTTTTTTTTTTTTATTTAAATCCACATTGATTTATAACATGAAGTACAAGGAATGTATTTCACCAAGAAAACACTTTGAGAGTTGATCACATGTAATGTTAACTGAACACATCAAAGTGAAATGTTTTAATGTAGCTGGAAAAAATCTGTGTATTGAAAGCACACAACACGTACAGTATCTGTCACCTCTGTGCGTGGTAATTAATAAGGGGTTAGCACGCCCCATGTATTGTAGTGAGAGGGAGCCAGGCGAGCAGTGCTTATGGTCTTTCTCAGGCTAAGCCTAGTCCTGCTGCGTTTTGCCTATATTCAGTTGTGTGCACATTTATGGAGGAATCACACACGGTGTGCTGTGCTATTTTCAGATGAAAAGCATAACCGTATTAAAGGTAATTTCCTTCTTTTTGCCTACAGTACATTTTGTGTTTGTTCTTTTTGCAGTTTAAAGGAGCTTGTTTGAAAAGCCAATTATTGCAGCCCCACTGTATGGTTGTGTATACATTATAGAAAAGCATAATACAATATATATTCTTGGACTGTATTTGCTAACTAAGAAGGGGATTTCCTGTTGCTATGAGATGACTCAGTCTCAATCAATTGACAGAACCTCTTTGCAGTTGTGCTTCAACCACTTTATGGTTTTTTGTTTTTTTTTCTGCAAAAAAACAAAAATTAAAAAAAGAAAAGAAAACACAAATCCCTTATGTCCTGGGAGTTAGAACACCATTTCTATTTCTAATATTTTTTTTTTTTTAGCTAGCAAAACTTGTTGACTGTTGCCGTGGGGGCGGAGTCATACCTTCAGCACCCCCTCAAATCCGGTGCACGTGCACCTCTAGCCCCCCCCCCCCTAATTCCGGCCCTGCATATATTTAGGAATAATACTTCTGTGTAGTGTGTTTGTTTGTATAGCCTACTTATCTGGTTATGGCTGTGTGGGTGGTCCTTGATGTAAATGAAACTGGGACATGTTGACATTTGTTGAAGGATACAGGAAGTGGAGGTGGGTGTGATAGATGCACATAGGAGAGTGACTGTATCTGTATAATAAAATGTAGTAGTATTAGTGAATTATGTGGATATTGTCCAGCTCTTCCAAAATCTGTTTCATATATCTTCATATATGCAGGGCCGAAACTAGGATATCTGTCACCCAGGGCAAGGCCGTAATTTTGTGCCCCCTCCCTTCCTGTACCTGGGTTTTGTCCTTGCTCCTCCATAAGGCAGTGCACTAGTCAGATGTCCATGGTATAGTGACATACATTATTCCACACACCATAATGCCCATTACACATTATGCCACACACTGTAATGTCTCTTACCAAAGTGCCACTTACATATTTGCCCCTGACACCATTTTATGCCCCACAGTAAGGCTTCTAATTACTTTTAAATTACCTACTCGTTGCCAGGGGTCTCATGCTTGTTGCCAGGGGTCTCATGCTTGTTGCCAAGGGTTTCACAGGAGAAGGTGCTGCTCTCTGCATCTACTCCCTGCAGCACCAGCGTTCCCGGCACTTCTGGGAATGCTTTGTGCTATGCTGTAGCCTAACACACTAGAGGTCCAGTAGGACCTCTAGCATCTGTCTCCTCCTAGGCGGTGGTCATTTTTGGAGGGCCGTTTTCAGCAGATTTCATGCGGACGGCTAGTCCGCATGGAATCTGCAACCCCCAGGCCACCGTGGAGGTGGAGTCATACCTTCAGCACCCCCTCAAATCCGGTGCACGTGCACCTCTAGCCCCCCCCCCTAATTTTGGCCCTGCATATATTTAGGAATAATACTTCTGTGTAGTGTGTTTGTTTGTATAGCCTACTTATCTGGTTATGGCTGTGTGGGTGGTCCTTGATGTAAATGAAACTGGGACATGTTGACATTTGTTGAAGGATACAGGAAGTGGAGGTGGGTGTGATAGATGCACATAGGAGAGTGACTGTATCTGTATAATAAAATGTAGTAGTATTAGTGAATTATGTGGATATTGTCCAGCTCTTCCAAAGTCTGAGTTTCATATATCTTTAAAATGTTTTGTTTTGTGCTATTAGGGACAGTGAAAGTCTAGGACTGTTCCTAGAAATTGTGGATGTTTTCTGGCCTATGGCTTGTCACATTGTACATCAGATCTTCTGCCTACTTACCTCTCTTTAGATGCCATTGCCTATTGCAAAGCTGGCATGTACAGAATACCATCACAAGCACATTGCACGGTAAATGCCCTTTCTGCTGCATCTATGAATTGTAATTAGTCAAGAAAACCTGTATTAGTCTTTGATTTAGAAAAAGAAATGCTAGATTACAATCATGACATAGAATCGGTGTATGGCAGGTTTTCTGGGAATTGTATGTTGTCCCCATGTCTGCATAGTTATAGTAGCAGAGTAGTTTCTGCTAATTGCATTATATCAGTGGTGAGGATATGGACCCTACATACCAGTGAGTCTTCCTGGTATTTCAGATGATGCTATAGGGCCATATTCAATTTGAAGGGAAAAGGCCGTTATCGGCAATAGTTTATCGTCGATTACGTCATTTACGCCTATTTCAATTATGCTCATATTCAGTTACATTGACTTTTTGCCAGTGTGAAAAGTCAATGTAAAAAAACGGGGATAATTTTTCGCCAGCCCTTAGCAGGCGAAGAAAAGTGCAGAATTGGGGTTCAGGGGTGCAGGCTTAAAAAAAAAAAATAGCCTGCACCCCTGGGAATGGTCCTTTAAAATTTATCTGTGTCAAAAAAAGTAAAAAAAAACAAATAGGGACTCTCCAACAAAATAAGTTCAATTTTGGGGTTAAAAAAAAAAATATGGGGAACAAGTTTTAAACTAACTAAATAAATTCTGGAAGGGTTCCCAAGTATGCGGCAGGTGTTTTTAAAGAATGCGGGTGGTAGTGGCAGGTGCATTTTTGAAGAATTTTAAAAATGCACCTTAGGGACTTGAACAAGGATGCAAGCATATTTTTATGTACCCCAAATTTGATGCTCCTAGGTTTTTTTTTTTTTTTAAATAAAAGCCAAGTGCTCTTCTTCACCCCTTCTTCCCTGTTGGGGAAAAAACACCTGCTGCAGCAATTTAAAAACCATACTTAACTTCCACATGCCAAAACGGGGGTACTCATAATGATCCTTCATGTCAAGACATCATTTGGAGGGGGGTCCCTAGATGCTTTTACCGAAAATTCCTGAATTTTTTCTGATACTTACCTTTCCGCCGGGTCCTGTTTTCGTAGCTTTCAAATTTAATACAGGGATAAAGCGGGAGCGCGTCCGATACTTTATCCCCGTAAAACCTCCGATGTGGAGCGAAAAGTCCAGCACTGACTTTTCGTTCCAATATTGAATACCTCCCATAGTGTGTTAGCGCAGTGCAGACTATGGTGGTTTTATCGTCTGACTGATTAATCAACCGTAGGTTAAAACTACAGTGTGCGCTGCATGAGCAGGTCAAGCTGGGGCTTCTATTGTACAATCTGACGCTTCCAAGAATTATGTATACCCCACCCCATTGCTGACCAAGATCTACTTGTGAGTCCCAAGGAAATAATCCGGTTGCCACCACTGTTCTGCATAAACATTCATTAGTTTTTGTGTTTGTATTGCTGTGTTGTGTCTTGCTTGACTAGTATGCTTTGTAGGTATATATGTCACACATTTAGTGTGTGTGTGCGCGTGTGTGCATGAGTGCGTTTTCTTCATTTAGGATTAAGAGGAAAGATTGCGACTAAACAGTGGTGTTTTTCCTATACCAGGTCAGCCCTCACAAGGAACAAGTGCAGGGAGGGTGCACTTTAATGTACACCATAGAATACATAGACTATATTTAGGTGCTGATGCAGTCTTATACGCAGTTCAGGTGCAGCCGCATTGTGTGCTTGGAAATAAATGTGTCTTCGCCTGTACTCAGAGTTGGCTGTATCTATGGTACACACTGCGCCCATCCATCCGCTTGTGAAAGTAGCCATACGCCTTTATGACTGATCTCTGCATACACTCGCCTCTGGACAGCCCACCATTTCCCCTACACGCCCTCCGAAAACTCCTAAGTGGGAACACTCACTCAGCTGACAAGTGACGCGTGCTCAGCCGCAGCTAAGTGCATAGGACTCACTCCTAGTTGCTCAGTGTTGCGTATGCTCAGTGCTAGAAATGGCAGGATCCCTCCATAAAACGGTCTTGCGTGCAACACTGAATCAGCGCAGTAAACTATGAATAACAATATATGTTGCTAGGAGGAAGAACTGTTTATTTAACAACTTCAATTTTTTTTTGTTCAGTGGTTGCTCTGGATACCGGATTGTCTTGCTTATGTTTAGTAGTAGTGCTCCTGACCTTAAGTAAACGCTTCCTCAAATACTGGAGAGTAGTACGTTTAAATATGGATTAAGTTGTTTGGCATTGCAACATAAATTATTGTAATTTATTAAGGGTTTTTCAAATCTGAATTTACAATTCACTTTTTGTAGACTTGTGATCTCTGCCCCTGTAATATCACAGACAGGGTTAGATATTTCCTACTAATGTCGCTCCCATAATTAGCAGTATGTCTGGAATGCAGCATATCAGCACAGAACCGGACCTCAGTCCATAGCATGTAGCAGCTATAATGCCTCACTACTTATCACAGCAGCATGGTAACTGTTTCAGTGCTCAGAGTACTCTTGGAATGACTCCTAATTGTCTATTTATCCTTACTTCCTATCTCCTGGCAGAGCGAAGACAAACGCAGCCTCGCACTGGGCGGCCATGTGGGTTTTGACAGCCTTCCGGATCAGCTCGTTAGTAAATCTGTCACCCAAGGCTTCTGCTTCAATATCCTATGCGTAGGTAAGCTACATGTGGTGTGTATGATGCTGTGTATTAAGTTGTTTCTATATGCCAATTATATTAGTGGATTTGACTATGACTTACAAAACAAACCACTAAAAGTGTCATGGAAGACTTTTTTGAAGATGGAGTTTGCAGATTACCAACTTTGTAGTGCTTGGCACTTTGTATTGTTCAGATAAGGTATACAAATGACTGGCATATCCCTGAATATTTCTCCAGGCAAAATTGGGACAAAATAAGTCCCGCCTTTATCCATCCACACCACTATGCCAACATGCTGACACTCGTACGTACTCCCTAATGCCAACAGTATTCGTTACTACCAAGCTGAGTTACCGCTAGCTCATTTGTTCTAGAACTACTTAAAAGAATAAATGCCCTGATGCCCCAAGGCTAAACTCTTATTCAGTTTTATTTTTTAATTAAGATGAAGTCATAATTTTAATCAGCGTCACTTGTTAGGTATGTCAGTTTCCTCCATGACTGTCTGTTACAACAGCCTCATTTCCTTCTTGCACGTAAGGATACTGAATTTGAACCTCTATACGCTCCTACCTATACCTTCTAAAACCTGCCTATAAACCTCTAAAATTGACGCCATTTGCGTACGCAGTCATACAGTAAAATAAAGACTTTGTGCTTTGGAAACACATGTTCAAGGTCTAAAGTATTGTTCAAGTAAAATACAGATAGTTACACGCTGTGATCTAAGTACAATTTAGCGCAAAGAAATTATACAGACCCAAGGTACAATTATACATACGCACGCGCTCTGGACCAGATACCGGCATCAGCAAGAAACCTTCGGCAATCAGCAAGAAGACTCCAGATTGGGGTCACAACACACACATTTATACCCTTACAGAAACAGACAACACAATAGAGAGGTTTGTTGCTGATCCCATTGGTTCCCCCATCACGGTGCGTTTGTTACAGGACATTTAACAGGTGGATTCAAATGGACACAGGTCAGCCTCCGACAGCCTATTGTCTCCTCTATTCCCCCTTCATGCAAATCTAAGCTGTTGGTTTCACAAAATAAATTTTTGGTGCTTTATATCTCTACGGTCCATAAGTTGAGAATGCATGTTGCGATCTTCACACCGATGATACCGGAAAGCTGTTGAGAAAGTGCAGATCAGTATAATACCAAACACGGCTTACTTATCACGTATTAAACCTTAGATACCAAAATAGCCTTTATTTCACAGCATTTGTAATAAATGGATAAAACTTGAATCTTATACTTTAAAGCTATGGAACCTTTTATGTGGGTGTGCATTGTGTAAGTATTAGGGGTTATGGAATAGACGCTAGTTAGGTTTATCTGATTTGGGGTAGATGTGCACGCATGCAGCTAATAAACAGCGTTCGCATGCAGGATATTGTGCATTCGCTAGCCTGTCTGACAGTGAGTTTAAAAGAGCAGATTTCTTACCATTGTTCGTTCAGTCAAATTCAAGTGTCTGGGCCATATTACAATTGCCACAGATACACCTGTCCACATGTGGGGTCTTTCCTTTTACATGCAAAAACACCCACAGCTCCTGGTGTATTGTCTTTTCTATTTACTTTTCTCAGGAGGCTGTTTCTCTAGTTGTTTTGGTATTTCTCTATGCAAGGTTGTCCCCAGTACCAAAAACATTGCCATCTGTACTTAGCTCGTGAGTTGTAACTTAAAATGGCGTCGTGCAGATTCTTATTTTTAAGATGGAGTCTGGTTTCCATTCGCAAGATGGCGTCGCTCCAAGCTAATTTTACACTGATTCTGTCTCAGCCACTAAACCAGCTTCGACACACCTTACACCTGTATGACTTAGGAGCAGATTGAAACGTTCCCACAGTTTCCACATTCCCTGCACCAAGAGTCAATTATGGCCTTAAGCCAGGTGCACGCTATACAATTATCGGGCCTTTCAGCCAATGATTGGCTTATCGGACCAATACTTATATAGTGTGTATGATGGAGCTTTAGCCGCTAAATGTCTTTAAATGCTCCTGCACGGTCAGATTGGGACGTCGGGATCTGATATGCTGCATTTTCCCGACCTCCCTATCCCATTGAAGAGATCTGAAGGAAGTACACACTGAGCTAGAAATTGCTCAGTGTGTACGGGTGCACACCAATCCAATAATCGCTTTATGGGATCAGGGCCTTTATCTGATATGTGGCAACATTATCCAAGTGCACATATGGCGCTGTAATATGCACATCTATATTTATTGTATGTAATAACAAGTCGGGCAGAACTTGTTTCGCCTGACTTCAGTATTTTTTTAATGAAATTTGAGGGGCAGATTCTAGATCATTGATTGCCAACCGCGATCCTCAAGGCACACTAATACCCCTTTTACACCATAGCTAAAACCTGGGTTATTGCAGGGTAAACCCGGGCAGCTCCCTGGTGTAAAAGGGGAGAGGGTTGGATCGCCGGGTCGAGTGACTCGGCAATCCAACCCAGGTAACTAGCAGGGTTTAACACTGGCGTAGCCCGTGTGAAACCCTGCTGTGAGAACAGCGAACTTCGGCTAAATTCCGGGTCTGATCCGGATAGGAACTCTGTTCCAACTTCGGGTCAGACCCGGAATTTTGGTGGAAAAGGGGTAATAACAGTCCTGGTTTTAGTGATATCCATGCCTTAAGCACAGGTGGTTAAATCAAAATAACTGAGGTACTAATTAAGTCACCTGTGCCCAGCTATGGCTAGCCTTAAAACCTGGACTGTTAGTGTGCCTTGAGGACCGTGGTTGGGAACTCCTGTTCTAGATATTAAACAGCTGATTTATTTTCAAGTTCTTGCACATTTGCAATAAAAAAAACCATTCCAATTAAACCAAAGCGCTGGTCAGCTGTGAAATTACCCTGCGTTTTGTCTTTGCATCAATACAGGTTCTTCTGAAACTTGTTGGAATTGTACCTCTACAAGTGACAAACTGCATTCCAGAAGTGCAGCAGACTGTACAATCAGTATGCCTTTTGCTGCAATATGCTTTTTCTGCAGAAGCATTTCATGAAACAACATGGTGGAGAAGCACGTTCCAATCATCCGGTCTTATTTTTTTCTCCTCCTTGCCATTATGCTTTGATTTTGCTGAAAGGTTTCCATTACCAACAGTAGTAGTGTATGCAAGTTGTTTAGATGAGGGAAGTCATTTTGCCAGTAGCTGCAGATACTAAAAGGATTCTAATGTGGTGGAATCCCTTTTATTGGGTTTAAACCCTATAGCTATGTGCATTTGCTGCATCTGTTGGAATGCAGACAGTGTTTGTATTTATAACGACACTGACCAGTACTGTAGGAATATACCTGCTGTAAGAACATTGTGTGTAATTTAGGATATGTACTATAGTCGTGACCATTTCTAAGGAAATAATTCTACTCAGTTGAGCGATTCATACTCCTCCATTTCTAATTTCAGTGAAACATTCTCTTTTGCGATTATTGTATTCTGCCAAGATGGCTACTGTCCCCAATATTGAAAAGGGAGTGGTGCAATTCCACAATAAATGGAGCCTCTATATAGCCCTATAGGATCCTTCCATGTAAATCTAGATCTTTTGAACCATTTAAAGATACAAATTGGTATTGGTCAGTCTCTCTTGTCTTTCGGTACTTAATGCCTTTGTACTGATCGAATATATCTTCTGTATATTAAAATTGACATTACTTATCACTTCTGAGGTCTTGTCCTGTCTGTGTTTGGCAGGTTTGATAACAGATGGATTTAGGGATGCACTGACATTTTAGTGGTATTCTCCATAGATGACCGGCTATAATCCTCACTACAACTTTCAAGACTCCCCTCGCGGTCCCATTCTTTTACCCTAAATGTATTAATATTGTTGGTTTTCTTTGCATGGTATGTTTTAAGTGGACTGTAGACCTGGCCTACTATTCAGTCCAGGACTTTCCTTGACTTTCTCACATGTACTTGTCAATATATTCATTTTGTGTATGTCTACATTGGTGTTTTGGCTGTATACAATGCTGTGTGCGAGCAGTGCGGGGCCTTGGGGATGGCAGTGGCAAACGGGGGGTTTCCAAATGCTTAATTTTAGAGTGAGTGTGGCCAGTCAATGAAGAGGGCAGAATTAGTGCTTAACCAGCTTTAATAAGCGCTATACAAAGTGTATTGTGTGTAATAATTCCAGCATATACAGGACCAGTGATCACAGTAACCCATTATATGTGTCATACAAAGTGTATTGTGTGTAATAATTCCAGCATATACAGGACCAGTGATCACAGTAACCCATTATATGTGTCATACAAAGTGTATTGTGTGTAATAATTCCAGCATATACAGGACCAGTGATCACAGTAACCCATTATATGTGTCATACAAAGTGTATTGTGTGTAATAATTCCAGCATATACAGGACCAGTGATCACAGTAACCCATTATATGTGTCATACATAGTGTATTGTGTGTAATAATTCCAGCATATACAGGACCAGTGATCACAGTAACCCATTATATGTGTCATACAAAGTGTATTGTGTGTAATAATTCCAGCATATACAGGACCAGTGATCACAGTAAGCCATTATATGTGTCATACAAAGTGTATTGTGTGTAATAATTCCAGCATATACAGGACCAGTGATCACAGTAAGCCATTATATGTGTCATACATAATGTATTGTGTGTAATAATTCCAGCATATACAGGACCAGTGATCACAGTAAGCCATTATATGTGTCATACAAAGTGTATTGTGTGTAATAATTCCAGCATATACAGGACCAGTGATCACAGTAACCCATTATATGTGTCATACATAGTGTATTGTGTGTAATAATTCCAGCATATACAGGACCAGTGATCACAGTAACCCATTATATGTGTCATACAAAGTGTATTGTGTGTAATAATTCCAGCATATACAGGACCAGTGATCACAGTAAGCCATTAGATGCACCAGTAGGCCATCCTGCCTGAGCTGAATGTTTTTTATTTTAGATGTGGGCACCGTTCCAGACTATTGGAGCAAGTCCAGGAGTCTGGGGGAGCAGCAGAAGAACCTAGCACTGCCCTGGGCATACTGTATATGTACATATTGGGCTCTATAGCAGTGCATCTCTAACAGTGCATGTTTTCCAGATCTTCTAGTTGGTGCACAGGTTATTTATTACTGGCTGATACATGTTAAAAGATCCACAGTTGGTGCTGATTATTTCATTTGTGATACTGAGAAGAACACTCAGCACTAGTAACAATCTATTATATTACTATTTCTGTTGTGGTCATGGTGTGGGCTGGGGAGGGGGTTTTCCAGGCAGACGGAAACCCCATTGCGTTTCCCTATGGACGGCACTGTCACTACCCGTGTATCGGGCTAGCAGGGTGCCTGGATAGACAACCTAGAGCCAGTAAGGCTGGTGCAGTGCCACCCGGAGCATCCTTTGGATGCTCTGGGTATGCACCTTGCAGCCTGTACAGCTGTCCAGGGTGTACCGAGAATGCTCCCGGCAGTGCCGTACTTGCTGGTGGTGTAGACCAGAGAAAATGGTAAGATGCTGCCCTTTTTGATTCTTGGTGCCAGGTACTCTGTGCAAGTTGCTGACTCAGGATCCAGCTAAGGAACCCCAGACATCAATCTTCCTCCATAGTTGAAGTTGGTGTTTCACACTGTGGGAACTATCCTTTCGCCTACTCAATAGCATACAAAAACCCCTCGGTTCATAGGACCTTTTTCCTCCACCGGTGTGCCTAATAACCCAGCCAAAAGCCATTTTTTCTTATTTTGCCATCTGAAAATGGTTTTCTCACTGCCACTGAACTTGTCAAACCTGTAGCTCGAAATCTGACTGGCTCCACATTGTGGGCGTGTCTTGAAGACCTTTTTTAGCATCATCTCCCCCCCCCCCCCCCTTCCCAAAATAGACCTTTACCATTTTTTTACCCATTCACATAGAATCCTCTGTAACCAATTGACATCCCCCTCCTCCTGTAATGTTATGATATTCCTTCCCCACCCCTGTGGCATCTTCCTGGAGGTTGATTCCCCCAGTAGTAGAATACCTCTCCCACCCCAGTGACGATACATTGATGGTGATGACTCCATTTATTATGGATCATCCTATTTGCTCCCTCCCATGCTCCTCCTCCCATATTATGCAGAGCAAAACGCAGCGGAACGTGTGACAGGCTGCTCAGAGGGGACCAATCCGTCAGCACTGAGCAGCAAGCAGCACTCATAGTGGCTGATGATCATACATAAGCCCGATATGAATGTGCCCTGCGGCTATCAGTGATGTAGTGCTGAGAGAGGGGAACTTCCTTACTAAGCACTTTCGTCTCCAGAATGCTGTTTGCAAGGCATTCTGGGGCACACAAATCACACTTGATGTCAGTCAGTGCCTTGATTATTATATCTGATCTTCTTAACAGCAGGCATATGCCAGTGGACAGAGAACGCTAAGTCATTCTTTACATTTAGTGGCATTACTAAAGCTCTGCTTTATTCTCTCCTCCCCGCCCATTTGTGTGTGTGTCTGTGTGTGTGTGTGTGTGTGTGTACACTATTTTTTATTTTTTTTAAATTGGGAGGAACACCTTGTCCCACTGACATTGTGTTATGGGGGACTTATGTAATTTGTACACCTCAGCCCTGAAGTAAGTGACTTCAAATGCCCATTGGCAATGCATACCTGTACACCGGAGGGGGATTTATTACCATACGCTGGGCTCCTTCTGAGGAACAAATGTCTGAACCTCAACGTCAGCACAACTTAGGTATTTCCTAAGAAATGTCAGACATGTTAACAAGTGCCTGATTGCTATGTAGATAGGAGTGCTGTAGTTGCTGGAAGTCATTGATGTGACTCGCATTTGGAATTACGGTACATGTAATTTTTCCTTTGGGATTTATGTCTGTTTGACATGTTAGATAAGAGAAGTATAAAATATCTAAGACATTAGTTAGCGTGCCTGTGTGGAAGCAAAAATCTCATAAATCCTTCAGAAATGGCCTTGAAGCTATTTTCATATTAGATTTGATATGTTGATTAAAATAAGATTGTGGTATTAATCCATGAGAATACCAGCTGTGTTTATTAATAGATGTTGATTGAGGGAGCGGGAAGGACCGTCTTGATGATGGAGCAAATTTTCCTGGTATTATTGGTGACTACATCACAGGTTTGCAATCTGATGTTCTTCAGTTGTTGTAGTACTGCAACTCTCAGCATCCTCAGTAAGCCATTTAACCGCTGCTACATGGTGCCTTTGCTTGTCAGACTATGGGAACTAGCTCTTTCTAATGGGAAAATCTGATTTGTCCCCTAGGTGAGACTGGTATTGGAAAATCAACATTAATGAACACACTGTTCAACACGACATTTGAGACGGAAGAAACCAGCCACTATGAGAATGGTGTTCGCTTACGTCCCCGAACATATGAACTTCAAGAGAGCAATGTGCACCTGAAACTGACAATTGTGGACACTGTGGGATTTGGAGACCAAATTAATAAAGATGACAGGCAAGAAGTTCACTGGCATGTTTGGGGTTGTGGGTGGTGTTGGTGACTTTGTGTCTGTAATAAAATCACCAAGAAACACTCCAGAACCACTTTTTAAGCCCTTCATCCAAGCCTTATGTAGTATAGTGTCTTTTTATAAACTATGCACCTTATTTATCATAATTGTTGAGTAATCAGTATTCTTTTTTTGTTCTAGGCACAAAGCAGGCATTTGACAAATCTCCTTTTACGTTTTGCCATCTATACGTTTTGCATTTCCTCCCTTCCTCCAAAACAATATGATAAAAATACTGAGCTTTCTTATATATCCAATCTGTATTGTACAGTATAATATAGCAGCATATCATGGCCACAAGTAAAGGTGCGCATGCAGTCTTGGCAGCCATTTTCTGAGCTAAACTAACATTAAGCTCATACCTCAACAATTACACAATTTACTGACTTGATAGGCTGCATTCTCATGGGTGACTAAAATGTTTGTAGGGACAGGTACACAAAATTGAGGTGAACAAACCTGTTGAATGCAAACATAGGTTTTTAAGTGAATACCTTTAGCACATAACACTGGTTTTGCACAGCACACCTTGCACATACAATAATAACAGCTTTGTGTGCATCTTTCTAAACTAATTCGCACTGCCGAGCAAACCAGGTGACACAACCATAAAACCCATATTTTATTTTTCGGACATACCCTACTATTACAGTAATTGAGAAGAATGCTCTCCTGAGAGGGCTTTTTTTTTCTTTCTTAAATAAATTTGATCTGTCTGGAGCATAGCAGCAGTCAGTTTGAGAGACATAAATCATGGAAAAGTGACGGTGTCACAGCCTTCCAGTGATCTTGGCGTTGGTGTGAAGCCTGTGGTTTCTTTCTCTTCTTAATTACTTGAAGCTTACACATAAATAGAACTCAGCTGTCAGCTTTGCGTGATGATGATGCTGGAAGGCATAGCATAGACAATGTGGTGATGGGTCTTTACCGTAAATTGGAACATGCATTGTAAACAATATTCCCCCCAAGCAAAATGATTTACCACTATTGTGCGCTTTGATGTGGGCAGGGCTCCCTTTACTTTGGGGACGGTTTTCAGATCTTAAAATATTTTAATGCCAGTATAAGAGAGGCAACTGGTTCATGTTATATTTGTTTATTAATGCAGCAATCCCATGACAAAATGAGGTGTGGAGTGTATTTCCCCCTCTTTATAAATCATTGTCGTAGGATGTTAGAAGAATCTTGATGTATAAAATTTCTACTTGGTCTGTACAGGCGGCTATTAATTTATTATTTTAGAGCAGTGGTGTGAAACTCTGGCCCTCCAGCTGCAGTGGAACTACACATCCCAGCATGTAGTGGCACTGTTTTGCTATTAGGGCATGCGAAAACTCTGGCAGGGCATGCTGGGCTATGTAGTCCCACAAAAGCTGAAGGGCCCGAGTTTGTCACCACTGTTTTTTAGAGTGTGTAATGGACAACCATAGCAACCACTGTAATGGACTACCATGGCAACCACAGTCCTATGACGCATACTGTTGGGAGCCCCTCTGCTTAATTTTCCCTAGTGTGTCTTGGCCTGATTCAGAGGTGCACGCAACTGCACAGCTACTATTCCGTTTGCATCCAACTTAAATTTGCTAATGAGCCAGCCACCGTCTTGTGCACAGATGCTCACATCCACTGCTTACGTACAAAAGCGGAAACATCGGTTGCACATCAAACCTCTGAGTAAATATCGCTCCATTGCACCCACCACGGAATCTGCCTGTGTATGTATGTATGTATGTATGTATGTGTATAATATATATATATGTGTGTGTATGTGTATAATATATATATATATGTGTGTGTATGTATGTATGTATATATGTGTGTGTGTATATGTATGTATGTATATATATATAATATATATATATATATAATGTGTATGTGTATATATGTATATGTATATATATATATAATTATTATTTTTTTTATATTTCTAATGCGTTACATATCTTGATTTTATTGCCAGAGAAAGCAAGTAAACATATAAGGGGACGTGACCTAAAGGTTCCGATGACCCCATTACCCACTTCCACTTGTGTCTACATTTCGTGGCACAGTAGCATTTTTTTTTTTTTGGACTCCTTTTTGTGTTCAATGCAATTGTCTTCATTGACTCCCAGCCAGCCCCCTCTCTCCAGATAAGGGCTTTTTTTTTTTGTCTGTCCAGGTGGTACTCTTATAAGTGTTTCCTCTGGCAAAATTGATCTGTGGGGCCTAATTTATATATCGGCTAAAGTAAAAAGCAGTGGGGGTAGGGCACAGCCTCCAAGTACAGTGAGCGCCCTCAGAGCTTGCTCCAGCCCTAACTAGAATGTAGAATTATGCATTCTCATTTTATTAAACAAGTATCCACTAACAGACCTTCCAGAGCTTGAATGAATATGCTTGTCAGCTGAGCACAGTGTTGGGCAGTGATGTAATGGGCAGAACCAATATTGATGAGAATACACCCTATCACTAGGAGCCAGGGACACCACTGAGGCGTGATGTGAGAATGCAGGCTATTGATACGCTAAGCACTGGTGACCTCACTGAGGTATTTCATTCATACAGTGATATTATTACTTCCACACGAAAGCATTCAGTAATGTGTAAGTTGATTAGAAGGTTGCCTCTATTGTATGTAGTCAGGTGCTGCAGTTTAATTTAAAAAGTGACCTTCAGTGGTATTGTAAATTAATAGAAGCATTGTTTAGTTACTGTGTTACAGTAATCATTTACCATGGATAACTGTGCAGTCTCCAGTCCAGGACTATACTGATGCCCTGTGTAAGTGTCTTTGCTTTCTACATCAGGGTCCATAGGGTATCCACAGGATACCATGGGGTATAGGTGATGACGTCAGGCATCGGGCACCATAGGGTTAAGTTTTCAGCCTCCCAGGATGCACTAGGGTCCCCCTCCTATACCCCGCCCGCGAGCCAAGGCATCTCAGTTTCGTTGGTGCCCGGCTTGGAGTCGGAGCACCTGTTTAGACGGGGGCTAGGGATAGCCCCTGAAGTTTTCTTCAAGGCAGCTGTGGCTGCCCATCTGGAAGTACAGCATGGACAGTCATTATTGACGTCCATGCTGTCTTCCCTACACCCCCGCCGATACCAAAACGCCGGTACTGACCCGGGGATGCTGGTAGGCATCTGGGGTCACAGCTAGCGGTGACCCCAGATGTTTGGGACCATGGCCAGATTTAAGGGGGACAGATAGTTTGGAGGCGTCTTTCGATTCCGACTGTTCGGCTGAACAGACCGAGTTGATAGGCAATCTCCGGGATTCGGCCACTTACATTAATGAAGCGGCTTTAGATATTAGTACACTGACTTCTCGGATTTCTTCGGTAGCTGTGGCGGCTCGTCGCACCTTATGATTGCGATCTTGGAAGGCGGACGCTGATTCAAAAAAGGGCTTGGAAGTTTTGCCTTTTAATGGAGAAGTCCTATTTGGTCTGGATCTGGACAAAATTGTAGCCACGCTGGCGGCAGCCAAATCGGCATGTCTCCCATCTGCTGCAGTTCCTTCCAGTTCAGGTACGTCGGCCTTTCGGCCTTACAGGGCCCAGGGTAGGCCTAAAGCACAGTCCTTTGCCCGACAGGCTGGCCCTAAGAAATCGGCCAAGCCCCGGAAGCAGGCCTGGAGTACCAGGCGTCCGGCCCTTAAGTCCGATGACAAACCTGCGGCCTGACGGTCCGGGCCTCCCTTTGGGGGATCCCAAAGTGGGAGGCCGCCTGCTACGGTTCACCCAGTGTTGGTCGGTAACCACGACAGACAGTTGGGTTCACGAGGTGGTTTCTCACTGGTATGCCCTCTCCTTTCGGCACAGGCCCCCATCCCGATTCTTCACCACGGGTCTTCCATCAGATCGGAACAAAGTCACGGAACTGCGGAAGGTTTTGCACTATGCTCCAGGCTGGAGTTATAGTGCCTGTTCCTTTCTCCCAGAGGGGCCTGGGTTTCTATTCCAATCTGTTTTTGGTGCAGAAACCCAATGAGTCGTACCGTCCGATCCTCAACCTCAAAGCACTTAACAATTCCTTGCGGGTGCCGAGGTTTCGGATGGAGACCATACGGTCCATCATTCTGGCGCTGGAACCTGGGGATTACATGGTGTCGTTGGACATACAGGACGCTTACCTGCATGTCCCTATTCTTTCGCGCCATCAACAGTTCCTCAGGTTTGCAATCCGCAACGATCACTTCCAGTTCCGTGCGTTACCTTTTGGCCTGGCGACAGCACCACGTGTGTTCACCAAGGTTATGGCGGTCATGGAAGCTTCCCTGCGGCTGCAGGAACTCCGCATGTTGCCTTACCTAGATGACCTTCTGTTGGTAGCAGGATCTCCGGAGCTCCTTCTACACCATTTGGATCTGACGATTGCAGTACTGCAACGGCACGGCTGGTTGATAAACTGGCAAAAGTCCACCCTGATCCCGTCTCAGAGGATTCTGCACCTGGGAGCCTTATTGGTCTCCAGTCAGCAGAGGATCTTTGTGACGGGGGAAAAGATCTCTGCCTTGCAGTTGAGGGTGCGCAGTTGTCTGCAGAGTCGCCGTGTGTTTCTTCACTCAGCAATGAGGTTACTGGGCTCCATGGTGTCCGTATTCGACATGGTGGAATATGCCCAGTTTCACTCCAGACCTCTGCAGTAATTGATCCTGTCCAAATGGAATGGACTGCCTCAGAGTCTCAAATCCCAGGCGATGGTGCTCACTCCGGAGGTTCGCCTGGTGGTTGCGGATGACCCAGCTCAACAAGGGTCGTCCGTTTTGGGTGGCGAACTGGGTCCTATTGACGACGGACGCCAGTCTTCGGGGCTGGGGAGCGGTCACGGGTCCACACTTGTTCCAGGGCAGATGGACTCAGGCGGAAAAGGAGCTTCCAATAAACATCTTGGAACTCCGCAACGTTTTCAATGCTCTCCAGCAGGCACATCGGGTTCTCCAAGGTCATCCCATGCAGGTCCAGTTGGACAACGCCACCACCGTGGCCTACATAAATCGGCAAGGAGGAACCCGAAGTCGGGCGGCACTCGTCCTGATCTGGGTGGAGCGCAATCTCCCGGCCATATCAGCAGTATTCATCCCGGGAGTCCTCAACTGGGAGACCGACTTTCTCAGTCGCCAGGACGTTCATCCGTGGGAATGGTCTCTGCACCAGGACGTCTTTCAACTTCTGGTGGACAGGTGGGGTCTTCCAGAGATCGACCTCATGGCGTCACGGCACAACAACAAGTTGCCGGTGTACGGGTCTCACACAAGAGACGAAAAGGCGTCTCTGGTGGATGCTCTGTTCGTCCAGTGGACGTTCCGGTTTGCTTATCTCTTTCCTCCTTTTCCCTTCTTCCATGGGTAATCCGGAAATTCAAACAGAAAGGAGGGACGCTCCTGTTGATAGCTCCCGCGTGGCCCAGACAGCACTGGTTCTCAGACCTTCAGGGTCTGTCCATGGACATTCCTCTGCGGTTGCCACTACAACCAGACCTACTGCCGCAGGGTCCTTGTCTTCACCCGGACCTGACTCGGCTGTCTTTGACGGCGTGGCTGTTGAGACGGCCATGTTAAGGTCCAGGGGGTTTTCCAGTTCTGTAGTACGCACTATGCTAAGAGCTCGGAAACCGTCTTCTGCAAGAATATACCATCGTGTGTGGCATATGTTCTTCCAATGGTGTCAACCGAGAGGTTATGCACCTCGGGAGTTCCGTCTGTCTAGAGTGCTAGCCTTCCTACAGGCGGGACTAGACCATGGGCTTCGCCTTGCTTCTTTGAAGGTGCAGGTATCTGCCCTGTCTGTCTGAGTCCATCGTAGGATTGCTACAATCCCTGATGTGCGCACCTTTATGCAAGGTGTTCTTCGAATTCAGCCGCCATTTGTTCCACCGGTGGCCCTTGGGATTTAGCTGTGGTCCTGAGAGCTCTCCAGGGACTGCCTTTTGAACCACTGGGCTCAGTGGATCTTAAATGGCTGACAGCTAAAACAATTTTCTTTCTGGCCATCACTTCGGCCAGACGCGTTTCTGATTTAGGGGCTCTCTTGTAGACCCCCTTTCTTGATTTTTCATGGGAACAGGGCGGTGCTGCGCACTCGTCCTGATTTTCTTCCCAAAGTTGTTTCCCGTTTTCATATCAACGAGGAAATCGTTGTGCCGGCTTTTAACTCACCTGACCTTTCAGTGGGTGAGGCCACTTTGGACATTCTGCGGCCCTTAAGGATTTATGTTGACCGCACTTCTTCGTTTAGGAAGTCGGACGCCTTGTTTGTCCTCTATGGCTTCTGTAAAAAGGGTTGGCCTGCTTCAAAACTTTGGCAGGTTGGATCCGTATGGCAATTTCAGAAGCTTATCATCATGAAGGCCTGCTGGTTCCATCCTCTGGGAGGGCTCATTCCACTAGGTCTGTGGGTCCTTCGTGGGCAGCTCGACATGGTGCCTCTGCAGTCCAGATCTGCAAGGCGGCCACGTGGTCCTCTGTCCATACCTTTTGTGAGGTATTACGCGTTTGACACCTTTGCCTCTCAGGATGCTTCCTTCGGGCGGCGGATTCTCCTTTCAGCACAGGAGCGTCTCCACCATTGAAGGATACTGCTTTGGGACATCCCCAAGGTATCCTGTGGATACCCTATGGACCCTGGTGTAGAAAATATGAGATATGGTAAGAACTTACCTTTGTTATCTCTATTTCTGCGAAGTCCATAGGGTTCCACAGGACTCCCGCCCTGGTGCACCTGTGCTGCAGATGGGCTTTATTCTGGTTACCGGTTTTTCCGTCTACCTCTGGTGAGAATGTGATTCTTGTGTGTGTCCAGATCTTTTTTCTCTCTCTTCCTTCTCCTCCTCCGGCCTATGGCTTGGTACGTAACTGAGATGCCTTGGCTCAGGGGTGGGGTATAGGAGGGGGACCCTAGTGCATCCTGGGAGGCTGAAAACTTAACCCTATGGTGCCCGATGCCTGACTTCATCACCTATACCCCAAGGTATCCTGTAGAACCCTATGGACTTCGTAGAAATAGAGATAACAAAGGTAAGTTCTTACCATATCTCATATTTTTCAATATCAAGATTTTCTAGGTGTCCTTCCAGTGACTCATTGCATCACTATCGCACCGTGTATCAGCCATGAACTCAGTCGTTAAGATGATGGTGAATTATCAGTGTGTTGCCTCTGCTCAGTCAGCATGCCTAATATGTGTATTTCATCTCTGGCTTCAGGCATTTTGTGGGTCACCGACATTCTTTGTGTGCGTCTGTTTACCCCTTTGTTTTACTGCCTACGCTCACCTTTTATCACATGCATATTCCCCTGTCCATCTATTGACCCATATCAAGAGGCCAAATGCTACAGATACTGTATGCTGTTCTGTACGGCTTTTATCTTTTACTGATATCTGCCTTCAAAGCACAAACTTGGCCGAAGTCACAAGTCTGCAGCCTGGCCCTGCACTTGTCATGATCAGTGCCTCTGGAGGACTACTGCTATTCAGTGCTTGTGAATAGTACACAGCAGGGGCATTGTTTGGTACAGGGGTGGGGAACCTTTTTTCTGCCGAGGGCCATTTTGATATATTTAACATTATATGCGAGCCCAGGGGTAGGCTACGCCCCCCTCCACGTGATGTCACATGGGGGTGGGGCCACAATCGCCGGTGATTACAGCAATGCCAACAGCATCCTGAGGATGCTCCGGGGAGCTGTAAGGGCAGCAGTGTGACCGTCTGAAGCGTCCTAAGGACACTCCATGTGGCACTGCTGCATAGATTCTGGCTGCAGGGTGCCATTCTAGGCACACTTAGCCAGATGAGGCTAGTAGAAAAAAGCTCCGAAGGCCAGACCAAATGATTCCAGGCCTGAGGTTCCCCATCCCTGGGTTAGTGCAAGCTGACCCATGCCACCTCTTTAAGATTTATGGTTATTTAAACATATGATGTGCCAAATAGTCTTGAAATGGTTATTATATTGCTAATTGTTACGGTTCCAATTTTTCTTTTTTTGACTTAAAACTAAGTTTCATTGAAAATATATTATATATTGGGGAGTGCAGTAACATTTGTGTGTGTGTGATATAATAACCACAGCTTTACATGGTATCTTTGTGCAGTTACAGGTCAGTCGTTGAATATATTGATACTCAGTTTGAGAATTATCTACAAGAAGAGCTAAAAATCCGACGTTCCCTATTCAACTTCCATGACTCCAGGATACACGTCTGTCTATACTTCATCACGCCGACAGGTCACTCCCTGAAATCCCTGGATCTGGTTACTATGAAGAAGCTGGATAGTAAGGTAATATAAGGCACACTTCCTGCTTGGGTAATTAAAGTCCTTATGATGGTGTTAATGAGTTGGTTGTACAAGAGGAATTCTTCCCAAGCACAGTCTGGACATTGTCCTCTGCCCCAGTCACAGTGTATCATAATGTCCGCACTCCAGGGATGGATTTCTAAAATAAACTTTACTTGGCGTCTTCATGTTAGGAGTGTCCTGATGCTAATTGTTATAAGTAATAACATTGTCTTCCATGTTGTAACCTACTGCTCTTAAAAATTACACCTACAGGATAACCAAAAAAAAATCTAGTTTTGTTTAAAACTAAACAGTGACACATATTACATACATGGGATGAGCTCTATATGACCAAATATTTTACATTTGTAGGATTTATTTTAATTCCTGGTGTCCTGGAACGTGTGTTTGTTATATATCTACATCTTTGCTGCAGTCTTGCTATAAAGTCAGCCCCTCTCGGCGCGCCGCTTGATCCTGTCAGACTTTGCTAGCACCAGGCATCTTCTT
This sequence comes from Taudactylus pleione, assembly GCA_031769625.1. Taxonomy (NCBI): domain Eukaryota; kingdom Metazoa; phylum Chordata; class Amphibia; order Anura; family Myobatrachidae; genus Taudactylus; species Taudactylus pleione. The sequence continues at coordinate 238,179 of JAUIMM010000973.1, forward strand.
TTTGCAGAAAATTGTATATCTGTGTGTGCGCGCCTGAGTCTGAATCTATATACGAAGTGCTACAATGCAGCTGCAGCTTTTTTCCCCACCAAGTTCCGTTGTGCTTCATATACAGACTTTGTTGCACACAGATATACAAGTGTCACATATCAAATTAATCAGCACAGTCTCCTGGTGCGTCCTAGTCTCATCACATTGTGACTTTAGACACATTTTTGGCAAAAAGAAAAAACTCCTGACACTAGCGGAGTAGCACGTGACCTGGCCGCTTGATCACGCCTCTCAAGTCGCACTGCGAGGCGTATTGAGGCTAGATGTATGAGGACACAACTAGACTAAGCCACTTTTATGTATACAGATACTAGTACAATCTAACCCAGGCCACCTCATAGGACCTTTCATTTGAATATAATTTCTTTAGCAAAAGTAAAATTTCAGATTATTTTTTTATTTTATTTTAAAAACATGCAAGTTTCATAAAAAAAATACACAATATAAAATGCATAATTAATATATAAACAGGTACGTGAGTGGCGGCATTCGTAGCGGCTTGTAGATAATAAAAGATTAGCCTCTTTGTATGAATCAACGTTTCATGAATTTACTTAAATTTGTCAGGCTATCATTGCCGCCACCCACGTATCTGTCGTATAGTTCCCTGGCGTTGCCAGGGCAATGGAGGGCACCGGCGCACTTTCACCATGGAGAAATAAAAAAAAATATATATATAGATTATAGATAGAGAGGTAGATTTTTATTTTTTTTTATTATTAAATTGTACATTGGTAATGTAGAAGTCCTGTTTATGTGCCTGCAGTTGTACACCCCAGGGCTTGTGCTTGTCTGGCTGACCTGCATGTGTGGCGTTCTCAGAAGTGGCAGTGCAGATGCAGGTCTGAGTACCGCCATTGGGTAGCCGCTTATGACGCCTCCCTCAGCTTGTTTTCCTTAAGGAATTTGAGACCACCTCTGATTGACCCTTATTCGCTCAGATGTTGTATCTGCCGCAGTGTGGGCCCTTTAATGTGAATGTTGCTTATTACATGCGTCTGTCCCTAATCTCTCTGCTCCTTTAATTAATCTGGAAGGCTAAAAGCTACTCAGTGGGGAGACTGCAGAGCGCTGCATCTTTTTCATCCGGCTCTGCATGTGTTAGAAGAAAGTGACGGCTTGATGAAAGCTTTGATTATATGCATCTTCCCAAGCATGTTGGGGAGTGGTCATTTACCAACAACCAAATTCACTGCCTAAAGCTTCATTACAGTGTTCATAGTGTGTGAGGTCTGGGGAGAGGTCATAGTGAGTGCTAGAACAAGCTGGAGGTGGGTTAGGAGAAGCATGCATAAAATAAACAGATGGGCTTCATGTAACAGTAACCTTTTATTATAGAGGAATGGCTGGAGGAACACTGCAGCGCTTACATAGCAGTTGGGCATCTGCTCCTACACATTGCACTCCTCCTATGAATATATCCTCCTACTCCTCACTTTAGTCATTGGCAGATCTAACACGTGATTACACAGAATACAATGAAATGCTGCCGACATGCTTGTAGTGTTCCGCTCCTGCCACCTCTATTTTTTATGCAATTTCAATAGACAACTGAATTAGAGAATTGACCTGAACACTAGTAAAATCATTTATTACCGTTGTAACGTGAACATAAGTTTGAATGGGAGGGGGATTCATTACTACACTTGGGAAACACTTCCTATTAAAGTCTACCAATACCCATATGTACTCAGAGTGAATGTTTGTGAATTGATGGTAAAACGGATATCATGACTAAATGCCAACTTAGCTCACAGGATCTGCGCTGTAATACACTAAGCTTCCCACCTGTGTTTAATTGTTTAACCAGTTGCTGTGTACAAACATCACCGGTATAACCAGTTGCTGTGTACAAACCTCTCCGGTATAACCAGTTGCTGTGTACAAACCTCACCGGTATAACCAGTTGCTGTGTACAAACATCACCGGTATAAAATGTGTGACCGATGCACTGGTTTGGGTACAGCAGACTTTGTAGACACTATATGGACAACTTGACCTATTTTCCAGGGTCCTCCAACCTTCCGAACCTCCACATATTACCCTTAATTTCAAGAAAGAAATTAGTCTGAATGCAACCAAGGAACCCCCACATTACCGTCCCAAAATGCCCCTCGCTTGCTCCAGAACTCCACCACATGCCACACAGATCCTCATTGTTCCATAAGATCGCCTCCCAGCCACATGTTTGGTCTCTGGCATTTCAGACTGTAAATAACTAATAATTTAAAGGCACGTATGTGGCACAAAGGAACATGACCCCCTATGATCATATATTTGGGGTTCATGTACACTTTGACTCATTTGACATCAGCAGCTCAGGAATAAGATTTGTCCAGAAAAATAAATCAATAATGGAATTCTATGTGTATACTGAGCCAGGCACATCTCCGGTTATGTATCACCTTTACTCCAGGAGACAGTTGTAACATATGCACTTGGTCTATGCCAGGAGATGTCTGTGACAGGGTCAGTATGTACACAATATAATATTGCCATGATGTGCCTAGACTGTTATCAGTGAATGGGAAAGTGTAACTTCCTATCAAAATACAATTAAATACAGACTCCATTACAAAATAATAGTACAAAGAAAATGCTGTTAAATACAAGCATCCGCTGTCTTCTTTAAAAATAAAATGAGAATCCTCTAACTTCTGCAATAAGGACACAAATATCGAATAAGAGTTTTTGCAAATACATGTCCTTGACTTCATATAAAATATACACCCTAATGGTTTATATGCTACGGGAGGGGTCCTGACGTATCCTCTCTCACTGCCCTGTGTCTACACGTATGCAATGCTTTCTCACTGCCCTGTGTCTACACGTATGCAATGCTTTCTCACTGCCCTGTGTGTACACGTATGCAATGCTTTCTCACTGCCCTGTGTGTACACGTATGCAATGCTTTCTCACTGCCCTGTGTGTACACGTATGCAATGCTTTCTCACTGCCCTGTGTGTACACGTATGCAATGCTTTCTCACTGCCCTGTGTGTACACGTATGCAATGCTTTCTCACTGCCCTGCGTTTACACGTATGCGCAATGCTTTCTCACTGCCCTGTGTGTACACGCATGCACAATGCTTTCTCACTGCCCTGTGTGTACACGTATGCGCAATGCTTTCTCACTGCCCTGTGTGTACACGTATGCGCAATGCTTTCTAACTGCCCTGTGTGTACACGTATGCGCAATGCTTTCTCACTGCCCTGTGTGTACACGTATGCGCAATGCTTTCTCACTGCCCTGTGTGTACACGTATGTGCAATGCTTTCTCACTGCCCTGTGTGTACACGTATGTGCAATGCTTTCTCACTGCCCTGTGTGTACACGTATGTGCAATGCTTTCTCACAGCCCTGTGTGTACACGTATGTGCAATGCTTTCTCACAGCCCTGCAGCAGGTTGCCATGTTAAGGCCCCCATACATCAGCGATTGATTGCAGCAATCATGCACTTTGCAATCGATTGTGTATAAAAATCTTTCCCTTTTTCAATCGATTGTGGCAATTCTGCAATCTTCAATCGATTGAAAAAGGGAAAGATTTTTATATACAATCGATTGCAAATTGCACGATTGCTGCAATCAATCTCTGATGTATGGTTACCTCCCGCCTTAAGGCCCCCAAACAGGCACTTGTAGATCTCAGAAAAGGATAGAAGTAGAAAATAAAAATGTCTTTATTATAACTGCACAACAAAAGACCATGTAACGGACCTGCTCCCAAAACATGTTGAACTTGATAAAGTTAAAGCAAAAAAAAAAGCGATGCTTGCATAGGTATTCCGCCCAATGGTAGCTCTCCTTTTATGTAGGTGAAGCCAGGTAACTGAATACTTCTGCAAAGGACTATGTAGACCTAGATGAGTATTTACAGGGATTGTACCTATGTTGTAGGAAAGGGGAACTGCTGGCTTATCCATAACCTCTTGGTTGTGAAAATTGCTTTTTATTGGGATACTCAAACACTGAAGTGCAGCACTTTATAATTCTCTGAAGTGTAGATTTATCATTGGTCCTTAGAAAAAAGATGAACCCAAACGCTTGTATTCTGAATTCTTTTCTTCTGTGCTGGCATTAGTGTGAAATTCAGCCTTTTTATGATGAACTAAAACATTTAATTTGCAACCAGTTCTTCTTTTAGGCTTCACTTTCAGGAAGTAATCGGTTTTAAAATAGCTCTGCTTCCTGACACCCAAACTTGGACCTGTCAATGTGTGGTATGTAGGTGGTTGTTACCTCTGGCCAGGATTTAGCGTAGTGTTCATGAACCGTGTGATGACAGTCTGTAATCTCTCATGGGCAGGGTCCCCTCTTCCCTCTCACATGTATGCACCTCCGTAAGTACTGGCTCTATTTATGTCTGCGATGTGTGACAATGTGGTTTGTGGAGCCTTACAAATAGACCAGCAGATCAGCTCAGAATTCACACATTCAGATCTTGCATGACTACTTCATAAGTCAGGGCAGCAAATGTTCTCAATGTTCTAAGCTAGCTGCTTTCACAGTCTTGTCAAGAGAACAAGTTTTGGTGATACATGGATTTCCTCATGTGGTGTATAAATAGAGCATTCTACCATTCTTGTGTTCCCCAGGTGAATATCATTCCAATCATCGCTAAAGCTGACACCATTTCTAAAAGTGAGCTCCACAAGTTCAAAATCAAGATCATGAGTGAACTGGTCAGCAATGGTGTCCAGATCTACCAGTTCCCGACCGATGACGATGCTGTGGCCGAGATCAACTCTGTTATGAATGTAAGTTCAAGGAAAAAGTTCTGCAGTGATGAATATCAATCTAAAGAGATGCCAAACTGTAAATGAAAGCTGATTCAATATGAAACAGCCCTTGTAACAATAATCAACATGCAAAAAGGTGCATTCTCCTTTAGGCTAATTTCATGGCTAGGGATCTGTGGTGTGTGTTCCAGTTACAAAGTTACTTTTTCTTTATTTGTTTTTGGTTTTTTTTTTTATTTCCTCCCACCTGAAAATCAGGTCTTATAATGTCCTTAGGGTGGGGGATGTGTAGGTACATGTATGTGCAATGCATTTTCACATATGTAATGCATACAACTTCTCTATTACCATCCGCTTCCTTTTATATTCAACTCTTCTTATAGCAAGCTCCTTTTTTTTTTTTTTTTTTTTTAACTTAACCATCCTAAATCTGTAACCAGGTTAGAGTAAGTTTTCACGTGGAGATGTTTGGATAAATCATCTTTTTTAATATGTATATATCTATTTCCATTGTGCCTTCCAAATTGTATTTATATTTTGCTTTCAGTAAATCTGTCTGTATATATTTTGGATTTTATTGTATCTCCTTCCCATAAGTAAAGCACATATGCTCTATAGCACTTGTTAGTGGTGCTTTGTAGCTCTCTATTGCCCTCTAGTGCTCTAGTTTGAAATTGTTTATATAATTCCTGATTTACACATACTGTGTACTACATTGTTATTTTAGTCACTACTACAATTGTATCCTTTTATAATGTTCTGTTGTGTCAAAGGTTTCATGTAAACAATTTGGTGAAGGACATTTAGGATAATCACCCTATTGTTTTACGATTATCAGACCGCTCTATTTTTCTTGCTCCACTTGTATCCAGAACATTGGTAAATAAAACAAAACAATGACTGCAATACTTTTGTATGGAAGACAAAAACAACAAAGCAATGTTTTTGGGAAAAATGCAGATGAGAATATACAATAAAAGCACTAACCTGCAGGTGGAAAATGAATGTTGCCTGTCTTGGGTTGATGGCATCCAAATTAGCTCTGGTGATGTGTACTTTGTTTTGTTTTTTATAATAGGCTCATCTCCCATTTGCAGTAGTTGGAAGCACAGAGGAGGTAAAAGTTGGAAATAAACTGGTGAGAGCCAGACAGTACCCATGGGGAGTTGTCCAAGGTATGTTACCAATATCATGAAAAACGCTCATATTTATTGGTGTGTTGTTTCCACTGCAATGTGCCATGATGCATCACTAACCATACTGTATGTAAGCCTTACTATGTGCATTAGTCATGTAGGCACACCTTATATTATCCCTTACGACACACCATTCTATATGTGACATGTGATAATGAGAGCATTTTGTTTGAATGATAACTTCTAACATTTATTTAGGAAGTGGAAACCAGAAAAATGTATTTATTTTAAAAAAATGGATTAGGCGAAATTTTTCAGTGCAGCTTTATTAGAAAGTTGATGAGTCTGATGGAAATACTCCTTATTATAAATACAACCCACAAACCAAAGTAGAGTGACTTTAGTTAAAACCCAAGGAATACATTCATATCTAACATTGTGTTATCTGCTATTCTATAGCACATTTCTATTACAATGGAGACCTCAAACCAGTTGCCCCTCTAAGGGGCATATGTATCAAAGCTTGATGTGAGATAAAATTGTGATTATATATATATATATATATATATATAATCTCACCAACCAATCAGCTCCTAACTATCATTTTTTAAACACCGCCTGCAAAATGTAAGTTACAAACTGATTGGTTGGTCATATATATCTCAAATTTATCTCACATCAAGCTTTAATACATATGCCCCTAAAGCTTTAGGCTTCTGTGCACTTCCCACATATAGCATGTTGAAAGATTCTAGTAAAATATAATTGCATCTATGAGTTGAGGTATATTGCTTAGCACATTAATATCCTATATTTCTCTGTTCATCCACAGTTGAAAATGAGAGCCACTGTGACTTTGTAAAACTGAGGGAAATGCTGATCCGGGTTAACATGGAAGATCTGAGAGAGCAGACGCACACACGCCATTATGAGCTATACAGACGCTGCAAGCTTGAAGAGATGGGTTTCAAAGACACAGATCCCGACAACCAGCCATTCAGGTAGATCTGGGGAATGTCTCAATATTATTGGCAGCAGTTTAATATAAAGTATTCTGCTTTTAACATGTACACTACCTACACAGCTATGTGCTAACGGCTGCCTGAGAGGTTCTGCAGTAACATAACTTAATGTAAATAATAATAACTTTAGTGTAGTAATTGGTCTCCGCATCCATCTCTTCTTGTGTAGCTAAATGAAATTGGCTTGTTGTGACCAAGTGCAAGAACTGTATAGGAAATGTCTGATTACTTTATGTATTGTCAGAGAAGGACTTTGCTTGAAGCTGTACAGATACAAATTCAGTTAACCATTGCTGTTTCTGGTATTCAGTCTCCAGGAGACCTATGAAGCTAAAAGGAAAGAGTTCCTAGAGGACCTGCACCAGAAAGAGGAGGAGATGCGGCAAATGTTCGTAAATAGGGTTAAGGAGACAGAGGCCGAGCTGAAGGAGAAGGAGCGTGAGGTCAGTCATGTTCTTAGTGATCACCACACATGCAACAGTGGGCACGCTTTCTTCAGCGATTTCCTTCATAGCAGCCCTTTCTCTTAAAGCATGTAATATGACACACGTTATACAGATGTGTCCTCATACATCTAGCCTCCATACGCCACACAGCGCAACTCTGCTAGCATCGGGCATCTTTTATTGCCATGCCATGCAACTAGGATGCACCAGGAGACTGTGCTGATTACTTTGATATGTGACACTTGTATATCTGTGTCCGACTGAATCGTTATATGAAGCACAAAGGAACATGGAATGAAAAAAGCTGCCGCAGCTAGATTGTAGCACTTCGTATACAGATTCAGAGACTCAGTCGCACACAGATATACAAGTGTTGCATGTGAATTTAATCAGCAGTCTGCTGGTGCGTCCTAGTTACATCGCATTGCGACTTAGACGTATTTTTAACAAGAGAGGACGCAAAAAAGATGCCCGGCACTAGCAGAGTCTCGCGGGACCTGGTGCAATTGCAGCAAAGATGTATAAGGACACAGATGATCTGTACATAGAAAAGTCACTGTATGTAGTGTATCAAGCCTAGGATTAACTCGGAATTGCCTTGCTCCTCAGATCTATAGGATCTCACAAGCTTTTGTCTCTTCTATATACCACTTGCTTGTGACTGCAGGTATTGTGTGTGCAGGGCTGGTTCAGGAAACGTGGACACAGAAGAGGAAAATTAACCACAGATTGTTAATGAATCAGAAATGTAAAACCTTGAACACTGGTGACCTGATTAGTGTGATAGATGAGACACAGGACAGCAGAGAAGACACATTAATATAATAGTTAAGAACTCCATTTGATATACATGCCGGGCTCTATTCAAAATCTCTTGCGTGGAGGGAGTAGATGGTTGATGCCAATCTACAGCAATCTGGGGGGGGTGGTCGTTTGTACTAGGTAATGAACCGGTTTGTTCTGATGTTTACTGAGGAGTGGGTGGACAATAGACAGGTGATATTCCTCCAGCTGGGCAGTGCCACCAGATATGGCTGACTGTGCTGTCTCTAAACATCCGGGAGAACATCTCTCTGCAATCTAGATGGTGCGAGGTGCCAGCGGTGTAACGTTTTGTAGGCATTTTCTTTTATTCTGATGCATATGAACCTGGGAATAATGTTTTTCCCAATTTCCTCAGTCTTCATTTTGTTTATTACATTTTTAACAAACCTGCAACAGTTACACAGGTCTCCAGATGCTGCGATTATTGGGAGAAAATCAAATACAGCACATACATCTAAAATCTATACAAGACAACTACTGTGTTTTTTTTTTTTTTTTTAATGACATAACCTATATGTTACAGCTGCAGGAGAAGTTTGCACATCTGAAGAGGATGCACCAGGATGAGAACAGAAAGCTGGAAGAAAAGAGGAAGGAGTTGGAAGAAGATCTGAACGCCTTCAGCAGACGGAAAATGGCGGTGGAGTCCTTTCAGTCACAGTCATTCCAAGCAACTTCCCAGCAGCCCTTAAAGAAGGATAAGGACAGGAAAAAGTAAGTGGTAATCGGCCTGTCGTGTGTGTGTGTGGAATCACTGATTTCTAATACTTTACATAGCAATCACTGGGTAAAGGGCAAATCTGCATCAGACTTCCAACCATGGTGTTATGCTGGCTCCACCTTCTCCTTACTGCATTGTGATGTATGCAGCAAGATTTATCAAACCTCCTACAAAGTGGAAGTGTCGGCTGTAGATTCTAGCTATAAGTTATCTAGTAGACTGTAGAAAATGATAGCTAGAATCTGGTTGCTATGGGCAACAACGTCACCTTTTCAGAAGGCTTGCTAAATCTCAGTCATGGTCACTTATAACAGTCAGCTGAAACAGACTTTGACAGAATAGTGCAGACCGAGGACTATGCTGACACCTCCACCAGGGACAAAAAAGGTGTGGTTCCCCTCCTAGCGTTCCCCTAACACCACATGCACATAGGTGATAAGGCACAAAAAAGGATAAATCACCATAAATCAATTCCACTGGTTATGGGAAAATGTAACCATGTAGATGGATCTTGCAACCTTATATTATGTATAACGTATGAGTGTTCCTTATCCTCCAATGTTTTCAAACGTTGGTCACAACAGGTCTCACATATGGGGATATAAAAGGAATATAGACATAGTGTAGATCCAAATACAACATAATATATTTAATAATAAGTAGCACTCACAAATTACAGATAAAATGTAAGCATAATAGCATCCATTCAACATGACACAGCAGCAGCATGTACGTAATCTTCCTCCTTGGATTCCTTAGATGATATAAGGAGGGCAATAATACCTGCTCCGGATGCAGTCTAATGCCCAAAGGTAAATCAGGTACAGCCAGACCTCTGTCCGTGATGGATGTCGTCCTTAGAGCCTACTCTTAACGCGTTTCAGACCTCTTGGTCCTTCATCAGAAGCGTGTTTAAGGCTCAATAATTGTTTAATATATATAACCCTCCTAATTGTAATGCCATGGTGCTTCAATTACCGCTAATCGGCACTGATTAGTTTAGCACACGCGCAGTCACATTCATATTCCGGAAACAAGATGGCTGTGCGTTCCACTTGCCAGGAAGCGGTCATATCATGCGTTCCACAGCCTCCGTGAATCCGGAAGTAGTGGTTTTGTTATGTTCATATCCCGGAGACAAGATGGCTGTGCGTTTCACTCAACAGGAAATGGCCATATTATGTATTCCACAGCCTCCATGAATCCAGGAATCACAATTCTATTATATTTCAAAGGCCATCTAGAGTCTATTTATCTAGTTCTTCAAACATAGATCGAATACATATATTTCATAACCAGGAATACTGCACATCAAGCATTCGAAAATTGGTAGATAAAAAATCTTCATGGGTATCCACATTTCATGATCAGAATAACAATACATATATAAATTAAAAATGTCCTTATTCATCAGTCCCATCAGAAAAGTATCAATGGGTCCATTAATAATGCTCATATATGGATGGGAAAAAGGGAAAAATAAATACAAAAATTAAAAACAAATATAGCAGCATAGATAAACAAGTAGGATGGCAGATTAATATCATCAATTTAAAAAACACTTCAATTCGAAGTCCCCATTTAATCCCCTGGGTACAAGGGTTTTTAATTGATGGATCCATTTCATTTCAGATTGAGACAACCGTTTGTCTAAGTCTCTAGTACGCCACTTAGGCAAAATAACCTGTATGCCTAAAACATTTTTTATATGGCATACCTGTGAGTTATGACATTGTTTAAAATGTTTAGAGACTATATGGGTCTCTAATCCCTTACGGATATTATAGATATGTTCTGACCATCTAGTTTTTAAATTTCTACTCGTTTTGCCCACATAAAATAAGCCACATGAACATTCCAAGATATATATTGCATTTTTAGAATGGCATGTGACAAATTCATTGATAAAATATTTTGCACCATTTACTGTAAACTCTAACTTTTTTTGTGTTTGATTTTACTGTTTTGCACATCAAACAGCTTCCACAGCGATGGAAGCCCTTAGTGCTTATACTTTGTCTTAACTCCGTTTCTATACTACTTTTAACCAGTTTGTCCTTCAAGGATGGAGCCTTTCTATATATAAATTTCGGTCTCTCTGGTATTTTATCACCAATAATAGGGTCTTGTTTAAGTATATTCCAATGTTTTTTTATAACTTTTTCAATTTCTTTATAAGCGGAATTATACTGTGTAACAAAAGACCATTGAAAATTCTCTTTTGGATTATCCTTTACTTTTTCTTTGATTAGATCTGCTCTCTGGGTCGCTTCTACTTTAACTCTTGCTTTATCTAGAAGTTCCTCAGAGTAACCTTTCACTTTAAAACGTTACAGTAAATGGTGCAAAATATTTTATCAATGAATTTGTCACATGCCATTCTAAAAATGCAATATATATCTTGGAATGTTCATGTGGCTTATTTTATGTGGGCAAAACGAGTAGAAATTTAAAAACTAGATGGTCAGAACATATCTATAATATCCGTAAGGGATTAGAGACCCATATAGTCTCTAAACATTTTAAACAATGTCATAACTCACAGGTATGCCATATAAAAAATGTTTTAGGCATACAGGTTATTTTGCCTAAGTGGCTTGATGTGCAGTATTCCTGGTTATGAAATATATGTATTCGATCTATGTTTGAAGAACTAGATAAATAGACTCTAGATGGCCTTTGAAATATAATAGAATTGTGATTCCTGGATTCATGGAGGCTGTGGAATACATAATATGGCCATTTCCTGTTGAGTGAAACGCACAGCCATCTTGTCTCCGGGATATGAACATAACAAAACCACTACTTCCGGATTCACGGAGGCTGTGGAACGCATGATATGACCGTTTCCTGGCAAGTGGAACGCACAGCCATCTTGTTTCCGGAATATGAATGTGACTGCGCGTGTGCTAAACTAATCAGTGCCGATTAGCGGTAATTGAAGCACCATGGCATTACAATTAGGAGGGTTATATATATTAAACAATTATTGAGCCTTAAACACGCTTCTGATGAAGGACCAAGAGGTCTGAAACGCGTTAAGCGTAGGCTCTAAGGACGACATCCATCACGGACAGAGGTCTGGCTGTACCTGATTTACCTTTGGGCATTAGACTGCATCCGGAGCAGGTATTATTGCCCTCCTTATATCATCTAAGGAATCCAAGGAGGAAGATTACGTACATGCTGCTGCTGTGTCATGTTGAATGGATGCTATTATGCTTACATTTTATCTGTAATTTGTGAGTGCTACTTATTATTAAATATATTATGTTGTATTTGGATCTACACTATGTCTATATTCCTTTTATATCCCCATATGTGAGACCTGTTGTGACCAACGTTTGAAAACATTGGAGGATAAGGAACACTCATACTTTATACATAATATAAGGTTGCAAGATCCATCTACATGGTTACATTTTCCCATAACCAGTGGAATTGATTTATGGTGATTTATCCTTTTTTGTGCCTTATCACCTATGTGCATGTGGTGTTAGGGGAGCGCTAGGAGGGGAACCACACCTTTTTTTGTGCATGATTTGTTGAGTAGTGGGTGTTTACTCTATTGTGTTTTCATCCTTGCTGCACCCCTGATTTTATCGCGCACTCAATATCAATATTATTCTTATATTATAACTCCACCAGGGAAACAGGAGTCTGAGAATCCACTAGTGATTCTTGGCTTTATTACTAAAGGTACAACTTACCCGGCAAAATAATTGTTACTTGTTTTGTTAAGAAGTGGAATAGTCTTAAGTTCTTGCTATAATAATGTTTTCAGTGTAAGGGCTCAACTGAATAAGGCGCAACTGTTGTGCTCGCGAGTAATATGTGGCTATATGCCGCACTTACTGTACTTTGATAAGCAGTCAGCCATAATCTATAACCAGTTAATGTAATAATCATCTGCTACTAATATTTTTATAGTTTTAAAGGGCTATTCATTTTATCTAGAACTAATATATATCGGATAGTAAGCGCTGGGGTTCAGTGGTGGCTGATATGTATTATCACCAGACGTCTAATTAGTGCAACGTGTTTTCTTCATGCATTTAAATATGTTGCATTGTTAAAGATTATATTGGAAATATTTACATATTGAACCCAGTAATAAGACTTGTCACTCGGCCATGGTGCTCTGTATAAGGCCACAGGACTATGACTGAGTGGAGAACGCAGTTAAGTTATACATAACAATACGCTTGTGAATGCACCTGTGTTCATTTAATTCATGCTGGTCATATTGTGGGAAGTATTTGTTTATCCTGCATAGATTAATGTTAATGGTGAATTTGCATGGTTTAAACTCTGCACCCAATTTCCTGACTGGCTATTTCTGTGCGCGGAATACCTGTGAGTTCCTTCCTGTTCCTGAGAGGGCTAGTATTGGTTTCATCCATCTTCTGCTGCTCCTACTCTGCTGACCTAGATCTGAGGTTGTCAGCGCTAATGTACAGGAAGTTCTCGATCCCTTGGTGACGGCGGTTATACAGTGTAAGAGACGCTGCTCTCCTAAGCACGGTCACACCAAACACACGTGTATTATTTATCAAGTAATACTTAAGCAGCAGTTTCCTATGATGTGTATATGAGGATAGGTACACTGGTGGTGTGTACTGTGCCATTAGAACTCACTGCTTTATCTAATGGTGCATACACACGGTCAGATCAGATAACGATATCGTTGTCTGATTGTCCTGCATGTACTGGATGATCGATATAGATCATCCAGCACACCACCACCACCACCCCTAAGGGTCCTTATAGTAACCTGGTCGATATCGACCAGGTTGGACTTTATGCACGGGCAATGGTCGTTACCGTTGTCGGCCATCCGAGCCCGCGCATTGTCCGTCGTTTGGGGTTTGGAAGGCGCGAAAAAATGGACAATATAAACGATATTGTTTATATCGTCCTGCTAAATCTGACCGTGTGTATGCACCATTAGACGTGAGTAACATGCTTATTGAGAAAAGTCCCTTGTGCATGTGAGTTAGTGAGAACACGGATGTTCGCTGCTGCTTGTGACTGCACGATTCTCAAAATATTCATGAGCCCACAGACAAGCTGCTTCCTCTTCTACAATCTGAATACAGTGCTGACAGCTATGTAGGTGCATGTGGTGAATGGGGGAAGGGATGGTCTGTCTGTATAGAGCGAATGGTATAAACAAACATATGGATGAATGTACATTAGGCACAATGCTCTGCAGCTCAGCCCTCTGTAATGGGCCTGACCGGCTGTGGTCATTTAATAAATGTTGAGGAAGCAGAAAGTGGATTTAAATTATTTTCAAAAATGCGGTCATTTAACCCCATCTGCTATATAAATAAAATGGCACCACGCCTGCATCCTGTTCATAACTAAATGAGGTTAATGATTTGCTTTGTGTTAATAGAGTTACATTACTTTCACTTTCTCCTCAACCTATTTTATAGAATCCCCACAGATAATAGAATGTTTCCTTTTTAAAGGGGAATTCCATTTTTACATGAATAAAAAAAAAAAAACTGAAGTGAAAATTCCTTTTAACTGTGTAATTCTAGACTCCATTACATCATTTATTTCTGTTTTACGTCTGACATCTCTGCAATGGCCATTGATTTCTGCCTTTTGTTCTGTGATCAGTAATGTAGTATAGCATTGCATTGCTTGCCTTTTTCCGCACACGCTAACGTTCTCTGCTCCGTTACTTCTATACTGACAGGGGAGGAGTATTTCTTACTGTAACCAGTCACATAGGGGTAATGAAGAGGCTGCATGCAATGCTTTCTGAGTGTTACCATTATTTGCTATGTGTCACCATGGGAGTAATGGAGCTGACACCACCCTTATGAGTTTGTTTGAATCTCTGCTACTTTGGCAACTTTGAGTGCAATCCTATATGAGTGTGTACAACTAACAGCTGTAAGTAGTACATAGTATTCAGACAAGAATGATGAAGGCAATGTTAGACGCTCCATCGCGTGCCGTAACTGTAAGGTTATATTCTGATTAACAATCCTAGAAACCATGTTAGGGTAAAGACATGGTAAAATTGGGGAATGGTTGTCGCACAATATGTGACATTTATCATTTATATTTTTCTTCCATGTAACCACTGAGACACACACACACTCCTAATAATCTGCCTAATTTATACCATCTATATTTTCAGCTTGTGAGAGCTAGGAAAGTTTTACTTCATGGGAATTTTCTGTGATAAAACTGCACCTAGAAATGCATTTTCCCAAAGGTACAAACTGTATCCCATTGAAATGATAGGATGAGGCCCGTTCTCTGCCACTTCAGAAGTGCTTGTGCAGGGAGAAAAGGGCTGTGCCCCCCTAAATGCACCCCCTCCGCTCCATTATCTGATGTCATTAATCAGGAAAAGCAGGAACCATCATACGCCTAATCTGCACTCTGCAAGCAATCCAACCAACTCTTCATAATCCTTCATCTTGCCAACAAAATGTATACCCATGCCCAAAATGGGTGCGTATGCACATGACATCAGAAACTATATGCACGCTGCGTTTAAGCACAGTCAGAAATGGGCGTTATTGTGTGGTGAGCAGCCTGGGGTAAGGCTATAGATAACCGCTCTTGTAAACCAATAAGTGAGACAAGGAACCTCCTATCGACACCAGATTGCACTAGAGATGTCCAATTAGCAGTGATCTATTTTAGTTTGTTTTACGTTAACTGTTGAACATTTTTGTTTTATAAATATATATATCCGCTTTATTTTATTTTTATTTTCTTTTTTCAGTTAAGATGCACAGACTTACATGTCAAGAGGGGACTTACAGGTTCATGTCATTTAATTGCATGAATTCTCACCATGCCATCCTTCTCTCCTAACATTATGTGAGTGGACCAAAGCAAAACCTGGATACTACAACGTTTACAACATAACCAGTTATATTAATATGTGCAGGTATAATGTCAGTCTCATTCATTCTATAAGCTTGAAGCTTTCAAATGATCTATGCAATACCAAATGTATATTTAATGTTCTTACAAATATTGCATTTAATATGTGCATATAACGTATCTGAGACAGCCGTGTTATGTTGCTATATTAGTTACTGACTGATGGGGATAATATTGATAATGAATTTGCTTTTTTATTGCTGTTTTGAAAATGAAGTCTGGAATGAAGATAACACTTGAGTACTAATACAGAAGTTCCAGTATTATTGAATTTACCAGGAGTATAATGCACAATAAGTAATGGTCTGTTTCAAGTCTTCCTATTTCCAACTATATTTTATATATTAATTAATTTAGCAAAAAAAAACACATCTAGCCTTAATTATTATTCCTTAATTGCAATAGTAAAAATAAGTTTGAAAATAAATGGAACAGACTATTTCTGGTGAAATGTCACATTGAAAGATATTCAAATAGTGAATATTGTTGTTCATTGATGTTAAAATATAATTGTTTGCCATGAAAAGGCCAGTGATCTGCATTAATCCATTTCTTATTTAGTATGTTATGCTGTTTTTAAAACTTTTGGTAGACTTTTTTTTTTAAAGGAGGTAAAGTTTAGCTCCCCCTATAGGGTGAAAGATCACCTATACCCAGGGAGCCCTTTACTAGAGCCCTGGAAGTTACTCCATGCAGTAATTTTTCCAGAGTCACCAAAGCTCTGGCCAAAAAATAGGACTGTATGATGCTGCCGAGGGAGTGTGAGCAGAACGACCAATCAGAAGCCGCAATCAGAGATTGGACCTTCTGCCAGCACCTGCCATCCGCCACAGACATTTTAAAGCGGAGAACTCAAATGTTTGACCACTTAGGTTGTAGTGCAACTTTGAAATAGCTTAATGTAACCAAAAAAAATTTTGTTTCTCTTTAGTGTATTTTGAAGAATTCTAGTACACATGACAATCTGCTAAAATGTTTTCTAATATCTAAATTTAATGTGTAGAGAACGGTTAAGATATATATATATATATCTTATTTTTTTTGTTCTTGGTATGTAATACGTCACTTGTTTAATATTTAAGCTCCTTATGAATAAAAATCATGTAGTACAAAATATACTTTAAATTTATATATATTTTTGGTCAACAAATATATTGGTTTATAATCTACATATTTCAAGAGTTTTTTTTTTTACCGATTTTGCCGTGGGGCAGGTCACCTAAAAGTATGTACCTAGTTATCATTTTAATTAAGCAATTTGTATAATTTCACTTTTGGAACCCAGTTTACACTCCAATGTAATTTTAGGTTGTTTGTGAACGTATTTGCATATAGTTCTCTTGATGACAATGTTTTATTTACTGCTATTATTTTATGATATACTCCTATGTAAATATGTACAAGGAAAACAACTACACTTTGTTTTCCCTCATTTGTTTATTTACCCTCTACAAAGGGCATTTCATGGGGG
The DNA here is from genome assembly GCA_031769625.1 of Taudactylus pleione. Taxonomy (NCBI): domain Eukaryota; kingdom Metazoa; phylum Chordata; class Amphibia; order Anura; family Myobatrachidae; genus Taudactylus; species Taudactylus pleione. The sequence continues at coordinate 255,515 of JAUIMM010000973.1, forward strand.
AGCATTCACCTAAAACGAGGTGAAGGGAATTAGAATATGGGATATAAGTTAACATTAGTTGATGGTTTCAGTTTTAAGAGTGTGAACACTTGACCTCTTATTTTTGAGAGGATTAGATTTGTGCACATAATATATGATGTGTCGTTAGTAGACATTCATTGTGCTGAGATAAATCATGTTGTTCCTGTAACACAATGTATCATGCTCTCAGGCAGGCCCTAGGCCACCCTAATGTCAGTTGTATGACATATCTAGTCCTCAGGCATCCAGGTGAACCTACAACCTCACTATGCCTTTCCTTAGCAAATGTATCCAGCAGCTGTGGGATTTTGGCAATTTAGCCACTAGATTTAAAGTGTCAATTTTAGGTTTTTTTTGGCCTTTAATATATTGCCACTTTAAATTTAGCGTCTGTGCAACGTGCAGGCTATTACATTTACCGGTTTATATTAAGGAAGTTCTTTTTAATCTATCATCTTTTTCAAATGTATTAAAAGTAAGCATATTATTCATTTATACCTCATTGTAAGGAATCCTAGTAACTCACCAGTTAGGTAATAATACCAAAAAGCAAGCTGCTGTGCCCATATGAAATACAGCATCTCCATTGCAGCCAGTATCTCTGCCTGAGGTAAATGGCAGCCATTTGGGGCAGAAATGCAGGCTCACTAGTGAACAGTTGCAGGTGTAATTTAAAGTTGTATAGTGATCCTCGATGAACACCATCAGGTCTGCGCACTAGTACAGTCGAAATACATAATTCAATGGTGGACACTGTACCGATGTTTGCACAGTTTGGCGATTATTTGCTACTGCGCATGCACAAAAAGTCCTGAAATCCCCTATGGTGCATGTGTCACACAGTTGTACGGCTGTGTGCGCAATAGTCTCGCAAGTAGTAGTATTGCTTAGCTGTTTCTATCGTCTTTCCTGGGATGTGGCCTGAGGTGAACGCAAAAAAATGCCCATCCGCGGGCATGTTCGTGGCAGTATTCCCAAAAGCAACTACAAGAAGCCATGTTTAGCCAGAGTTCAGAAGGAGACACTGTGCCAGCCATAGGCTAGTACAAAAGTCTATGGCAGACGCAGTCGTGCGCCAATGGGGTAGCATTTGGAACCACTGGTCAATTTGCACTGTGTGGTGCACACTAATATGCGAGGGGAAGGCTGAAACTAGCATTTGCATATTACTATTACTACGGCATTGGCGCCTACCTTTTGAATCGGGCCAAAAATATGCCAGTCCAAGTGATCCAGCTATGCTCGGTCAGGCATATCTACCATACTTGCCAGCCACAGGGGATTTTATATATATTATATTATTTATTCATTTAAAATATATTTACAATGTCTCTAGTGGTCATAGATGTACCCGCTTTCACCATAAGCTGCCAATTTTCATTAAATTACAAACACATTTACTTTATTTTAGTAGAAGGATGGAAAATGAATACAATAAGGCTTATTGCAGCCCATACTTAAAATGTACTTTTGCTTGAGATACGCTACATAAGACCATGTCAGTGATTATTACAGCCATTGAGCAGGACCCACTGGATCAGAGTAGGAGATTCTATATTGGATTTAGAAAAGCACATGGGGGAGGGGGCTTACTTACCACAACAAGCATTTATTTTTTTTCCTTTAAAAAATAGAAGCAATGGATGCGCTTACATGGATGATGTCCATGTCGGCGGTCCATGCAGCCAGTGTATGGGTGATCGGCGGGTCACCCGTACACACAGCTAGACATACAGATATATCTGCATCTGCTGTGCTGAACAGCCAGCCCGGTATGTCTGAATGTCCTCTTTCATACATATTGGGTGTACACGCGCTGATCTGCTCATTCTTCGTTCAAACGCGATATTTACAAGTGTGTACCCAGCTTAATCAAGCCACAGTGAGATACAGCTACAAATAGACATAACTGGTCAGATATGGATTTCTATAATAATTACAAGGAATCAAAGAGAAGTTTAAGTTGATAAAGTCCGGGATGTAATTACAGCGCTCAATATGGTTCTCTGAGAAGTGGTTTAATATCGGAGGTAAGTTAAACTGGGTACACACTATGTGATCCATCTTACGAAATATATTAGTGTGTATACCCGATAATCGTCCTCTGTTGTGCTGAACATCGCCATGCTGGTAAATTCAGCATGGAACGACATCATGCCATTGTACACCGGATCGCGCAATGTGTACAGACTGCGCAATGTGTCGTCCCATCGGCTGACTACACACACCGATAGTGTGTATCCAGCTTTAGTGTTCAGTTGACATGTACATAACTTAATTTAGTATTGCCTAGATTTCCTGTAATTGCCTCAAGTCTGTCTGTTGGATATCCTTGTCTGACTCTCCAAACATGAAATAATTTAATAAGAGGCTCTCACTACACAGTTGCATCAGTTACTCCGAAAGATTAATGTAACATAGAAGTTGCATTTGAAAATGTAGAAGGAATTCTGATCTGTAAATGAGTTGGCTGCTTAATGAATGTTGCGGTTTATCCAGTTCTACATTTTAGACTAATACCCCAAACTTTCAGCTCCCCCCCCCCCCCCTTTATATAGATAAAAATAAAAGTGAGCTTTGCGGAATATAAGGTATTCATTAGGTCCATATTAATAGAGAATGAATTCTATCATAGCGCGCACACAGTGTAAAACACACTGGACTGTCTTCATATACTAGTATGTGTTTTTGCAAACTAAAGTTATTTAATAGAACAAAAATCCCCTAACAATCCAAATTGTTCTTCAAACACAAAATGTTTAGTCAGTATCTGTTTCAGTGACCAGTGAGATGCCTAATGCAGGGAGATGAATCTGCTGTACTGTCTCCTGCACATGGTACTTCTATTACAATGGGTTAATTCCGTCACTGATGTTATGGTGTGTAAATCATTCCTTTTTTTGTATAAAGTAACTTTTTTTTTCTAAATAACTTGTATTACTATGAATTATAATGCTATGACTGTAACTTTATATGGCCAAACTAAATACCGTGTATGAAAGTACATAATGAATTTTCTTTCTGTTCATTATGACATTGATTTTATATATTTTTTTTTTTCTTTAATTGGTTTTAGCCCTTTTTTCACTTTGTATTTTGTTTATTAAATTCCACTTTTATTTTACATTGTGTTTTGTGTTTTATTTACATTGTAATTCATTTAGATGTTCGTTGCTAGAAGCGGTTTTACAACAAGGCATAACATGTTTAATTCCTTCAAGACCAGAGCTAATTTCCAAGGACCATTTTCGTGGTACGGTGCTGCATTCATTCAGCTAGGATTGGCTCATTTTACCCAGGCAAACCCTTTAATTTTTAAGTTGTGAACATCTGCTTTTATGTCCATTAGAAGGGAAAGAAAATAAGTTTTACCATGGTTACTTATATTTTCATTACAATCCCTGAAATGCATTCGGCTAGAAGAGAACAAATATGTACTGCTATGTAGGTTGTAAGTAGTTATACGGGCTGATTTGGTTGTTTAGCGCGCCCCCTGCTGGGAGTCTATACAACTAGGCACCCGGCGGAGCAATTCAATTGTTTCCTGTATGGACGCCTAAAGCTGCGGAGGGGACACCTTTCTTCTTGCAGCCACTTGAGATGCGGGAAGAATTGTGTGCAAAGTACATTTTTGGGCACCCAAACAGGAACTTCAGAAGGCTTTAGCTGCTTTCGCGGCTAAACCCTGTTCTCTTGGGCACATTTAAATACGAATGGGGGTCTAATTGGAGCAACAATTGAATTGTTCTCAAACAACCATTTAGTTTAGACTCCCAGCAGGGGGTATGCTAAACATTTGAATAGCCCCCATCAAGTCTATTCTTTATCTTTTACTTTTTAACCAGGAAGCGAACTTTTAGGACAAACATGAGACTCAAATAGTTCCTCCATGCAAGATACTACATTCCATTATTGTCTTCAGACATAGAGTAGTAATGCCTGGTATGGGGTAGCTGATTTAGGATAGTAGCCTATTCATGCTAGATAATTTCCATTTTATCAATTTTGTATTGAACACACATTGCTAGATCTACACAGAATTCTAATAAGCTGCATCATATTAAAAAGAAAAAGTATAATTTTGAAACATTGCAGATGCCATTTCTGCCTAAAACAAGATGGTCAGTTGGAGCAAGCTCTCCATAGAGCAGTTATAGGCAATAGTTTATAAATGCCTATTCAATGGGACATCTGATTTATAAGGAAACCTCACAATAATAGTATGACGTCTAAGAAGGAGCATTGGACAGAGATGGAAGCTGATAGGTTGCTTTGGGCAACTTCTCCACTTATTTATCTTAAAGGCTTCATACAACTCCCCCTAATGTACACAAACTGTAGTTTATGGCCAGAGGCAGATTGGAAAAATTGTGAAAATGGTCTCAACTCAAAAAATATAAAATGTTTCCTCTGCCCAAGTACCCATAATCGAGAGCATCCTAATGACATACACATTACACAGAGTATTCTAATGACACCATACGATACACAGAGAGCATCTCTGTGAGTGCCATACAATACAAGAAGCATTTCATGAACACCATACAATACAGACCACATCTAGTGCCACAAACTATATACATACCATGCTAAGGCTTGTCCTATTATTCAGAGAGAATCCTAATAACCACCTCCATAAAATCTCAAGACCAATTGTAGTAACTGCCATACAATACAGAACATATCCAAGAGATTGTCATACAATACAGAGGGCATCCTAATGACCACCATACAATACAGAGAGCATGTTAGTGACAACCTTACAATACAGAGATCGCTTAAACTGGAGTAACTGCATGTATTTGTTAAGCACATAATGTCAGAAAGGAAGTTTATATATCGCTCTCCAATAATAAAAACTATTTAACTAGTGACTGAAAGGTGTTACCAGATGTATCATTATGGGACTAAACTCTGACATATCACAAGCAGCAATACAGAAGTGTATAATTGCATAAATGGAAATAAACAGCTATAGAGAAGAAATTACACTTTGCCAGTTCTTTAACTCTGATGTAGTAATCCTTTAAAGAGGGATAAAACACATACATTTTTCACTTCATGTCCTCTTGTGCAAGTACCATTTTAGTGAGGTAGCTAATTGCTGGTAAAGCTATTGGAGAAGTAATTTAAATGTTAGAACTCATCCTATTATTGCATGAATAATTATATATGGCTACATGGGACAAATCACACTAGACTAAAATAATATTTACTGAGCATATAGTGCCAGTTAGACTATTGATTGGTTTTGTAATAACAAATCTGTTTACCATCTACAACATTATTTTACAAACTCTGTCATACATTTGAAAGGGGTGCCGTAGTCCTTATGTATCAATGGGTCCTTACAGTTATGGATCATATAAAGAAGCACATGGAGCTAGATTAACAACACCAGTCTAACATTGACTGGATAATTAACATAGATAAATATAGGATATTACATCAACAATTTATCATACTGGCATTTTAGTCAGCCTTGACATTAAAAGTGCCTGCCTAATATTGTGTAGGTACCCATCATGCTGCCAGAACAGCTCTAACCTGTCAAGACGTTAACTCCACAAGACCTCTGAAGGTGTCCTGTGGTATCTGGCACAAAGATGTTCACAGCTTACAGGACTTAAAGGATCTGCTGCTCAGTGGGGCCTCCATTGTTTGGACTTCTTTTTCCAGCACATACCACAGATGCTCAATCTGTTTGATGACTTGACCTCCAAATTCCCAAGATAACACCTTGAACTCTGTCCAAACCATGCCATTGTAAGAGACAATCAATGTTATTCACTTCCCCTATAAGTGGTTTTAATGTTATGGCTGATTGGGGTGTGTAATATATGAATAAGGTATTACATACAGTCAACATATAAGAACAGACAATACAGGAGGTACCATAACCATTTTCTTTTCATTGCAACAGTTAAGAGCAAACGTGACATATAATATACTGTAGCAGTTTTATCTTGATACCAAGACTATGCAGAATTTTTAAAAGAACCACAACTTTATTTAAATAAACTTAAGGGAATAAAGAATACTTATTGTTTTATAATGAACAGGAGTTCACCATAAAGGTTTTAATTCATCAATTCTTTGTCATACTCTGACATCAGTACATCACATTTTGTTTAGTTTTCACCTTTTTATATTTATGTTAATTTCACCAATACAGCTGGAAATGTATAAATACATTTTATTAATAATAATTATATTCAACTTACAGATTTTCCAGGGAGGGTTATTAGTGAGTGCCCCATATAAAAATACTTTGACCTTTTTATCATTTGTTGTACAATACAGAGAGCACCATAGTGACAGTGTCACAATATAGAGCATCCTTGTTGCATATCCACACATAATCTTACCTGTCCAAGGTACCAGAAACCAGTTTTTTCATTCTTCAACTACTTCTCCTGTCCACCTTCTCCCCCATTAAAATAGATTGATTTGCAGGTCCACCATTCATGCCAAGAGGTCCAGTCATATAATCAGAACTGAGAGCTTGTGCAATGGAGCCACTTTCCTTCTCTTTCCCATATTCTTCCTCTTTCCTTCATTCTCCTCCATTTTCCTCCCACATCCAGCTTTGTCCTCCATGGGGGTTAATTGATTGGCCAAAGGCATAAAGAAGGTGGCTTGTCTCTGGAGAGGTCCAAGAACATTGTTGGACTGACTGGGTCACCAAGATGTGTTCGGGTAGAGTACAGTGGTGTTAAAATGTTTTTTGGGGTAAACGTAATAGGCTGCAGCTTTGAGACATCGGCGAGTCTTGTACCAGAATGCCTGATGTTTTAAAGTAACAGTATTTTAGTAGGCAAAACCAGGTTGATTTTGCCTACTAAAAGGCTGCTACTTTTAAACACTGCGCAGTCTTGCACGGGCCTCGCCGATCTCTCAAATCTGCAGCATATTATGTTTACCCCTTTTTGTCTCCTTCCTGATTTCTTCTATTTCTAAAGCTACAACTCTCCCTAATCTGCATAGTGTCTCTTTAAGGGAAGGCTCGGGTTGGAAGTGCAAAATCAATTGATGTTGCCACAAGGGCAGCATTAAGGGCCCAGTATTTCTTCAGCTTGGGTAGCTAAAGGAATGGAAAATTGGGCTGAACTTTTGATTGATCTATCAGACTAGAGGCGGTATTCAATTAGTTTCGCACCCGCTGAAAAGTTTAGTCTGCTCTTCCTTTCGCCGAAATTGTGCTTTGGACGTGGAACCTTATGATGCGTGTCCCCTCTTTCCGCTGTATTCAATTCCAAAACAGACGAAAACGGCAAGCAGCGAATGCAGAACAGGTGCAAAGCACTGTCAGACTTGTGGACATCAGCCTCAACCACCCCCCCCCCCCAAAAAAAATGCACTAACATTGGGAATCAATGTAGAAGCGTTCCTATAGTCCTAATAAAACTAATCAGGGTACGGATTTGCTTAAAATCCTTGTTATTAGCAACCTTTTAATAGTGGTGAAGAGTGGCATTAAGCAGTATTTTTTGGTGAAAATAAGTAGTGCCATCAAATTTGGGGTGCTTGAAAATGGGTACTAGCATTTTAATGTCTCTAAAAGTGAAATTTCTCCATCATACAAGCACCTGCAATCCCCAAAACACTTGGCCTTCTTCTTAGAACACCCCCAGAAGCTTATTTTGCTAGTTTTTGAAGTTGTCCCCCCACTTTTGTCTTTTTTTGCCCCCAATTTCAAAGGCATTTTTTGGGGGAGATACTGGAATTGTCCCCTTGGGGGATGGGGAGGGTGTACCAAGGGTTTTGAGTGGTTTCCCAACATCTGCACCCATAAATATAGATTTTACACACTATCTCCACAGAATAGCAGGTGAAAAAAAATCGCCTATTTCAGTGCCTTGATTTTCTGCATAGGCGAAGATGAAATTGAATACGGAGTAGAAAAATAAAACAAAACACGGAAATGTTGCTAAAAACCACGCGAAAAACTGCTTTTTGCTTCTAATTGAATATGGCCCTAGGTTGGGTGCTGGAGGTAAGTATACTGCCCTTCCCCTAACCCTCCCCGCAGCTTAAACCTAACCTTACACCCCCCTCCACATCCTAACCCTAATTCGCCCCCTATGCCCAATAGTTATTGTCTGGATTCTGGCTCTGGCATCCGAACAGCCGGAATAATGACTACATCTCAACAGACTGGAGTCTGCGTTATTTTCTAGTACACAGGTTATCAAACTTGGTCCTTAGGACCCCAAACAGTACATGTTTTCCAGGTGTCTCAAAAATCACAAATTAAATAATTAGCTGCACCTGTGGATCTTTCAAATTGTGAGTGAGTGAAAAATACACCTTTGCCTCTTGTTGGGTGACATGGAAAATGTGAACTTTTTGGGGTCCTGAGGACAGAGTTTGAGAACCACTGATCTATTTGAGAACAAATTAAGATAGGAGCAGATTTGGGTGAAGCTGCTTTAGATGCGTTCTTGTTAGACTTAAAATTTCAGGATTAGCACTTGCGGCAAGGCAGGTAGATCCTATGATAAAAAGTAATAATGTGGATTCCAAAACACATTATTGTATGGGTTACCTTTTGATGGAAAGTTGTTTTTTTTTTTTTGGCCCAGAAGTAGATTAAAATCTTGGGCTACAGGAGATTTAAATACATATATCCCTATACATACCTATACTGTAGGGCAGAGGTTCTCAAACTCAGTCCTCAGAACTACACAAAGGTCACATTTTCCTGGATACCCAGCAGGTGCACAGGTGTAGTCATTACTCACTGACATTTTAAAAGATCCACAGGTGGAGCTAATTATTTCACTTGTGATTCTGTGAGACCTGGAAAATATGCAGTTAGGGGCTTCTGAGGACTGAGTTTGAGAACCTGTGCTGTTGGGCAGTGGTTCTCAAACTCAGTCCTCAGGACCCCACACAGTTCTCATTTTCCAGGTCACCCAGCAGATGCACAGGTGTAGTCAGAACTCACGGACACATTTTAAAAGATCCACAGGTGGACTAATTGTCCCTTGTGATTCTTTGAGGAGACCTGAAAAACATGCAGTTAGGGGTCCTGAGGACCGAGTTTGAGAACCTGTGCTGTAGGTAATTCACACTTTCAGCCACCCTTTAAACAAAAACAGTCTTCTACATCCTTCCAGCCCAGAGCACAGGAGTTCTTATTCCAGGGTGTTGCATGTAGAGGGATGAGTAGGAAAGAGCCAGGGAAAGGTGGAGTGCCTAGGCTCCATGATGAGAGAGGCATGCACAGACACCTCTGAGTGTGGGTGGCTGTCTGAAGAGGACCTTTTTACACTGGTCCCTGACAGACAAATGGGTGACTGGTATAATAGAGGTTACATCTCAATCTTTCGGGTCCACCATGAAAAAATACTTTTCAACAAGGTTACCAAGCAACAAAGAAAAGTATCTAGCCTTAGATCAATCAATTACCGTCCTTCGGGATTCAGGAGTGATTGTTCAAGAAAGTAGAAAAAAAAAATTAATAGTTTGTTTTTTGGACTAAAAACACGATTGTAGTAGAAAAAAAAAGATGGGAGTCAGACCCATTTTAAATCTAAAGAATTTAAATACAAGACTGCAGGTAGATCGATACATAATGGAATGGAAGATCAGTAATAAACAAAGATAAATTAGTTTTTGGTGTGTGTATAGACCTACCTTGATTTGCCCATTTGGGAAGACTATCAGTGTCTTAAGGTTTGCAATCGGAGGAAGACATCTACAATTCGTGCCCATTTGGGAAGACCATCAGTGTCTTAAGGTTTGCAGTCTGAGGAAGACATTTGCAATTCAGGGCTCTCCCCTTTCGGCTTAGAAGACCTGCATTGAACTTTGCAGATACATGCGGGTCTGTGGCTAAGATCTATAGGAATAATTGTTGTTACTTATTTAGACTATCTGCTTTTCAAAGTGGATTCAGAACAGGTGGTGCATGTGCTACAGTCTCATGGCTGGGTTATCAACTGGCAAAAACCCAACATGATTCCGGGTAAGTACATGAAGTTTTTTGGTTTGGTTTCCAATACCAGATTAGCAAGGGTCTTTTTACCGAAGGAAAACATCAGAGACATTAAAAGCTAGTTCAAAGGACTTTGAATGTCAGAAGTGCATCGGTTCTCAGGTGTATGAATTTACTGCGAAAGACTCTGCTGTCATGTAGTCCAGTATGCGAGGTTGCATTCTCGAATGTTTCAGTAAAATGTTTTAAAGAGCTGGTCTTGTTCCAAACATCGATTATCGGCACAGTTTATTATTCTTTCAACAGAGATAAGACATGGTGGACTATGGGCCTGATTCAGAGCCAGACGCTCTGACAGAGTGCTCGCTCTGAATCAGGGCCGTCCCTCTTTTTTTAGAGCGGCCTCCTGGCCGCTCGCATAGCTGTGGGTGACCACCCACAGCTATAGCGAGCTTCCAGGAAGATGGTCACGATTGTCAAGACCATAGGGCTTGCGACGAGACCCTTGTGGTAGGGTCTCGTTGCCGCAAGCCCTAGAGTGCTTTTGGCTCTATCAGAGCTGAAAGCACTCCCACTGACATCACTTGTGAGATCAGTGAGGACGCCCTAGACGGTAGGCGTTCCCATGGGAACGCCTCCGTCTGGCCAGCCACACCCCCGGGCCGCCCACCAAAGGGGGCGTGCTGTCACTCAACATCGACAGCACGCCCCCTTTGATATGAGACCCGGAGCGACTGCCTGCCCAACGCTATCAGGGTCTCGCGCATGCGCACGACGGAGCTGGCTCTGTCGTGTGCATGCGCACTGGGCCAACATCGACTCGCTTGCGAGCGGGTCTGAATCAGGCCCTATGTCAGAAAACTTGAACAAGGCCAGGAGTTTCTCATCCGGGATTCTTTACTATTCACAGCGGATGCCAGCCTCGGGAGAGTGGGTGGACAGTTATATTGAACCATCATCTTCAGGGACTTTAGTTCAGGAAGGAAACAAGATTTCCAATCTGTCCTTTTTTCAATGTATTAAAACTGATTTTACTGTCACTTATCATCAGGGAAAACCCTTCATAATCCAGTCAGACAATGCTACAGCAGTAGCATACATAAATCACCAGTGAGTGACAAAGTCCTCTGGCAATGTGAGAAAATTTGTCAATCCTTTATTGTGCAGAAATTCATGTTCCAGCAATATCCGCCGTCTTTGTCCCAGGGATAGAGAATTGGAAGGAGGACTCTGTTTCTACTTTGTTCTTCCAGGTGGTCAATGCACCAAGATGGTTTCAACAGTCTGGTGAAACAATGGGCTCAACCAGAGAGAGATCTAATTGCTTTTTGGTTCAACAACAAAACAGCCAGTTTTGTTGTAGAGTAGTGGTGTCAAACTCGGGCCCTCCAGTTGCTGTGGGACTACATATCCCAGAATGCCCTGCCACAGCTTGAGCATTCCCTAATAGTAAAATTCTGGAAGTGCATGCTGGGATGTGAAGTTCCACTGCAGCTGAAGGGCCAGAGTTCGACACCTCTGTTGTAGAGCCAGGGACCCACTAGCCTTTCCAATAGATGCAATGGTGGTTCCATCTAGCCTACATATTTCCCCCAATTCCAATGATCCCTTGAGTACACAGGAAGATAAAGAAAGGAAGGGATTCCAGAGATCTTAGTAGCACTAAACTGTCCACAGAGGATTTGGTACACAGGGGTGCTAACGTGGCAGTAGGGTAAGGCTTCTGCTTCGACAAGCCCCAGGGACCGATTTTTTTTTTTTTTATTTTATTTTTTTTTGTCAGGAGATCCTGTTAAATTTAATGTTATGGCTCTTGAAGCCAAGATCTTAAAAAAAAAAAGATGTTATTTTGATGCAGTCATTTATACGATAAGAGCCAGAAAAAAGTCTGAACAACCATCAAAGTCGGGAAAAATTATATTGCACGGTGTGATAAAGACAAAGTGTCAGCTTCATCTTTTTAAAATTCAATAATTTTTTTGTATAATCAAAGGGAGGGGTAGAGAAAAAAGAAAAAGGGGAGGGTGGTTACCAAAAACAAACATCCAGAGACAGATGCTTAAAGGCAAATACAATCAAATTGGTATAATACTAGCAGTGTTGGACTTGTGCAAGGATCCATTATTCCAGTTTTCCCTTTTCCCTGAATTTTGAACCTATTTAAATACAATTAAAAGCTGCAGGTGTATACAATACATAAAAAATACCATTGGGTACACCGATAAAGAAATGAAAAGGAAGATAACTGGATCTTAGTGGGCATGAACCTGAGATTAGACATGAATGTGTTTGAGGGTGCTAACGCCTCTTCCCCCCCCCCCCCCCCCTTCTGAGAAGGTTGCCCCATTCAGCCCTTGGAAAGACATTATTCTATACACGTAAAGAATAAGAAATTGCTCATAGGCAAAATGTAGGCAGGGGACGGATTTTCTGAGGGATCCATAGCAAGTCTTCAGTAAAGCCTAGTTCTACCTAGGGTTTTAGCCCAAAGGGCAGGAACCTATTATTAAGTTGTGCAAGAATACATCCAAACCTCTTCAACAGTCATCTTATGAGCAGCTAATTGAGGTTTGTTTTTCCAAACAAGATGATGTAAGTTTTTTTTAAACAGCACTAAGTAACTGGAAGGGAAACGGTAGGGGATAATTCGAAATGGGTACATCAGTTTTGGGAGTAGAGTCATTTTGAAGGGAGCTATATGGTCCAGGCATGAGATCTCACAAGTACCCCAGGTAGTGATGAAAGCAGATAGATGAAAGAGCAACAGGGTTAAATTAACATCAAAGACAGTCTTAATTGAGAATGGGATTTGTATCCCAAAATAAGTAAGGGAAATTTCCTTTCAAGTATATTTAAAATTCTATTTGAGAAGGGACAATGTAGTAAGAGGGATAATAATAGGTAAGGCCTCAGATTTAGAGGTATTAAAGCTTGTAGTAAGAAGCTTCATGGGCTAATGTTCTGTGGACGGGGAAAACAAAATAGAACTTGGAAGACATGGGTCCAGTTACATCTGGTATAATGCCAACACAAGATTCCACAATAAGAATACAATACCAACAGTCAATATGGTGGTGGTAGTGTGGGGACGCTTTACTGCTTCAGGACCTGGGTGACTTGCCACAATTAAGGGAATCATAAATTCTGCTCTCTTTTGTAAAATTCTGAAACTCATAGGTAATTGGGTTATGCAGCAAGACAACAACCGCAGTACAAGTGCAAGTCCACCTCTGAATGGCTCAAAAACAAAATGTTTTGGAGTGGCCTAATCAGAAACCTGATTCCAATTGAGATGCTGTGGCTGGACCGTAAACGGGCAGATCTGCTCGTATACCCTCCAATGTGGCTGAAGTAAAGCAATTATGCAAAGACAGGGCAACAATTCCTTCACAGCAATGTAAAGACTGATCTCCAGTTATCAGAAGCATTTTGGTGCAGTTATTGCTTCTAATAGTAGCACAACCACTTACATTTATGGGGACAGTTAATTTTTCACGAGTGACATTTTTCCTTCAATAAATGTGATTGCTCATGTTGTCTCTCTCATATATCCAGTTTTGTTTGAATATCAAACAATTAAGTGTGACAAATATGGAAGAATAGAGGAAATCAAGATAAAAACTTATTTATGCCACTGTATGTTGCCAATCAACCCCTGCTTATGGCTAACTAGTAAGACTATGGGCCCGATTCAGAGGTGGATCTAGTGTCCATTTCAGTTGCAAACGGCCAATGTCTTTAGTCTGGGCATGCATCAGTCAGATTGCGCATGTGCTGGGATGGTTATGCAATTACGGTCCTAGTGTGGATTAGGACGCAGAGTGATTGACAGACAGGGACTGTTTGGGGGAGGTAATTGGAGAGTGGTGACTAAAAGCCCAGACGTGTTCTGGGCATTTCAAGCAGGGCACAACAGCCATGGATTGCAAATTCCTATACAGTGGTTAAGGTTTCGGCCCCTTACTTGTGACAGACATTCTGAGCGACCATAGGGATTCTAAGAAGTTGGATGGTGCTACCAATGGTGCATCTTTGTATATAAGCGGCAGGCTTGAGTCACTGCTAGTGGGCCACCAATACCAATCCCAGTGGTTGTGACATCTGCATCTTTTCTCACAACCACTGCGTACAAGGTCGCAGCAACGAAAGGCATTGTGTCTGAATCAGACCCTATATCACTATCCAATCACTCAGAAACACTAAAAAATTTAAAATAAATAAAGGCCATATAGATATTTTGTGCACATGGTGGTCTGTTGCATAGCGCTGTCATACAGTAAATTAGCAAGCTTAATGCTTGCACTTTAAACAACTGTGACAAAAACACTTGGAAGGTTGTCAAGGGGAGATATATATGCCAAAGGCTTTTAGCTTCTGTCTGGTAGACAGAAACTACTTAGCAGCCTTGAGTGTCAGTCTCTCACTGCCTGGGGAGTAGGTCAGAGGCCTGTTGAGAGACACTGATTACTGGATGCAAGTACTGTGTTAAAGACTACTGTTTTATCAGAGGAACATTGGGTCCTTCCACTCTAAGAAAGTGAATAATTTTGTTAAGTTAGAGCCAAACAGGCCAGACTTTACTTTTAGGTTTTATTTTTGTGCTGATAATAAAACTAGCTGTGGTTGCTTGTACCAAGGTGCTGGAATGGTGTACTACTACTTGGCTGCTGCATGGTAAGTGCACCCGTTTACCACAGGGGACGGCACCCTTTCCCTGATCTTGCCACAAAACAAAAAACTGATATGGGAGTACTTATCCAGTTTTTCCAATAAATAGCTAGACCATTATCTGAATAATCCTATCTTGCTAGAATGCGATGATACAGGACAGAGGTAAACTAGTGGTAGAAGATGTACTTGAAGGATGGAGGCAGAGGGGAGTAAAATATGCATTTATTATCCAGCAAGTTAGTCACTAGGAAGCCAACTGTACCCATTAGCAATCTCTAATCATTCCTTTTTCATCCATATATGGGATGCCTTACATCTGGGTTTTGCATAGTGAAGGGTGTAGTCGGATACTAACTAGTTTGAAACTGGTTCCCACCCCTACAGCCAAAAGTTTTGAGAATGACACAAGTATTGGTTTCACAAGGTTTGCTGCTTCAGTGTTTTTAGACTTTTTGTCAGATGTTACTGAAGTAAAACTACACCGTAAGCTCAGTCTTGTGTTTAGTGCTTTGGAAAGGGTACTGGCTAGTTCCTAGCTTTTTAGCTAGGTTTTATTTCTTTATTTTAATGTTTTAAATTTGGGTGCTTAGTTCCTGGCAACAGGCGACAAGCACTAACAGAGTGGGAGTTAGATAGAATAGAGGTCTGTGTGAACCTACATCCCACTCTTAAGACGGTCCTTGAGAGAGTCACCAAACTACCATGTCCCTGGGTCTCTCTCCATGCCAGACACACATCTGAGGTGCTGCAGGCAAAAAGGTAAGATTTATTGCTAAAGCATAGAGAATCTTATTTGCCATTAAAAACTGCTTCCAGGCTGCTTTTGAGCAGATTGGCCGGGGCTTGTTATTACTCACGTGTCTGTAGAGTCGGCTTGTCTCATACCTCCCCGGGCTCACACAGCACCACGCCACTTTCAATCCTAGGGGGTTCTTCCCTGGGCCTTTGGAGGGATTACAGAGCAGCAGCATGCTGCTGAGCTTTAAGGAGAGGAGCTTGCTGAAGTTCCAGACGAGATAATAATGGTCGACATCCTCAAGTTCCTGAGCTTCAGTCAATTCCTACTATGGACGTCCCTGCAGCTAAAGCTACCCTGCAATATTTTTCTGGAATTTGGAGACCGGTACATAAGTGTCTTAGGAAAGCCTCTCATAATTATAAAACCTTTTCTGATAGAAAACGTTCGGCTGTTCCTAAATGTTCTGTTGTGGATTGTGTCTGGTTGTCTACTAGAAATCTGCGACTTAAGGTACCTACCATGAAGTTTGCTCCCCTGTATATTGGTCCTTTTTGTATTATAAAAATGATCAACCCAGTGGCATGTAAGTTACAGTTACCTCCAACCATGCGTGTACCTAACACCTTTCATGTCTCTTTGCTTAGACCATTGATTCTTAATCTGCTTGAGGTCTGGAGTTTGAGATCGATAAGATTCTGGATTCACATAAGCATCAAAATCAATTGCAATACCTTGTAGACTGGACAGGTTATGGTCCGAAAGAGAGATCTTGGATTAAAGATTCCGATGTCCATGCTCTAAGATGATACGTAATTTTCATGCTAAATTCCCTTTAAACACTGGAGGGTGTTTGGAGACCACCCAAAAAAGGAGGGGGGGGATGGTTACTGTCAGGACTGCGACTATTTTAGTACATAAAGATAGACTATTTTTGCCAAAGTTCCATTGTGGTCGTTGGATGAGATATCCTGCTTGCTGGCATGCTTCTCGTTCAGGGGATAGAGTGTTAAAGTGATAATCTGTTACCCAGGTGTCGTCAGGTTGTGGGATTCCTAGATTGCTCATTATTTCAAACCTGATTCTATTTGGGTCACATGTTCTGAAACTTCCTATGGATCACAGACCTCTAGTATAAAGCCTGTCACTAACTGTGTCTCAGTGTCTGTGCAACATTGCTTTCAGGTCTTTTCTTGGACTCCTGTCAGATCCTTGCTGTGCCTGTGGATTGCTGTGGACTTTGGTATCAGAAGTTCATCTGGAATATAACAGTTATCCGCTGCACTACAGAGCCCAGCATTCCTATTGTCTAAGTATTGCTTTCTGCTCCATCATTGTGCTGCACTTTACCTGTTGTATTTTCGTTCCTGTGGATATTGAACTCATCCTTGTTACAGTTGTCAACTGCAGCGTTCCAGTGTCATCTCCACGTCACGGGGCTCAACCCCGCTCCGAACCCTAGCCACACTCCAGGGCCCAACTCTGCTACAATCTTCTCCGCATCACGGGGCTCAACCCAGCTGCAATCTTCTCCGCGTCACGGAGCTCAACCCCGCTGCAATCTTCTCCGCATCACGGGGCTCAACCCCGCTACAATCTTCTCCGCATCACAGGGCTCACCCTGCTCCGAACTCTAGCCACGCTGCAGGGCTCAACCCTGCCCTGGAATCTCAGCGTTTTACAAGGATTAACCCTGCTCCGACTTCACTACTCCACAAGGTTCTCACTGCACCGCAGGGCACGGCCCTGTCCCGGAACTATACTATTCTGCAGGGTCCGTTCTGCTCCGGATTTCCATTACTACAGGGTTCTACCCTGGCAAAGGTCCTTAATGTCATCCTGAGGTGTTAGCCTCATTCTGGACTCGGGCTTCCCTACCACGTTAGTTCTTATATGATATAGACTGCTTATATATATTAGGGGATTCTCTCCTATACATATTATTGCATATGTGAACCTCTGTGCTGTTTGAGACTTTATTTGAGACCTTGTTGTTTATAATTCTTATGTGAATTAATTCTATTTTACTTTTATCCTGTGCTACTGAGTTTCATGGAAAGGTTATTCCTAAAACCACCCCAGTTTATTGTGCCTCGTGAGCCTGCCTCCCTCCAGGAGTCTCAAGTGTCGGCAGCCGTGACACTCATCACTGCTGCCTGACTTCCACGTGCAATCAACTGGGCCACTGGTAGTCTACGGGGAACAGCGGAGGCTATAGGTAAACAGGTGGCGGGAGTGCGCAAGACGGCGCTGCACGTGTAGTCGTGCAGAAGTGACGTCATTAGACTGGATAGCCTCCGAAACACAGGAGGCTATAGCTTCAGCTGTCCTGAGTAAGCAGGATGACCGCGGCTGTCCACGCCTTCCCCAGGTATTTAATTAGCAGCAGTACTTGCTGCTGAAAAGAAGGCTGCACAGCACAGCAGATACTGGGGGACAGAGGCACACAAGCTAAGCAGTTAATAGGATTATTACTTGATGTAGTTAACCTATTGTTTATGGGCTTATATGTATAAGCATTCTTACTGCACTATATTTTCTGAAATTTTGGCAGTGTCATACAGAGGTATGTAAGATTTGCCTTTTGTTTCTGCAGATACATGCAAACACATGGGTGAATAGGATCCTAATTTAACCTCTTGTTTTTATTATTTCAAATCAGTGCTATACATCTTTCTATGGAAATGTAGGTAGCTGTTTTGATTAGGCCTGTCTTTCTGTGTGAGTATGAATAAACAATGGTTCTAAGAAACCAGTCACTGTTTATACTTGTATAAAATGTGAGAATAAATTACCAAAGAGTACGGACCCAGGGTCACTCTGTGCCAGTTGTTCACAGGTTTCATCACAAGATTTGGCCGAACAGCCAATGATGTCTGATTGGGCCAGATCTATGGCGGATGCCATAGGTGAATTACATCACTTTCAAGAAAATTGTATGATAACCCGTACTCAGGTTCTTACTTTATCTGATCCCGCGGTAGAGCCAAAATGGGCTCAGAATATGGAATGATGTCTCACTCAGATGGCAACATCCCTAAACAAAATGATACCGTCTGCTGGGGCTATGACCGTTAAAAGACGAGCAAGCCATTCCTCATTAGATTTTCCAGGAGAAGCATCAGCCACTCCTTCCCAGAAAGAAGGGAAATTGGATTATGACTGGGAAAACACCTCAAATTGGGAGGGTGACTCCCATTCAGATTCAGGAGTTTTTATGTTGATAGATGCAGTCAGAGAAACTCTGCAGTTACAGGATACAGCTGTTCCACAGACTAGTTCAGTTTCTTTCTTTCTTTAAACGCAAGAAGAAATTTGTATCTGTTTTCTCAGAATTTTCACATTTTGTGGAAATATTAAAAGGAAGCCTGATTCTAAATTTGTATACCAAAGAAATTTAGGGGTCTTTATCCTTTTTCAGAAGAGGATACCAAGCTTTGGGAAGTTCCACCAATGGTGGATGCTCCTATTGCTAGGTTGGGTCAGGAATACTGTTATTCCCACTACTCCAGTCTGTAACTCCTAAAGATTCTTTGGATAGAAAGAATGAGGCTGTACTTAAATCTTTATTCACCCTGTCAGGAGTATCGCTACGGTCAATTCTGGCCAGCGCCTGGGTGTTAAAAGCTATCAATCCTTGGCTGAACCAGATGATTACTGGTTTTCAATCAGGGGATGTGCCTGAAGCGAACGCTTTAGCTGAACAGATTTCAGAAGCTTTCATCTATATAGGCGACGCTTTAATGGATACTATTCAGGTACAGTCTCATATTTCCGCTTTGGTGTTTTCCGCCAGGCATGCGCAATGGCTTAAATCATGGAAGGCAGAAACAGAATCCAAACATGCTTTAGAGGCATTGCCTTTTCAGGGAGGTTCTTTGCTTGGGTCAGAATTAACAAATTCTCAGGTTACAAGAGGAAAAAGTCCTTACCTTCCTGTAACTACACCTAAAACAAAATCTCCTAGGATTCGTTCCTGTCGGACTCAAGCCTAAAAAAGCTTTCAGGCCTTCCAAGGTGGACCTTGAGGTTCCCGAGGAGGGACTGTTAGGGGACAGTTTCCTTGGAACCATTCGTCCTGCTGTGAAGCCAGCAGGTCAATCCAAATGACTATCAAAGGACTGGGACTCGTACTCAGGTTCCGGGAAACTTGGATTAATTTCATTTTTGGGTAGGTCAAATAGTAACCAGGGGTTACATTTTGCATGTGGAGGGTCCTGTTCCAAAATATTTTTTTCCACTCCTCTCCCTGGGGAAAGTTGCAGAAAGACGGCTCTCATGCAGGCATCTGCACTTTCCAACTGCAGAGTAATTATTCCAGTTCCGGTACTACAGCAAGGCCTGGGGTTTTACTCCAGTCCTTAGTAGACAAACTGGAAGGGTTGTTTCGTCCCATTCTCAACCTCAGGGGGTTAAATGCGTATCTTCACTTGGAGAAATTCAAGATGGAGTCAATAAGGTCACATTTGTTCTATAGAGGAAGAAGTTTTTCTGGCTTCCATAGATATCAAGGATGCCCATATTCATATATGGAGAGGTCATCAGCATCTTCTGCTGTTTGCAGTTGGACATTGGAATTCCCAGTTTCAGGCTCTGCCATTTGGTTTGGCCATTGCTCCTAGAGTTTTTATAAAGGTTATGGTACACCTGATCTCTCTACTTCTCTACTCAGGCCTGAGGGAATAAATGTGTTGGCTTATCTAGATGTTTTGTTGATAAGAGCTCCATCAATAGCCCTATTGCCACAACATCTGGATCATCAATTTTCACAATTCAAATTTAATTCCATCTCAAAGGATGCTATTTTTGGGTCACCCAGTGTCACAGAGTTTTCTTCATCAGGCAAAGATTCAGGATCTTCAATCCAGAATAAGGACCATTTTACAGATGTCTCATATTTCGGTTCTCAGGGCCATGCAGATACTGGGAAAAATGGTAGCTTCATTCGAAGCAGTTCCTTTTCTTAGATTCCGACCTCTACAAAGCCAATTTGCTTCATCGATGGGTGAAACCAGACCCACGATTAAACAGGCAAATTTTCAGATAGTCTCTGCAGACCCAGAAGTCTCTTCGGTGGTGGCTTCAGGAGACAAATCTGAACATAGGTTGTCAATTGTCAGTAATAAATTGGACCATTGTCACCACAGATGCCAGCCTAACAGACTGTGGGGCGGTGGTTCCAGACAGACACTTACAGGGTCTTTGGTCTGTCCAGAAAACCTTTCTTCCCATCAATATTCTGGAACTAAGGGCAATTTGATATGCATTGATTCAGTTTAATGCCAGTTGAGGAATTTACCAGTGCAAATACAAATCAGACAATGCCACAGCAGGTGCTTAAATAAACAAGCAAGGTGGCGCACACAGCTGGCCTGCAATGAGGGAGGTTTCTCACATCCTTCATTGGGCAGAACATTGGGTTCCAGCTATTTCTGCAATTTACATTCCAGGGCTGGACAACTGTAAGGAGGACTTCTTAAGTCACCAGTGTGCACCCAGAGAAATGGGAATTACACCAGGAGGTGTTTGCAGAAAGTTGCCTAATGGGATCTCCAGACATAGATCTAATGGCTTCTTGTCTCAACAAGAAACTTGTGTATAGGAAAGATTCCTGGACTGCACACCCTGAATATATATAATGGGAGGCACTACCTGTTGAGACTTATCGCAGGAACAGAAACAGACAAATCACAGGTGCACAACAACTCCAACTTACTGATTATATATAAATACATTGTGCAATAAAATTTTGCAATCAAGAGGTTTTTAGCATAATCATGGCCAAGGTTATGGGCCTACCCACTATATCCAGGTAACCTCTGTAGGGTAGGTCCCTAACATACTAGGGTTCAACAAGAAACTTCCAAGGTACGGATCTTGGTCCCGCTCACCGTAAAATCTTTTCCTCAGAGTCCATCTGGGGGATGCCAAGGTCGCTCCCTTGTTTGGTTCATACTAGACACCTGTAGTTTCTGGTTTCTCACTCTTCCATGGCTCATTCTACGGCTTTGTTAAACATCAGACTGAGCTTACGGTGGAAGGGGAGGGGTTATATAGGGGGTGGGAGCCAGTTTCAAACTAGTTAGTGTCAGACTCCATCCTTCACCATTCATAACCCAGATGTAAAGCATCCCCCCAGATGGACTCCAAGGAAGAGATTTAACGGTGAGTAAAAATTGCAGTTTTAGAGACTTGAAAAATATCGGATTGTGGTAGTGCTTGGATATGATCAGGATGTCGTTATTAGATCTCTCCCAATGATATATTTCAATCATGAGCACTCCTTCACAAACATAGGTATAACATATTAGAATAAACAAAGCGCAGGGGTGAGGTGGCAGATAAAAATGGCAGCGGTAAGGAAAAGCAAAAAAACTGCAAAGCCAGGAAAATTAGGTACTGACCCAGTGATTGACAGGTCTACAATACTAGTAATCATAAAAAGGCCCTTCTTCTAACCATGTAATAGTTAATAGATGTAACTAGGTAATTTAAAATGCTTAAATCCGGCAATGCTTGGTGAATATAACAGGATGCTAAATTTTAAACCAGAGACCAAAAACAAAACATTGGTGTTTGGTAATAGGTTGGATGTAATATTAAGTTTGGCACATTTTCAGTAAAATGAAAAAATGTTTAAAAAGATGTATATTTTATATCCTTAAAATAAATAAAATCCAACATTACTTACAAAACTCTGGAGGTGGTCATATCAGGCTAATTTCCAAATCTACTCCAACAAACAATAAAAAAAAAAAAAAAAGGTATGTCGGCATCTATGTCATCCTTAGGGTCAGTGATGCGCTTGAGGACACAGTTGGGTTTCTACTTGCCCATACATTTTATGATTGGCAACCACCAGCACTGGTTTTGCCTATCACATGGACCATAGATAACTTAATTTGGACCTGGAGCACCAGCCCGTGCTCTAGACTTTCTAGTACAAGCAATGCACTTCTAGATCTCAGAGTTCTGTAAATTATAGCCACATCCAAAATAGAGCCTTCCCCACTATATGACTGTCATATAGATTGAAGAATGCAATCAATATAAAACTAATTTCTAATGTGAAGGTGCTCTCCTAAATAAGAATATTCTTGGTGAGTGTATATTTGTATGGAGGCACTATATCTAAACTAAAACCTGGACTTTATTTTCCATTAAAAATAATTACTCTGTAGAAACAATCGTAATAGTCCCCTTTCAATGAATCTGCAAAATATTGAAATGCCACAGTAAGAATTACTACATCAGATGTGACGATTGATGATCTCCTATGTGTGGAAATGTAAAGCCCCAAGAATGGCTTATAGTCGTATGGTTTGTTCTAAACCACAGGGGGCCTCAATCTCCCCGATCTGACTAGATACCATGAAGCAGCCCTGCTTTCCCCAAGTATGTTACTGGTTCCTTCCCCCCGTATTAAATCTTGGGTAGACCTGGAATGCACCCTTCTTAGGAGATTTCCTCTTCCAGACCTTCTTTGGTTGCCCCAACAACTTAGACCACAACTCTCACCAATGCCTAAAACAGTCCTTGATACTTAAAAGTTTGGGATCTCAACCTCCCGACTCGCATTGATTTTGTCCTTCCCACTAGGAAGGTTTCCCTTCAAGCATTGGACAATGCACTACCCAGCCTCAATATGTCCTACTGGATGCGTCTGGGTACTGAGTCCCTGGCAGATAATTTTTTCCTCATTCCTTCTATTTTATCATATACAGACCTCTGTGTTAAGTATCCATTAAGTCCCTCAGCTTGGTTTTACTATCTCCAACTTATACATAGGTATGCCCTGATGCAGGGCTCGACAAATCCCGGTCGCCGTGGCGACTAAGATTCTAGTCCTTGCGACCAAGTTTTCCAAGGATCGGGGGCTTAGGTAAGTATTGTTTTGTTTTTTTAGTGTGTCCACACAGCTCTATTACAGGGGGCTTACTACTGGGGGCACTATTACAGGGGCTGGTATGGGCATGTTGCAGAATCCGATGACCATTAAAGAGCCATGTGTTGTGATTTGATGGCATGTGGGGAGGTTGATCGGCACTGAAAGGGCATGTGTGGTGGTCTATACAAGCTTTCATATATTTTGGTAATGGAAAATGGTCTGGCGCCTAAACTTTGAAGATGGCGCCTAGATTTTACAAAAATTTGTCAAGCCCTGCCCTGAGGCGCACAGGTCCCACAGTATTTCAGACACCTCTGAGTCAAATTTTTAGTAAATTTTATACACCTTCCTCCCGTGGTGCTATATCTTATTGGTATTCCCTATTGTCCCTTACAGATTTGACAATTAAAACATCTGTTCAACTTCAGTGGAAAGAGACCTTCAACGTTCTTTTACCCTCAAACAATGGGAGACTATTCATCTCTCTTCTTTTTCTTTAGGTAAATGTTCTAACCATATTGAGATGCATGTCAAACTTTTAAATAGATTATATCTGAGCCCCTCTAGGTTACATAAAATTTGAACCACAGTTTCAAAATTTTGCTGACGCCTTTGCCACTCTGAAGATTCTATCCTCCATGTTTTTTGGGACGGTCCTATTTTACATCCTCTTTGGGAAGAAGTATTTACTCTCAAACAAGATGTTTTAGGTCTCACCCTTCCTCTAGATCCCTCCCTTGCCCTTCTACATTGGTATCCCATTCCTGTCCTTAAATATGACTGTTATGTGCTCGGTCATATTTTGATATCTGCTAGGGCTACTATAGCTCAACATTTGCCAAAGTTATAGCAAAAACACAATTTAATTTTGACATGGAGATGGGGGTCGCCTAGTCTATGGCCCCTTCCTCACCTATTGTATAGTTGCCAAGGGTGTCATTTTACATTTCATGAGGAAAGGGTGCTCCTCCTCCACACCCAAATTCAAAGTTTCTCCCCAACTCTCAACTTAAACAAGCTCCAACAGGGGGGTTCAGACACCTAATTTATTCACAATTTCTGTACCAATGGATTTAATATTTGTTTGATGTCTTTGGATGTACTGTTACACCACCCCCCCCCCCCTCTTTTTCTTTTTACTTGTTTTTCTGTTCCCTTATTTGTACTCCCATGTGGTTTTCCCTTTTCTTTTTTCTGTAACCCCATAAATATTTAGCATTATACTCAATACAAATGTATTGATGAAAAAAAAAAAAAGCCAGAGTAAGGGAATTACTAGATATATTTTCTAACATTTAAAAAAGGGGCTATATTCCATTAAAAATATTGTATCAGAGACTTAATATTTAAAGTATAACACTATTTTTAATTTCGAAGTTTGTACACAGAGTTGGAGTAACCTTCATACAGAAACCTTTTCTGTTCCTTGTTTCTGAATCTGGGAGATAAAGGAGACTTAATACTATAATTAAATATCACTATTTGGCTATATAAAATAAAGGTTGGAGTTCGTTTGCAAATTATCTTATCTGTCACTATGTATATTATAGATAGCTAAATAAACAATGTATTGAAACTGGTAATACCTGCACTCTACAGTAGCCTGAATACTCTGTGGAGAGAGAGAAAATGGGATTTTGGTACTTACCGGTAAATCCTTTTCTCTGATTCCACAGGGGACACTGGAGGTGCTTACGCTGGGGTATAGAGGCGTGGATAGCTGGAGCTGGGCACTTTAATTAATCTAGAAATGTGAAGCTCCTCCCCCTCTATTCCCCAGCAGCCCTCAGTTTAGAAAATGAAGACCGATAGGAGATGGAGAACAACAGGAGTAAAGAGAAGATCACACAACAACAAAACCATACAACATACGGAACTAACAGGCAGGCGAAGAGTGCTGAGGTGGGCGTCCAGTGTCCCCTGTGGAATCAGAGAAAAGGATTTACCGGTAAGTACCAAAATCCCATTTTCTCTTTCATCCACTAGGGGACACTGGAGGTGCTTACGCTAGGGACGTCCCAAAGTTTTCCCCACGGGCGGGAGCGCTCTGAGGAACCTGCAGAACAAAACGGGCAATACTGGAAGTTGAAGCCGCAAACGAATCAAATCTGTAAAACTTCACAATGGTGTGAACAGAAGACGCACCCACAGTACGTGTGGAATAAGTTGAAATGGACAAAAGAGACGGATGACCAAATCTGATATAAGCTTGATGGATAGCCAGCCTAATCCAACCTGCCAACATCTGCTTGGACCCTGGCCAATTCCTTCGAACAGCATCATAGAGGACAAAAAACGACTCCGACTCGCGGAGGGCGCCATCCTAGCAATGGAGATGCGGAGGTCTCGAACCACATCTAGGGTAGAAGAAACACTCGAGTCCTCTACCAGAGAAGGTATCACAATAGGCCGATTTATGTGGAAAGCCGACAACCTAGGAAATAAGATGGCTACCGTCCTGAGTACCGCCCTATCACGAAACACACGGTAAGGCTTATAGGACAGAGCCCCCCTTCCAAAACTCTATGAGCCAAAGCCAGGAGGACAGTCTTCCAAGACAAATACTGAATATCAACCTCTTCAAGAGGTTCAAACAAAGACGACGGAATAAACAAATATACCAACTTCAAGTCCCAGGGAGCTATAGATGGTACAAAAGGAGACTGCACCCACAACCCCCCATACGAAACATCTGCACCTCAGGTATGAGGGTCAACGTGCGTTGAAAGAGCAGAGCCTGCACTTTCAAAGATCCTAGGCGAAAACCTAATCTAATCCCGTCTGCAGAAAAAAAAAACATAAAACTGAACAACCGAAAAAAGTCCCAGACGATAGGCCCCGACTGAAAACCATGTCACATCAGAGCACCATATGCGATGATAAAGCGCAGCCGACACCAGATTCTGGGCGTGAAGCATGGTGGGAATAACCGAGTCTGGGATGCCTCTGGGTCTAAAGATATCGGGATAAGGATCCACCCCGTTAAACGCAGGAGCACTAAGTTGGGGTGGACGACTGCAGAAGGTCTGGGTGAAGAGGAAGGGGCCACGGATTGGCTACAAGGAGGGACCAAAAGTCAGAGAACCAACTTCTCTGAGGCCAGTTTGGAGCCATGAAAATGACCAAGGTTGACTCGTGTATTATAGTGTTTTGTAGACGAGGAATTAGTGGAATCGAAGGAAATAGATAAAAAATGTCGAAGGTCCACGGAAATGTTAGTGTGTCACCTGCCTCCGCCTGCAGATCCAAAGAGCTTGACACGGATGTTGGGAGCTGATGAAGCAATCAAGAGCCAGAAGGTCTATCTGAGGACGACCCCATCAACGCACACTAGTGCTTGGAACACGTCTAGGTGAAGCTTCCATTCTCCGGGATAGATATCCTGGTGACTGAGGTAATTCGCTTCCTAGTTGTCTACTCCCAGGATGAATACTGCCGACAGGATTACAGACTGACTCTCGGCCCACCCCGGAGAATCTGAGTTACTGCTCGCATGTGACTTCGAGTCCCGCCCTGGCGGTTGATGTAAGCAACGGCCGTCACGTTGTCTGACTGAACTCTTACTGGAAGAGACCTTAGAAACTGCGATGCTTCTAGCAGAGCATTGTAAAGTTCTCAGAGTTCCAACACATACATGGGCCACCGTCTTTCCTGTGGGGACCAACGACCCTGAAAATGATAGTCCAGGACCACTGCTCCCCATCCTCGGAGGCTGGCATACGTTGTCACTATTATCCAATCCGACGCTCTGAATAGTCGTGCCAAGAGATTGTTCGATTGTATCCACCAGAGGAGAGCCAACCTGGTAGCCATGGCCAAACGGATCAATGTAGGTGATACCCTGACCGCTGAGAAAGCAGATTTAACTGGAAAAGTTGGGAGTGGAATTGTCCCGAAAGCAGCTACCATCTTCCCCAATAGACGGAGACAAAGAAACTTGGACCCCTCTTCGATCTGAGGCTTGGCTGACCTAGCAACCGGATATCCTGGGCTTTGTCTTCCGGAAGGAAAATTCTCTATTATGCATATTCAGGACCATCCCCAGAACTGGAGTCCCTGGGACGGATTCAGATTGGATTTCTTGAAATTGATAATCCAACTGAGCTGTGTTAGAGTCTTGAATGTCAGTGAGGCGTGGGTCCAAGAGAAGAGAATCTGATGGAGCCTAGATTAACAGGTCGTCCAAGAAAGGAATTATGTTCACTCTTTATGACAGACATAATTTTGGTGAAAAAATACGGGGAGCCGAGGATAACCCGATCGGCAATGTCTGAAACTGATAATTTTTTATTTTTAATATTGCCAAACTCAGGAAGGCCTGATGCGGTTCCCAAATGGGGACATGGAGACAGGCATCTTTGATATCCAGAGAAAGGAGGAACTCCGCTGGTTTCAAACTCGCAATGACAGACTGAAGTAACTCTATTCTGAAACGATACATCTTCAGATACTGGTTTAAAGATTTCAGGTTTAGGATGGGCCTGACCGAACCATCCGGCTTGGGCACCACAAAAAAATTGTTAATGTACTGGAAACAGAACAAACACTGCCGATTCTTGCAGAAACTGGATAGCCTCCTGCAGAACCCTGGTCTTGTGTGAAGAACAGATTTTGGAGGAGGGACTTCAAAGTTTATACGGTACCCCACAGGTCTGAAGAGGTCTGGTTTCAAATCTGTTGAAAAATCTGTAAGCGAGCTCCCACCGCAGGAGATCCCAAGTGGGACGAAAGACAGACATGCCATTGGTTTCTCAGCTGGTTTCTGTTGCTGTCGACTTGCAACTGTATGCAGCGACCTCTACCTCTGCCGCCCCTAACCTGCGTGGGAGCACCTCGGGCCCTGCTACGAAAAGGCTGAGGCGCACGAAAGGAAATACACGAGGGACCAGTGTAAGTCCTCCTGGGAGTTGGAGCAGCTGAAGGGAGGAAAGACGACTTACCACCAGTGGCCTGGGATATCCAATTGTCAAATTCTGGGCCAAAAAGCATATCACCAGTGAACGGTAAACCCTCAACAGCTCGTTTGGATTCTGCGGCCACCCGCCAAGAGCGCAACCAGAGAGCTGTGCGGCCAGAATGGCAGAAGCGGATATGAGAGTACTGATTTGACTGATACCCTTGGAGCCTCTGAGAGTGTCCAGAGATTCCCAGGGATTGCTAGTAGATGTAACTCTGCTCTAGAAGTACTAGAGTCCAAGCCCGTAATCAACTGGTCTGCCCAGCCAGTCACGGCCTTGTTAACCCAGGCACTAAGAGCATAGGTCTAAGTTGACCCCCCGCTGTAGTATAAATAGATTGCAGTGTTGTCTCCAACTTACGATCCGACGGGTCCATAAGTACCGTATCACCCGATACCGTAAGCGTTGTATTCTTAGAAGACAAGAACGGACGCATCTACAGGAGGAGGTGTATCCCACTTGTCCATCACAGATGATGGAAATGGATAGCTGGATTGGAACGACGTGGAATCTAGAACCTCATATCCGGTTGTTTCCAGGTCACTTAAAGCTGTTCTTGAAGCTGTTGTGAGAAAGGAAAAACAGCCGACCTTTTTGTTGGTCATCAAATAATTTAAAGTCCTGGGTTTCCTCAGGTAGATGAACAATCTGCCTGACTGCCAGAATTTTTTGCTCCTCCCCCATGCTATTCCAATACACCCTCCTCCGTGTCTTTATGTGCGAGGAATTCCTCGTTCGACCTATGAGCCTCAGCCAATGCTGACATTAAATCCACCATTACACCTACCATGTCACCGGCCCATGGAAGAGTGGGTGAGGCAGTAATAGCCACAGGGGGATCTATTACTAAACAAGAAACACATAACGTGGATCCATTATCATGTGGCTTAGAATGTTTGTTGTTACATTTGGAACAACAAACATCTTTAAGAGAAGCCTTAAGCTGGCCACACACTAGACCAACTTACATCCAACCAGCCAACTTGTTGATTGTATTCCTTACCAGATTTTCATTCCAACCAATCAACAAGTTGGCTGGTTGGATGTAAGTTGTTCTAGTGTGTGGCCAGCTTTAGTCCTGCTTGTCATTTATATAACCCAGTCACTCAGAGTTTAAGCAGAAATGTAAGGCGCTGCGGACCACTTGTGGCGCCTCACAAATAAAATGCAATAATAATAATAATAGTATACACATACAGATATATATAGTATACTGAGACAGAAGGCTGATATTGGAAACAGAGGAGGAGAAACACCACTCACTTTCCCACAGATAAGAATATTGCTCACTATATACACCCCACACACAGCCCCCTTGCCAAGGATCCTGCAGTATAGGTATATGAGCAGTCCAGCCTTTTGTAATTATGCTGCACACTACATGAATAAGGGAGAGATGCAGGCATTAATACATTAAAAATGACAGCCACACTGTTTAATACAGCCGCTTGCAGGAGAGAGCGCCCGCTGTGGCTAAGCTCCGCCCCCTTTTCATGCCCTAAGGGCTCCAAAGATGGCTGCTAGCAGAGCCATTACCTCCCCCTCCGCACTACACTGCGTGTATCAGCGGGGAGAGGGGAGAAGCAGGGAGACACACTGTAGCGCTATGTCTGCCTGACACAGCGCAGACAAGCTGTATAGCGCCATCAGCGGAGCGGGAGCTGGGGGTTGACGAGCTGTAGCGCTAGGTCTGCCTGACAGTGCAGACAAGCTGTATAGCGCCGTTCAGTGGGGCGGGAGCAGGAGGTTGACGAGCTGTAGTGCTATTTCTGCTTGACACAGCGCAGACATTCTGTGAAGCACTGGACAGAGGGAAGGGAGCCAGGGGATGCGCAGCCTGTTACTCACTGCGTGTCCCCTGAAGTCTCTTTCGGCAGTGCAGCAGTCTTCTCTTCTTAGTGTGAAGACTTGCTGTGGCGATAAGGAGCTGTCAGGTGCTTTTAGCATAAGCCCTGTGCACTCCTTCCTGATTTTCCGTGGAAAATCAGGGCGCCAGGTACCCGGACCCCACCTTTTATAGAGGTGGAGAAGGGTACCTTAGTAGTGTAAAAGATGTTATAAAATAATAAAAATAAAACAAAAGAAATCAGTATCATTGCTGGAGCACAGCCTGTAGTGACCAGCTCCTAGGGCACATTTTCTAAACTGAGGGCTGCTGGGGAATAGAGGGGGAGGAGCTTCACACTTCTATATTAATTAAAGTGCCCAGCTCCAGCTATCCACGCCTCTATACCCCAGCGTAAGCACCTCCAGTGTCCCCTAGTGGATGAGAGAGAAAGTCATTTACAGAGTTCAAATGTTAATAAAAGCAGTTCTAGACAGTTAAGCTGCAACCCTGGTTGTAAAGCCGCGTATCCACTAGTTGATTAAAATGAGCGATTGAACTAGAACAACATTGTTAAATCGCTCATTAATCGTTCACAATTAGTTCATAAAAAGGTCGAAAACGACCAGTGACGCACGCTCCTGCTGGTCGTTTGACATCAATCATAGCCTGAACATGCCGATCAATCTACCAATAACGACAGATTGTGCATGTTCGGGGGATGAGGGAGGGTGCCTGCACTGAACGACATATTGTTCAGTGTAGGCACTATACAGGATGAGGAACGACTGTACGATTACAATGTTGTAATCGTACTGTTGTTCCTCTATCGCCTAGTGGATACGCACCTTTACATTGGTTCTAAGCTGCAACCCTGGTTGTAACATTGGTTCTAATGCTGAAGAGATGTCACCGATTGCAGAACAATGTGATATACCAAATTACACTGTTACTCTTCAAAAATAAATGCACAATTCCGTATTGTAGCTGCTCTTGCCTTCTACATACATAAAAAGGAAATTATCCAAGAGTAGATACATACTGGAACACCAGGATCGTATTTACGGTAAGCTTTGTTCAGCAGCACTAAAGCTTTGATGGACAATACAAAAGGCATATGCATGGTCTTTAGATGGAAGCATAAACAGGGAAGAAAAAAGAAGGCACTTCTCAGTCACGTGTTCTGCATAAGCATTGCTCATTATTTTGTTTGGTACAGGGTGACCAAGTTCCCATGTTAATCTATTAAAAGCCCCCTAGAAGAATGGTGAATCCCATCAATTCCAAGCAGTTTATGTACATGCATTCTTTCTACCATTTGTTCAGTGGGTGTGAATTTTGGTAAGGACCACATGGCTGCCTTCACTAATAGATGGCAGTACTCTAACAATTCCTCCCAGAGGGATGCAGTCAGGAAGCAGACGGTCGAAATGCCGACCGCCGGCTTCCCACATGTCTAATCCCACCTCTAAATTTACCTACGCCGAGAGCCCGATGCCCAGCATACCGATCGAAGGACTTAGGGCTAGGCACCCCCCCGGGAGGGTTAGGCTATGTTAGGCACCCCCAGGGATAGATTGGGTTTAGGCACTTACAGGGGGGGGTTAGCGTTAGGCACTTGGGGTAGGGGGGGGGAGGTTAGGGTTAGGCACCCCTAAGGGAGGGTTAGGTTAGTAAATATAAAAAATACTTACCTGTTGGGATCTTCACTGACGGTCTTCCAGCATCGGGATTAGAACCGCTGGACATGCGTATTTCATACAGATTCCCTCCCGGACCATACTTACTGATAATTAGAAGTGATACAAGAATTAATACACAAATATTTAGAATTTTTGGCAAAATTTTTTTTTTTTTTAATGAAATAACACTATGCAATTAGCATTTACTTTAAAATGAACATAGAACATCAGTTATTGCCTTACAGAAGTCATTGAGCAACTCAGTTTGACAAAATGACACATGAAACAAGTGTAGCCAAAAGTAAAAACAAAAACGCACATAAAATAAATACTTATCTACAACTTAAGGACAAAGTTGAAAACTTGCCTTACTTAGGTTTCATTTTTATTACCCCAAACGTTTTATAAAAGTATATTAAACCAAAAATATGTACTGTACATTTGTCAACAACATTCACAGCTTTTGACAGGTGGCTCCTGTCTTGTTGGACCGGACTTTGACCCCTTGGCCTTATTCGGTTACAAACAAAGAAAAGAAAGACAACTTTAAAGATTGTGCAGGGGGCTTTCTTTCTGCAATATTCCTTTCATAGACAAACTTCACAACATATTGTTAAACATTCTCAAAGTAAAATAGCCATAATATAAAATACCATTCATAAATCAACAAAATGATATAATAAAAACACGGTATGTTTAACCTGGGCTCATTTGCCCACAATTCTCAAGTACAGTAAGAGAGGAACAATTTTGATTTTGAAATCTTTATGTTTTTGGCGTGAAGATCTAAAAGTATTATTTTCTCCAGCATGATGTTCCCAGAACAAGGAATGTTATTCATTTTTAGGGAAGAGGAAGGGGGTGGGGGCTATAGTTTGGCATGGTATAAGACTGCTTGCAAATGAAACAGGTTTGTAGATGTTTTAATACTTTAATTAGTCCTAATAAAAATATAACGTCCCTGAGTGTCAACTTCTAGCATTAAAGCCAGGCTACCTGGTATGTTTTAATGCAGTAGCAGGTTGCCAGAAAAAAGTAGCAGTGAACACGGGGCATAGAGTTAGAAACCGTTTTGGAGCAGTATTGTCAATAAAGAGCAGATGTGATTTTCCATGACCACAAACTAGAAAAAAAAGACAGTTATCCATTTAGCCCATGGCCTGCTCACAAAACAGGCCTTAAGAAATCCCTGCCAGGCTTGGAAGCGAAAAGCCAACCACATTTCCAGACGCACACGCCAAGGTTTAACCTGCACACGGTCCACGACTGCTGCAGGACGAGCACTATAGTACAATATGCACGGTCGGCATTTGTAACACATAGAAAGACGCAGGGCTAAATGTAATAGGTTCCGATCTTTAGCCGCTGCAGGGATTTAGGAGAGTCTCCTCATATTTTAAAGTGGTATTCATTTTAAGGCTTAACCAGCTTCATTTAGCCTTTAAAATGATTGCCACTTTAAAAATACTGGGAGATTTGCGGCTAAAGATCGGAACCCATTACATTTAGCCCGCAGAGTATGAGCACACCACACGTTTGGGAAAACTAAGTGTGGATTGTGAGCAAGTATAAATAAAACATAAAAAAGGCACTCCTGTGAATTAATGGCCCAAAACCTGCAGTGCTCACCCTGATGTTTTAATGGTTTGTTCCTTTATATATAGTAAGAGATCTTTTTAACACCTCCACTGCAATAGGAGCAGAATGTCAATTTATGGCAGCAGAATAGCTAAAATTCAGTAATACTCAATTGCAAGTTCTGACTGGGGAAAAAAATAAAAAAAAATGAACACTATTGCTGTTGGCACCACTCGGTTGCTCTTCAGTGGCTTTTGGTCGTGATCCTACAGGTCACCTATTAGTCTGGATATGGTGACTGTAAAGGAGGGGGGTATGGATTGCTGTTTTCTTCCACGATTTGTGACTTAGTGCCCAGGAGAACCTCATTTATCCCTCCTCTGTCCAGAATGCCGTCTTCATTATACAGATGTCTAAACCCATCAAAAAACTCATCTGTCTCCATGACAATTTCAGGAGGGTGCTCAGTATGAGGGAAGAAGGCGCCTGGTATAGGCTGGTCTGCATTCATTGATACACAATGTAATGGTGGAGTGTAGCCTGCTGAGGGAACACAGTGAGAGACTTGGTCCTTGTGATAGTCCTGTAAGTCTTTACTGGCAGACATCAAAATGTAGACGGGATTGGACGGAGTTTCAAGGCACTGGTCAACCAGTTCTTTACAACAGATGAATTTGACACGGTCAACCTGTAAAACATATTTGTATTCTCATTTTATCTAGTATTTATGTAAACATAAGATTTTTGCTTTTGCAGGCACCGCAATAGCCAAAGAAAGTATGGCTATGAATATAGTTTTCCTTTTTCAACAAGGTCCAACTGTATGATAGAGTATTTGAGGACAAGGGACAGAATAGTTTAAACAAAAAAAATAAATAAAATTCTAAAATGCAGATAATTTTTCACAGACGTATGATGCAACAAGTGACAATGGGCAAAGAAAAGAAAAACAAAAACAAATGTTCCATATCACTACAGAATCTAAAAAGAAGAACAAACCCAGCATGGGCGGTGTTTCTTCATAAGAACCAGTTTACTTTTATCCTGGCTCTAATGTAGTATGAAAAAAATCTCCAGATAGTGTTTATTGCCATTTAATAATTTTATTTATCTGCAACAGTTAATATTTCAAACAGCTGCAACTTTGAAATAAATATTTCACCTCAAGTTGTGATTTATGCATTACGGTATTATTAAGAACACCAGACTCACCTGGGGCTTAAACAGTGTGCACAGTTTATAGTCTGAAAGAGCAAGCAGCCCCTGTATAGTTACACCAGCAATACCCCCTTAGTACTCCATTTGGCTTCTCTGTATTAGATAGAAAAGAACCAATGGAGAGGCAGACTGTAGTTGAAGCTTATACAGCAGTGGCTTCCTCATCAAATTTGTCGCCACAGAAGACACGAGTTACTTACTTTGGGGAAAATGTATCAAACTTTCTAAAGAGTGTATACATTGTTCATAGCAACCAATTAGTTACGCGCTAGCATTTATCAAGTACATTCTATAAAATGATAGCTAGAAGTTGATCGATTGTTATGGGCTCTTTAGAAGGCACGATACAGTTCCACGAGCAAATACTTTAGCAGATTGAAGTTACAAGATGAAGCATTGCTGGTTAACGCTTACCTTCCCTCTGCCCCAGATAGAGACAGTTACCTGCACATCCCAAATAAATGATCATATTGAAAATTGTACTTAGGCAGTGCATGGTGGTGTGTGGATATAGGTGTAAAGGGGGAATGTAGAGAGACACATTCATGTGAAAGACAGACAAATAGGAGGAGAAAGAAGGAAAGCCAATAAAAACACAAAGCAGAAAAGATGAAGGCACCAGTGAGTGACACAAAAGCAGAAACGAGCATGCCAGAAGGTAAAGGAAAGCTGTAAAATGTGGGTGACCATATGCACTAGTGGGAATATTATTATTATAAGTCACGCACTCCTGTTGTGCAATTCATTTCCTCACAAGACCATTAGCCTTTGAAGGCTAGAAGTATTTAAAGCCAACACATCATTTACCTTCCGCCCCCTCAAAAAAAGTTTGTACAATTTCTTCTAAAGGAAATATTGACTGTTTTATGCCTACTTTTGCTTTCCTCAGCAGATCAGTCATAACAGGGAACCAGTCAGCTGCCATCCTCTCTAGCTCCAAGGTGATTATTGCCAAGGCCAACGTGGAACCTCTGAACTGCAATAACTGGTGGCACGCCATGCAGTGCTGTAGCTGCCTAATCAAGAGTGCAACATGGAGAGAAGGATTCATCTGAGAGAAGCCACCGAAGAGATGAGGCCAGTTGGACATCACGATGGCATGGAACTGCAGAAAGAGACACAAACGTCTACATGTCTAGGTCAATTGTCTCCATCTTCCACTTACGTTGACCAAACATGGCAAACAAAATGCAAATCACACCAGGAAGGCCAAAATGTGGCCATTTCTTTACGTGTCAATATATGTTATTATCCATTGGACTATTGAGCTTCTACTGAATGTAACAATGTGTTCTCCGAACACATTACAATAATTTGTGTGTGTATTTTGTCCCTTGGCTACTTAAGTGATCCTTGCACATGCTCCAAACATCAGTTACCCAGATTCCTAGGCAGAAAAACAACTACTTGTCTTCTAGATGGTACATGATGAGCATTGCACAATGAGAGACATTTGTCAACGGAGTTGTAGTTAAAAATGCTAATATCATTCTTTAAACTGTTGTATCCGATTTGTGACATTTATGAAAATACTGAAGTAATTTCTGTTCACGTGTGACATATCCTGATAATACTGATGTCACTTGTGGGTGCAGTCTGCTTAACAGCTGTGACAGATCCAAGATGAAGCGGAGAACAGATATAGAAAGAAACTACTAACACTACAGGGGCAGAGGTGTGCACATCAATGTAGTATCATTGTCATTGTTCGACTTGATTTATATGTGATATTCCATCATCTATGACTAGATAAAAAAAAAAAAAGTATTTTTTTTAAATAGTAAACATTGACTAAAAGATTATAACCTTAAAAACGAAGTGTTCAGTTGCTCCGTTGAAAAATGACCCACATTATGTTGTGTCACAAAAGGTTTAGTCGAGAAATATTTATTTTAGAAATATATCACTTATTTTTTATTTATTCTGCAATCTCACCCTTTTCAGATTAGCTGTATTATCTAGAAATATTGCCAGCGGTTCCCAACAGTCTAGGCATTCCATTATTGCAACCAACAACAATCAGAAAGAACATATATAAATAATAAGATACATTTATTACAGTAGCAGAGAATTATCCTAAGAATAATAATGCACACACAAACATATACAGGGATAATAAAAGTAGAGTTAGGAGTATTTAAAAGCTTTAAAACATTTTTTTTTGTTTTAGGGCCTAGGCGACCACATGCCAGGCCAAGCATTGCACATTGCAGTTAGAACTGCAATCTGTATCTATTCAGCATTTTGCTGTGAATAATGGCTGCCATATTTGGCAGCAAACATGAATACAAATCAGACCTTCATTTTATGGTGCAAGACAGGTCCTATTATTCCCCTCTACCTACAGTTTTGCCTTAACCTAAATCTTTTCTCTTCTAGAACATGTGGCCCGCGGTCCAGCAGGGAATGGATCAGACACACTTTGGCCTTCCACATTCACGTGATGTAATAAGTGCCAGTTTGATGATATGTTAGCATCAGGTCTGATAAAAGAAGCTTTCTTAGTGACAGGTGTACAATGTGTCAAAACAAACAAACAAACTAAAAAAAAGCAGACAGCTTTCTGTGTACAGTGTTATTCGAATGAAAAGCAGAGTCAGAAATATTTTTGCAACATATTAAGATCATCATTTAGGTATTGTAAATGTCTTTTTTTTTTTATTATTATTAAAAAATAGGTACTTTGTCCATCTAAGTCAGTGACTTGCAAGTAGCTTCTAATATAGGTCTTCTGTAGCAGACGTGTATCTTGTATAACATCATACTCCTTTGAGTTCTATATGCTTACAGTGTTCAGGAAGTCCACTGGCGTGGCCATGTGCAGATCCCACTGCAGCTTATTCAGGATGATTCTTTCCATCCTTAAGATCTCAGCAGAAGAGTATATACATCCACTCTGCACTGCAAGCTTCTTCACTGATGGTATTACCTGTAACATAATAAATAAAAGTTGAACCAAACATTTACAATGTTCTTGTTGGAAATCAAAATAGTAAAAAATTGTCTGTTTATTCCCCCCCCCCAAAAAAAAAAACGTTTTATTTATATATTTATTTTCGCAGTCTCAGTTTAAACGCTTATGTGTTGGGAGAATATGGTAGCCCAACAAGGCAAGGCCTACCATTTTAAAAACTATGCAACCTACTGCATTAAAACAGGGATCACTTTTTATTTAGCACAAGATGGGGGAAATATGGGACTCCCCACCAGTGATTAGTGTCGGTGGGAAAAAGGCAAGTAACCAGGGAGCACTTTACTGTGGACCCACTCATCCTTCGCAGCGAAGGGGGTTAAATGTTCTATAAAAGCATTTTTAACCATTACACAATGCATACTAGAAATGAATGCATTAAGCTTATGCATGCAAACTAAAATTAGGTATGGTCATTGATAAGGGTTTGGCCATACTATAGTGGTTATTAAACATAAAATATAAGTTAAGGATTTAGAACAAAAACAACACGTTCTAACGCAATGAACATCCACCTTTCCATTTAAATACATATCTTAAGACATACATTTTAACAAACTGCACTAGAAGCAGAATAGTACTGTAGTAATGAAATAAAAGTTAAACTACTGCAGTGGTCGCGAACCCTGGCACTCTAGCTGCTGTGGGACTACATATCCCAGCATGCCCTGCCACAGTTTTAGCATTCTGGCAGCGCATGCTGGGATATGTAGTTCCACAGCAGCTGGAGTGCCAGGGTTCGCCGCCACTGTACAAGGGGACTGCATATACAAACTCAGGTGACTCTCCTTACGTAGTACACCTAGCAAATGTGGGCAATATATGTATACGGTGGTTTTTAAGAAAACAGTATTTTGATACCTACAGTAGATAAGGATAATGTTTGCAAGTTTCCAACAGCAAATATCAATTAGTATTCTGAGAAACTGAGCATTTTATCAGCACTTCGAATTTATTTCTGGTATGCTTTTGTGTAACCCAATCTTTGCAACGGCCACTATACTATGTAATCACAGAGCGGTCAATGGCAGAGCTCCATTAAAGTTCTGAAAGCTCTTAAAAAAAAAAAAAAAAGTCTACTGACCACATCTGACAATTGCACCAGATTCATTACAAAACAGGCTACTGTGAAACTCCTAATCACCTCCTAGAAGCACACTGCGCTAGATGGGTTGCTATTGTCAACTAATATATGCCGGAAATGTGCCGTAGGGGCTCGTTTGTTTTTATACAGGATTCTAGAATACCGGTTTAGGTTTTAAATAGGGATGTGCAGGCTCGGATAGGTTCGAGTTTGCACGTGGAGTTCGGATTTTTCCCTCCAAAAAAACGGAACTCAGAAAGAGGCAAAACGTCATCTTACATGGACGAACATCATCATTCCTTTTTGTCCAGGAATGATGATGTTCGTCCATGTAAGATGACGTTTTGCCTCTTTCTGAGTTCCGTTTTTTTGGAGAGAAAAATCCGAACTCCACGTGCAAACTCGAACCTATCCGAGCCTGCACATCCCTAGTTTTAAAGTGAAGTTGTGAATGTGAGAAGCCTGCATCAATCTAGTGCGTATTAAAATATAAATCCAAACAAAACACTACTGGGTCATTCCATACCAAATCATCACAAAAAAAGTAACATTTCAACTCGACGTCTCAGATTTTCATGAAATTTGGTAGGATGATAGCCGACAAAGTAACTTTCATATGTAAAGTTTTAGCCCTCAGTGATACACTGTGTTCATGCTACAGGGTTGCAAACATGACAAAATATGTAAAATTTATACTTGCAAGGTCAACTGACACCAATCATAACTTTGCTTCTAATTGTGGTAGAATTTTCATGTTGGTCTTGTTTTGAAAAAATAGTTTTATATTTAAATATTGGACTTTTACATTTCAAGGTCACATGAAAGGTTAGTTCAAGAAGGGTTCAACTGCCGTACTTAATATTTTTTTTACTCCTGTTCCCAAAGGCTTTCCAAAATGCAACTTATACCAAAGAGACTGTATTTAAGTGTTTAACATACTCTATGTACAAAAAAATGTAAGATACTTTTTTTTAGACATTCAAGGTAAAAAGGACAAATCATGTGACCTTGACATGTAAAAGTCAATATTTAAATATAAAACTATTTTGTATGAAAACTATGGTCCCTTAGCTTCAAAACAAGAACATCCGACCTACAAAGTACCTCTATCACACAATTTAATGGTAACCACAAGGAGATAGAAAATATATTGGAACGACTGGCATATACTACTCTTGGATGAAGACGTTAAAATTTTTTACCTAACAAACCAATAATCATCTATAAAAAGGCAAGGAATCTAAAGCAACAACTGACAAAAATAAAGGATTACAAATATGGGAAATAAAGGCTTCTATCACTATATCAAATGCAC
Source organism: Taudactylus pleione (assembly GCA_031769625.1). Lineage (NCBI taxonomy): Eukaryota > Metazoa > Chordata > Amphibia > Anura > Myobatrachidae > Taudactylus > Taudactylus pleione. The sequence goes on from JAUIMM010000973.1 coordinate 295,405, forward strand.
GGCCTATAAGAATCAACTGGCAAACACTAAACCAGTACTAGAATTCTGTTCTACTAAAACAACAGCTACACAATTAAGGAAAACATTTCATGTGAAAGCAAAGGAGCCATCTATTGGATGCCCATGCGGCATCCAATACGTACACCAAACAAAGCGAAAAATAAAAAAGTGAGGATAGCTGAACATATATACGCACAGCCTATCGGCCCACTTCCTAAATCATCACAATAAGAACCCCAAAGGATTGAAATTCATAGGTATCCAAAAAAGAAAACCAAACTGGAGAGGAGAAAACATTGTAGATACCCTAAAGAAAAATGAAACAAAATGGATCTTCAATTTAACCTGTGAACCCCATGAACTAAAAATTGACATTGAGTTAAAAGTATTTTTATAATAAAAAGTGACACCAATTTTTTTCTGAAACAGGCGAATACACTATAAAATACCTCCCTTTCTTCTTTTTAATAAAAACTTGTTTTGTTTTAAGCTTGCTAGAACAACTTTTACAGATTAAATTATTGTAGATTTTTTACATAAAAGTCTAATTATAAAAAAACAAAAAAAAAAAACAAAACACACGTTTTTATATATTTGTTAGTATGGAAACCTTCCCATCCATGTCTCAAAACCCTTCCTAAACATACATATATTCTGTACACATTCAATCTTAACATAGGCACAACAGACAAAAGCAAAAAAGATGGAGTTTCAATGGAAATCCAGGAAACACGCTTGCCGCTGTTTCCAGTTGGACTTTGGTTTTAAGTTCCGGTTTTCCCCACCACTTTAGTCTAATTAAAGACCGTATATATTCCCCGTTTTGGACAAACTCCAATTTATCTTTGAAAAAGCACCCTGGAAGGTGTGAAATATGTTGGGACTGCGCCTAGACAACTAAGGAGTCTGCACAACCAAGTGGAGTGAAGAGGAGTCCGGCCGCCAGGTACTCGAAGCGGCGTCTGAAGTCACCAACCAGCGCTGCGGCCACACACGCTGTGGTCCCCGGCCGGAGAGGCAACAACACTATCGCTGTCTCAGTGAGTCCTGGGATACCGTAAAACCCTATCTGTGCGGTCTTTGTCTTCTCTCCATCTGTGTAAACCTCCAGAACCACAAGACGAGGTCTTCTGCCAATAACAGCCACCCGCTGTTCCCTTAGAACTGAATACATTCACCGGTACATAGGTGGCCGTCTGGACTTAAACTCGAGATAGTAGCAGTTTACACAGATATCCTAGGAAGACCAGGGTATGCGTGACACCTACAAGAGGAGTGACAGGAGAACAGCATCTGCTGGTTAAGGTCTGGAGCTGCTGAAGAGTCAGGAAATGGCTTATAAAGGAGCCAGTGTGCATCTAATGTCGCGATGCAGCTTTGTCTGGCGTGATGCGGATGGTATTGATGTGGCACGGAGTGACCGTGGTGCAGCTAAGTAAACCGGAATGCAGCTGGTATAGCTGATGGTAATTGATGCGGCCTGGAGTGACCATGATGCAGCTTAGTTAGCTGTGATGCGGCTGGTACAGCCGGTGGTATGGATGCGGCCTGGAGTGATCTTGGTTCGGCTACACTAGTTAGAGAAAGTGACAGTACCAGACTATAGTGCGGAACATACAGGACTATACTACGCCATCTCCCACTTCCTCCACTTATTCTCTAAAAAGAGCTGAAACATTACCATCACGGTTAGTGCTTCCTTTGTCATCAAAATGTTTTATATTTTTATTTTCTGATTGCTGTTATGTCTGTTTATGTTACACATAGCGCTTGTTCTTATTATAGTTATACAACTAGCGTGGATATACCTTTTAAACTATATATATACTGAACTTACAATGTATATAAAATACTACAAAGACTGAGGAACGGTCTCCTAGCTCTGCAAATACAGATGTGAATAATAATATCTGCACAGTGCTGCATAATATGTTTGCACTATACAAATAACATATATACTATGTAAATAGTAAATAATAAGCTTACATAAGAGGTGCTGTACCCCATTGGCTATGAATTAGGGATGAGCGGGTCGGATTCTGAAATCCGAACCCCCCCGATCCAAGTCGGGAACAGAGTCCGGCTCGGGTTTTCCCGCCTGACTCGGAACAGAAATCGAGGCAAAACATCATCATCCCACCTTCCGGATCTCTCGGGTTTTGGATCCTATAAAAGGTCCCCGCGTCGGCGCAATTTCTCACTCAGGCTGTGGACAGTAAAGAGGGAGGGAGGGAGTTCGGGCTGGCTGGGCTGTGTTGTGCTGCTGTTGTCCATAGGGCTATGTCCACTCCTCCAAAGTCCATAGGGGCTAGCTGGGCTGTGTTTTGCAGTGTCCCATAAAGGCTGTAGTCCAAAAGGGGTGCTGTACTGTTGTCCAGGGGGTGATCTGTCCATCAGGGTTGCTCCCCCCAAGTGCAAAAAAAAATTTATTTCTGTGTTTGTGAATTGTGTGCACTGTTGCTGCACGTGCATCAACAAAGGAGCAGCGCCAAGCGTGCGCCTGTGTCATAAGTAAAGGGCCGGCTAGCTCGTCTGTTAAAGGGTGGTGTAACCCCCAAAGTGCACTTCAAAAAAAATTATTCTTTTCTGTGTTGTGAATTGTGTGCGCTGTAGCCGCACGTGCCTCAAAGGAGCAGCGCCAAGCGTGCGTCTGTGTCATAAGTCTGTTAAAGGGTGGTGTAACCCCCAAAGTGCACTCCCAAAAAAATTTAAAATTCTTCTTTTCTGTGTTTGTGTGCGCCTTAGCCGCACGTATATTAGTGTTTTGGTACTTACCGATAAATCCCTTTCTCAGATTCCACAGGGGACACTGGAGCCTCAGTACAATGGGTATAGGAGTGGGTTAACCGGGAGCTGGCACCTTTAAATAAAAAACTACTGGTAGCTAGCTCCTCCCCTCTATACCCCCCCCCCCCCCCCCCAGGTCAGTCTAAAAACAACTTTGCCCGTGGGGAGCTGGAAAGTAAGGAGAAAGATACAGAAAAGCTACAGTAATCACATATACATAAGAAACCAAAACATATACATGAAAACAGTTCAGTTAGGCAACATTAAACGCAAACCAGCGTCTGAACCTGTAAAACAGTAACAATGCAGGTAGAATAGCACAGGGTGGGAATCATCCACCAGGGGACGTCCCAGAGCTTATATCCCGGATGGGAAAGCGCTGAGAGCCCTGCAATACCGCACGGCCAAACTCCGAAGCGGAGGCCGCAAAAGTATCAAAACGATAGAATCTTAGGAAGGTATGCGTGTCTGACCAAGTGGCTGCTCTACAAAGCTGGTTTAAGGAAACCCCACGAGCAGCCGCCCATGAAGGACCTACCGAGCGCGTAGAATGCGCCGTAATAGGACCTGGTGGTTGTTTGGAAGCCACCACGTATGCTTGCCTGATAGTGAAGCGAATCCATCTAGAAATGGTCTGTTTGGAGGCCGGCCAACCTGGACGGGCCACATCAAACCGAATAAACAAAAGCATCGGATTTACGGAGGGAGGCAGTCCTGTCAACGTAAATCCGGAGTGCTCTGACTACATCCAAGGATTTTGAATTTGAAGAGTCATCCTTAAACACCGGAACCACGCTAGGCTGGTTTATATGAAAGGCCGTTACCACTTTGGGGAGAAAAGCCCTTTGAGTACGCAGCTCCGCCCTATCTTCGTGGAAAATAAGGTAAGGAGGGCGGCAGGATAAAGCACTGAGTTCTGACACGCCTTGCCGAAGCGAGTGCCAACAGCAGAACCACCTTCCAGGTTAAGTACTTTATCTCCACTCTCTGTAATGGCTCAAAAGTATCAGACTGGAGGAAGGCCAACACCAAATCTAAATCCCATGGTGCCGTGGGAGGCACAAAAGGGGGTTGAATCCTGACAACTCCTTGGAGAAAAGTCTGTATATCCGTAAGCAAAGCCAATTTTCGCTGAAAGAAAATGGACAACGCGGATACCTGTACCTTTAACGAACCAAGACGAAGGCCTGCTGTGAGACCAGCCTGAAGAAAAAGAAGGAGACGTGATACTTTAAAGACTGACGGAAGAGAATTACATCTCTCACACCAAGCAACATATGTCTTCCATATGCGGTAGTAATGTTGAGAAGTGACTTCTTTCCTAGCCCGAATCATTGTGGGAATCACACTAGATGGAATACACTTTTTCCTGAGGACGGCCCTTTCAGCAGCCAGGCCGTCAAATGAAGCTGCCTTAAGTCGTGATAAACAAACGGGACCTGAAGAAGGAGGTCGTCCTGAAGAGGCAGTGGCTTGTCTATTAACAGATTCTGTATCTGGGAGTATCACGCTCGTCTGGGCCAATCTGGTGCCATCAAGAGCACCTTGATCCCTTCTCGCTTGATTCTTTGAAGCAAGCGCGGAATGAGCGGAAACGGAGGGAATAGGTTGTAATGAAACTTCCACGGAGCAGTCAGTGCGTCCACTGCAGCTGCCCGTGGGTCCCTTGTCCTGGAGTGATAAACTGGTAATTGGTGGTTTAACCTTGACGCCATAAGGTCGGCTGAGGACAGCCCCACCTCAGAGTTAGTTGCTGGAACACCTGAGGATTTAGCAACCTTTCCCCTGGATGAACGTCCTGCCGACTGAGGTAGTCGTCCTCCCAGTTTTCTACTCCTGGGATGAAGATCGCAGAAATCGCCACTGCAAATTCCTCTGCCCAAAGCAGAATCCTGGTTACCTCCCTCATGGCGGCTCTGCTTTTTGTGCCGCCCTGCCTGTTTATATACGCCACTGCAGTTGCGTTGTCCGACTGGACTCTGATTGCCTGACCCTCCAGCAGCGGATGCGCCAGCTGGAGAGCATAAAATACCGCTCTCAACTCTAGGATATTTATAGGCAATTTGGCTTCCTGCTGCGTCCAGTGCCCCTGAAAATGCTTTCCCAGAGTCACTGCTCCCCAGCCCCTCAGACTTGCGTCCGTGGTGAGGAGGGTCCAATCCCACACCGCAAACCTTTTCCCCGCCAGCAGGTGGGAAGGGTTCAACCACCAAATGAGAGATGTTAGAGTCTGAGGCACCAGGAGAACTCTCTGATGGAGAAAGAGGTGGGATCCTGACCACTGGGAGAGGAGATCCAGTTGAAAAGGACGGGCGTGAAATCTTGCATACTGAATCGCCTCGAAGGCCGCTACCATCTTCCCAAGAAGGCGGATACAGAGATGTACAGACACTTGGCGATGTTGTAAGACCAGGCGCACCATATGCTAAAATGGAGGCAGCCTTGTCTTGAGGCAGGAAAACTTTGTTGCACTGTGTCCAGTATCATTCCCAGGAATAGTAAGCGCTGTGTAGGGATCAGGGAGGACTTTTTGAAATTTAGTATCCAACCGTGTTGCAGGAGGATGCTCTGAGTTAAGTGAATGTCCCTTAACAGCTGAGCTTCCGATGAGGCTTTTATCAAGAGATCGTCTAAGTATGGAACAATGACGACCCCCTGACCATGCAGCAGGGCCATCATTGCCGCCATAACTTTTGTGAATACTCTTGGAGCTGACGAAAGTCCGAAAGGTAGGGCCTGGAATTGAAAATGCGAGACTAGGACCGCAAAACGAAGGAAGGCCTGATGGGGGGGGCCAGATGGGGATGTGGAGATAAGCATCCTTTATGTCTAAGGACACTAGAATCTCGTTCCTGTCGAGACCCTCTATAACAGATTGGAGAGATGCCATTTTGAATTTGAAAACTCGAAGATGAGGATTTAAACCCTTGAGATGGAGTCTGGGTCTCATGGAGCCGTCCGGTTTGGGCACCACAAACAGGCTGGAATAAAACCCTTGACCTCTCTGGCGGGTCGGAACATTCACTATTACCTGAGACAATAACAGCTTTTGTATTGCCTCCTGAGTTTCTCAGTTTTTTGCAACCAGAGGTAAACCGGTTTTGCAAAAACGAGAAAGAGGTTGGACCCTGAAGTCCAACTTCAGGCCGTGAATAATGATGTCCCTGACCCAGGCGTCCTGGCAAGACTGGATCCAAATTTCCTTGAAACGTAAGAGGCGCGCCCCAACCCTGGGATCCCCCAAATGAGAAGGAAGGACGTCATGCGGCAGGCTTGGCAGCTGCCTTGTCCTGCTGAGTGTTGGAGGCGGCTGATGTCGAAGCTCTACCTCGGCCTCTGGAACCTCTGGAGAAGGCCGAACCTCCTCTGGAACGCCCTCTAAATCTTCCAGAGGCACGAAAGGACCGAAAGGAGGGACCTACTAAAGGTCTTCTAGTAGGAGGAGCTGCAGATGGTAGGTAAGTGGATTTCCCATCTGTAGCTTGCGAGATCCACTTATCTAACTCCGATCTGAAAAGTACCTCCCCAGTAAAAGGAAGGGCCTCTACCGCTCTCTTGGACAGATATAGCTAATGCTGAAGATCTGGCGGATAGATTACAAATATCCTTAGACGCTTCTTCGAGGAATGCAGCAGACTCTGCAATCTGTTCGGCTAACTGAATTAAGTCGTCAGTTTGCGTACCTGTCTTAATCCCCTCTGCCAGCTGCAGCGCCCAGGCTTCAATGGCCTTATTTACCCAACAACTAACTGCTGGACGCATCAAAACCCCTGCAACTGTATGTAAGGATTTTAATGTGTGTTCCATCTTCCTATCCGAGGTTTCCTTTAGGGAAACCGCGCCAGGCACCGGAAGCACAGTTTTCTTGGAAAGACGGGCTACTGACGGGTACACTGCTGGAGGAGTTTCACATAATCTCCTACTGTCAGGTGGAAAGGGGTAATCAGACATATTTCTTAGAAATTTGAAATTTTTTGTCTGGGTGTTTCCATGCGGAAGAAAGAATCTCAAACAGCTCTTCCGATGCTGGAAAAGTAACAGACTGTTTAAATCTTTTACCGAAAATAGATGGTTTTTCAGTAACCTCTAAATCCTCTACATGTAATACCTGGCGTACTGCTGTAATTAAAGCATCCACGCCCTGAGATGCAGGTTCGGGGTCCTCAGGAATGTAAATTTCCTCTTCCTGAATCTCGCCCTCTTCAGGGTCCTGCAACTCCTCATCCTCTGATTCATCCCAGCATAAGGGGTTATGAATCAATCTCTTACTAAGGACCTGAGCAGGAGAAGAAGCAGGTGGGGCCTGGGACATTGCTTTTGTAAGTCCCTCAACAGATCTGGCCAGAGAGCGAGCCCAATCTGGTTCAGCTGCTGTCTGTCTTAGCCTCTCCCTGTCCTTGCGAGCTGCTTCCAGCTCTGATGACAGATTTGATATAACTGATGTCAATTGATCAGACCACATAGGCTGAACTACAAGATCAGTATCTAGAGGCATAGACACACATTTATCACACAGTAAGGAAGTATTAGACTGTTCCTGTGAGAATTTCTCACCACAAGTCTTGCAAGAAAAAGACTTTTGGGCAGCTTTAGACCCCTTGGTAGACATGTCTATAGCACAGACACCACACACACACACACAGAGAAAAGGACAGGAAGACTGCAATAACAGATTATACAATCACACACACAGAGACCCTGCTGAAAGGGGCACAGAGGGAGATAAACTATGATCTTTGCAGTGCTAGCAGAAAAGTGCTGATAACAAGAAAAAAAAACTGCAAGTGCTGATACACAGAGTAATAGCCTGACTCCTAACACAGCTCTCTCTCCTCCCTGTAGTGCATGTAAAATGGCCACCAGCGTCCTTCTGGAAGCGCTGAGGCTGGTGGGAGGCAGGGATACACTGAACTTAGCCCTGCCTGTGCTGCCGGCGGCGGGCATGTGCTACGGGGTCCCGCGACGTGCATTGCATGCAGCGCGTCTTTGGGCACCCCAGAGACTGAGGTCTCTGTAGCAGGAGACCTCAGCGCAAACCGCATGCAGCAGCGGTGAGGTCTCCTCGGCAGCTCCATCGGCGCAGACAGGCAGGGGCAGTAAGGCTGCCTGTCTGTCCTCTTGCTGATAGCAGATCAACTTTTCAGAGCCCTAAGGAGGCTTACGTCCAGCTGCCAGGGCACATTTTTCAATCTGACCTGGGGGGGGGGGGGGTGTATAGAGGGGGAGGAGCTAGCTACCAGTAGTTTTTTTATTTAAAGGTGCCAGCTCCCGGTTAACCCACTCCTATACGCATTGTACTGAGGCTTCAGCGTCCCCTGGTGGATGATTCCCACCCTGTGCTATTCTACCTGCATTGTTACTGTTTTACAGGTTCAGACGCTGGTTTGCGTTTAATGTTGTCTAACTGAACTGTTCTTGTTTTCATGTATATGTTTTGGTTTCTTATGTATATGTGATTACTGTAGCTTTTCTGTATCTTTCTCCTTACTTTCCAGCTCCCCACGGGCAAAGTTGTTTTTAGACTGACCTGGGGGGGGGGGGGTATAGACGGGAGGAGCTAGCTACCAGTAGTTTTTTATTTAAAGGTGCCAGCTCCCGGTTAACCCACTCCTATACGCATTGTACTGAGGCTCCAGTGTCCCCTGGTGGATGAAGGAGAAATATCAATATAAACATAAATGGAGGACAAAACTTTGTCCGATAAAAATAAAATATGGAAAGATCAAGAACTACTTCCTCCTAGTGCTGAAGCTGCTGCCACTAGTCATGACAGACGATAAAATGCCATCAATGTCATAGTAGAGGGCATATAAAATCCCAAATGACAAAGTTCAGGAAAATGACCTTAAAAAAAAAAAAACATTTAAAATCATCTGAGAAGAAACGTAAACTTGCCAATATCACATTTATGACACAGAGTGGCAAGGAATGGCTAAGTTCTATCCCTATGTTCATGACTAGTGGTTCAGCTTCACATGACGATGGAAGCCCTCCTCCCGCTACAAAAATCAAACGAGTTAAGCTGGCAAAAGCACAGCGAAGAACTGTGCGTTCTAAGAAGATATCACAAATCCCCAAGGAGAGTCCAAGTGTGGTGGTGGTTGCGATGCCTGACCTTCCCAGCACTGGACGGGAAGAGGTGGCTCTTTCCACCATTTGCACGCCCTCTGCAAGTGCTGGAAGGAGCACCCACAGTCCACTTGCTGATAATCAAATTGAAGATGTCACTGTTGAAGTACAACAGGATGAGGATACTGGTGTAGCTGGCGCTGAGGAGGAAGTTGGCGAGGAGGATTCTGATGGTGATGTGGTTTGTTTAAATCAGGCTCCAGGGGAGACAGTTGTTGTCCGTGGGATGAAAAAGCCCATCACGGTCATGCCTGGGCAGAAGACCAAGCATTCCACCTCTTTGGTCTGGCAATATTTCTATGCAAATCCGGACAACAACTGTCTTGCCATATGTACCATATGTAAAAGGTGAAAAATAGGGGTAGGGAAGTTAACCACCTAGGAACATCCTCCCTTATACGTCACCTGCAGCGCGTTCATTTAAAGTTACTGTCAAGTTCAGAAACTTTGGCTAAGACCATAAGCAGTGCAGGGACACCTAAATCCCTTTGTTCTGTTGTATCCAAGCGCCTGCAAACCACACCGTCAACTCCCTCCTCGTCAATTTCCTCCTTAGTCAGGATCAGAAGTAGTCCTGCAGGCCATGTCACTGGCATGACTGACTCTCCTATCCGGGATTCCTCCGGGGGATCCTGCATTGCTACGCCTACTGTTACCGCTGCTACGGTTGCTGCTGGGAGTCGTTCATCATCCCAGAGAGGAAGTAGGAACACCACTACTTTTACTAAACAATTGACCCTCCAACAGTACTTAGCGACGAGGATGAAGTACGACAGCAGTCATCCTGAAGCAAAACGGATAACGGAGGCCTTGACTGCTATGTTGGTGTTAGACGTGCGTCCGGTATCCGACATTAGTGCATTGGGATTTAGACAATTGATGGAGGTAGTGTGTCCCCGGTTCCAAATCCCATCTAGATTCCACTTCACTAGGCAGGCGATACCGAGACTGTACAGAAACGTCAGAAAAAGTGTCCTCAGTGTGGTAAAAAATGTGGTTGTACCCAATGTCCACTTAATCACGGACATGTGGACAAGTGGAACAGGGCAGACTAAGGACTATATGACTGTATCACCTTACGCAGCAACATCACCAGTAGCATCATCTCAGAAACGCCAGCTCGTTCGAAGGCAGGCTGTATCACCGGTTAAAGTAAGAGGCACACCACCGACAACCTCTTAGAGAAACTGAGGGAAATCATCGCCCAGTGGCTTACCCCACTTAGACTCTCCTGGAGATTTGTAATATCTGACAATGCCACCAATATTGTGCGAGCATTACATCTGGGCAAATTCCAGCACGTCCCATGTTTTGCTCACACAATAAATTTGGTGGTGCAGAATTTTCTGAAAAACGTCAGGGGCATGCAGGAGACGCTTTGGGTGGGCCAAAAAATGTCTGGCCACTTTCGCCATTCAGCGACTGCGTGCCGAAGACTGGAGAGCGAGCAAACACTCTTGAACATGCCCCGCCATTACCTAAAGCAAGAGGTTGTGACGCGGTGGAACTCAACCCTCTATATGCTTCAGAGGATGGAGAAGCAGCAAAAGGCCATTCAAGCCTATACATCCACCTATGATATAGGCAAAGGAGGGGGTATGCACCTGACTCAAGCGCAGTGGAGAATGATTTCCGTGTTGTGCAAGTTTCTTCAGCCCTTCGAACTTGCCACACGTGAAGTCAGTTCAGACACTGCCAGCTTGAGTCAGGTCATTCCCCTCATCAGGCTTTTGCAGAAGCAGCTGGAGAAAGTGAAGGAGGAGCTAAGACGGAGCGATTCCGCTCGGCATGTGAGACTTGTGGATGAAGCCCTTCATTCGCTTTGCCAGGATTCCAGGGTGGTCAATCTGTTGAAACCAGACCACTACATTTTGGCCACCGTGCTCGATCCTAGGTTTAAAGCTTATGTGGTGTCTCTCTTTCCGGCCGACACAAGCCTGCAGAGGTGCAAAGACCTGCTGGTGAAAACACAGTCAGCTGAAGCGTAACGTGACACGTCAACAGCTCCTTCTTCATTTTCTCCCGCAACTGGGGCTGCCAGGAAACAACTTAGGTATCCTAAGCAACCCGCTGGCGGTGATGCAGGGCAAGCAGGACCAATTTCTGACATGTCTACTGTCACTGCATATGATACAGTCACCATTGAAAGAATGGTGGAGGATTACATCGGTAACAGCATCCAAGTAGGCATGTCAGACAGTCCGTACCTCTACTGGAAGGAAAAAGAGGCAATATGGAGGCCCATGTACAAACTGGCTCTATTTTACTTGAGTTGCCCCCCCTCCAGTGTGTACTCCGAAAGAGTGTTTTGTTTTTTGTTTTGTTTTTTAATTCAATACATTTTTTATTGATTTTTTTTATAAACATTATCAACATAACTAAAAAAAAAATGCTGTATCCATTTGAAAACATTACATTGGCATCTGTTAATTTACAATAAAATATATATCTTTTCAGGGAGAACAAAGACGTGGTCTCTTATTTCAGTATAAACCTGGGTATTATTTTTGGTTATATAACAAATCGTTTGTTAAGAGGAATTAAACAGTGTCGTTTACATTTAACATAAATGTATCAAATCTCAAAAAGAACCTCAGGCATTTTAGCACATCCTGAAACATCTCGTATAGGAAACTCACTAGCATTAGTATTTAGCACAAGTCATCAAGGCTCAACATGCATTTACAAATTTTTCCGAATTTTTAATTAACATCAGAGAGTACACAGACATCATTCACCCATTTTTGTCTAATATGCACTAAAGCTGAATCATGATGCCCATCCAGCAGTTTACTATATATATATTAGAAATCAGATGGCGGGAGCCTGCAGATGACAATTTTTGAAGCGATGAATCTTGGAGAAGCAGAGGAACCTCGCTAAATTGAGCATTGAGTGCATGCCTTAGTTGAAGGAATCTACAAAAGTATTCCCCAGGGACTCTGAACTAGTCTTGTAATTGCTGGAATGATTTCAAATACCCTTCTTGATTTAATTGCCCGATAGAAATCATACCCCACCTTTTCCATACCTTCCCAACTTGTAACTCAGAGAGCTCAGCTTATGCAAAAGCACTTACTAACGGGGTATCTGGGTCTAATCCCGCATCTTTTAGAGTCCGCAAGGTCAACCTCCAGATCATTACAGCTTGTTTAAACAGAGGAATCCTGACCACTGTCAGATTATCGCTAAGGAGTAATTGTATCGGAGGTAGGCCCGTGCCACTCCCAGCCATAATGAGATTAGGCAGTGAATCTATCTGCAACTCTTGGAACTATTCCCACAATTGCGCTAACTGTGAGGCATAATAGTATAGTCTAAATGAGGGCAATGCCAGACCGCCTGAGTCTCTACTTCTAGACAGTATCAGTTTTTATCTGAACTCTCCCGCTAGACCAGATTAAGGAGGAAATTAAACCATCAATCTGTTTAAATATTCGCTGTGGAATATATAGTGGAGAGTTATGTAAAACTTATTCATTTATGTTGCAAAACCACTTTGACTAGGTTAACCCGGCCTGTCAAAGTTAATGGTAGTTTACCCAAGACAGAAATTCAAGTTTTAATATATTCCATCTGCGGGATAATATTAAGAGGTATATATCGCAAGGAGTCATTGGAGATCCAAATCCCTAAGTATTTGAAGGAGTTTATCCATTGCAGCAAGGCTTGCAATATTGGATTAGCAGGGTTAGGACCCGTAAATGGAAGTATATAAGATTTATCCCAGTTCATTTTTAAACCGGAATATCTACCGAATGTGTCTATAATATTTAGAACATGCGGCATTGAAACAATATATTTTGAAATAAACAATAAAATGTCATCTGCGTATATCGCAATCTTGTCCACCCTATTTCCTGTGGTAAATCCTAATATATCTAAACTAGTTCTGATTTTACACGCTAATGGTTCAATGGCAAGGGCGAACAAAATTGGCGAAAGGGGGCAGCCCTGCCTGGTGCCTCGAAACAATGGAAACTGGGAGGACACATATGCATTTACCGCAACTCTTGCCACTAGGGCTGAATACAGTAGTTAAACCCATTTTATATAGCCTGGGCCAATCCCAAATCCCTTCATTGTTTCCCACAAATATTCCCACTCCACTGAATCGAATGCCTTAGCAGCATCGAGAGACACAATAACTGATGTTAAACTGTCTTTACGGGGTATTTGCAAAAGTGTGAACAAGCATCTAAGATTAAGGGCAGTTGATTTGCCGGGCATAAAGCCCGTTTGGTCTGGATGTACCAATTGTAGTATGACTTGATTAATTCTGGTAGTTAGGATTTTTGCTATTCTCTTTACATCAGTGGGTAATAACGATATGGGTCTATAAGAATCAGTTCGAGAGGCATCCTTACAACTATTAAAGCCTCTGACATAGAATCCGGGAGCCTGTTGTGCTCGTAAATTTGCTTCAGAAGATTAAGCAGGCTGGGCAAAAAGGCTTTGTGTTTCTTGTATAGCTCAATAGGGATCCCGTCCACCCCCGGGGCTTTTCCAGTAGGAAAGGAGTTAATGGCTTGTTCAATCTCCTCTATTGTTATGGGAGAGTCTAAGCGGTCATGACCTTCCTGACTAAGTTGCGGAAGAGGTATATCCGCCAAATAGTTTCGAATTTCCTGTACCTCACCATCCAAATGAGAACTATATAATTGAAGGTAATATTTAGCAAATTCATCACAGGCAACAATTTGGGATACATTTATGGAAGGTCTCTCACCTTTGGCTAAACTGGCCAAGTAAGAACCCGGGCCTATCACCTGACGCATATTGGAGGTGTGAAGAGAATAACAGTTTAAAATTTGCCTGGTCTTCCAAGCACTTTTTCCATGCCCTTTGCACCTCTACCCAGTCCCTTCAATTAGCTTCCGAGTTGTCAGATAGGTCAACTCTAGTGCTCTACATCTGGTCTCCAATTCAAGTTCCTGTCGTTTATAGAATGATTTAAGGCTAAATACTCTCTGTATCAACGTACCTCTAAGGAAGGCCTTAAAAGTATCCCACAAATTAGGTTGAAAAAGCTTCCCACTATTAAGATCAAAGAATTCCGACCATGCGGCCTCCAATTCAAGACCAGCACCCATTCGTGTTAGCCAAAATGGGTTGAGTTTCCAAAAAGATTGACCTCTATGGCCCCCCCAAGTCAAGGGTCAGCAAGATAGGAGAGTGGTCATCTATACCCCTGGTATGACATTGGCTCTTGTGTATACGGGGCATAATGTTTGGTGTTACCAAGGCCAGGTAAAATCTCGAGAATGATCTATGAGGAGATGAGAAACATGAATATTGCCGTTCACATGGGTGACTAAACCTTCAGTCATCTACGAACCCCGACTCACTCACCATATCCGCAAACCCAGTCCCTCGATCTCTGCCAGTCTGACCTGTAGCAGCATGTCTGTCCAGTGACGGATTTAATATGTTAGTGAAATCACCAACACATATTACTGGTAATCCCGGGAATGTGGCCATAAATTCAGCTGCTTTTTTAAGGACTTCATGTGAGTATGGAGGAGGGATGTACACCACCAAAAGCAACAATGATTGAGAGTGCATTCTACACTTTAAAAAAAAAATGTATCTACCCCCCACATCAGTATGTATCTGATCTAGCACAAAGGGAACTGACATGCGTACTAATATCGAGACCCCCCTAGACATCGATGTGTGGGTAGAGTGGTACGCCCAACCTATCCAAGGTTTTTTTAATGACAACAGTCGTCCTCCAACTAAACGTGTCTCTAAGAGGCAGATAACATCTGCTGCATACTGTTTAACCTGCCGAAAGACCAGAGAGTGCTTGACTTTGTCGTTTAACCCTCTAACGTTCCAAACAACAAAATTTACATTTATTGACGCCATCCCACGGTATTATAATAATGAGACAGAGACGCACGTCCAGCCCTCAAATTATACAAATGTTGCCATTGTTGTAAATGTAGATCCAAAACAGCACATAAACCCAACAATTTGTGTTCTTCACCCACCCCCCAACCTGTATACCAACCCGAACTATGGCATACCTCATCCCAAAACAAGAAATCGCCCTCTTTCCCCCTACGTCTTGTGTTTAAACCAACTAAGGTAAATTATACCCCTACCCCATTACCAGCACAGTGTATATGAGGCAAAATATATAATGGCCCTAAGGCATAACACAAGTGAGGTCCCCAGGTCTATAGATGTGTACCCCGGGACTTTCGAGAACATTAGCATATCTGCAACCGACATATATCTCCAGTATAGAGTAAAATACTAAAGTTTAAACCAACATGATAAATGTTTTGACTATACAGTCAACATTAGACACAATTCAAACATTAGTGTACATACGGGCATTGATAACTGTAATGACTCAAAGTTCTTACGAACATAGAAGAGATTTATATGGCTCAGCCCTGGGCTATCGGGAGTCTCGCCGGCCTGCGCCGGTCCAGCTACAAAGCCGCGTCTCGTGGGGATGCAAAAAAATTTTGTTTCTCCATCGGCAACCACCCTCAATTTAGATGGATAAATCATGGCATACGGTATGTTGAGATCTTAGGTGCCGTTTTACAGTTGAGAACTGTGCCCTCTCTTTTTGTATCTCTATGGCAAAGTCGATACTCGAGATCCATTCCACTGTAAGGGGCCGTTTGTACGGGCCAGGCGAAGGATAGCTTCCCGATCTCTGTAATGAAGGAGCTTCGCAATGAACGTGCGGGGTGGAGCTCCGGGAGGCAGAGGCCGAAAAGGGACCCGGTGGGCTCTTTCCACCGAGAAATGTTGTGAAAAAGAATCTTTACCATAGGTATCGATCAGCCATTTTTCAATAAAATTGTTCTGGATTGGTGCCCTCCTCCCGCTCGGGCAGCCCCACGAATCTCACATTATTTCTTCTCAACCGCCCCTCCATGTCAGATAGTTTTTTCTGGACAGTTGACATCTGCACATCTAGGGATCCAACTCTGACACCTAAGGGTATTATTTGATCTTCTAAAGTAGACGTGTGGGTTTCAAGTTCCCCCACTTGTTCCCTGACACATTGCAAATCATGATGTATTAATGATAGGTCCGATTGGCCCGAGAGCCGGGTTTCACATGCCGTAACTGCGTCAATGACCCGCTGCATAGCAACATCTGAAGGGACATCTGAAGTTGAGGCTGCAGACTCAGCTGGTGAAGCAGGAGGGCGCACTCACTCCCATGATCAGTAGCTTTAGCTTGAGCGCCAGAACCTCTGGCGTACTGCACTAATTTTGCAGCCGCAGCTGGATGATTATTATATGCAGATAATACAGCCCACTCAATTATGTACTTATGGGGAGAAATGGCACAGCTTCTCGGCAAGGCAGCATATGATGCACGGCTGCTCGGCAAGGCAGCATATGATGCACGGCTGCTCGGCAAGGCAGCATATGATGCACGGCTGCTCGGCAAGGCAGCATATGATGCACGGCTGCTCGGCAAGGCAGCATATGATGCACGGCTGCTCGGCAAGGCAGCATATGATCTCCGAAAGAGTGTTTAGTGCAGCCAGGAACCTTGTCAGCGAAAGGCGTAGGAGGTTGCTTCCACAAAATGTGGAGAAGATGATGTTCATAAAAATGAATTATCAACTCTTCCAGGGAGACCAGCCTCCAGAACGTATAGAGGGACCTGTGGTGGTGGATTCCAGCGGGGACGAATTAATACTCTGTGAGGATGAGGATGTACACAACACTGAAGAGGGTGAGGAATCGGTGGATGAGGATGACATCTTGCCTCCATAGAGCCAGTTTGTGCATGGATAGATTAATTGCCAGCTTGTTTTGTGGGGGCCCAAACAAACCAATCATTTCAGCCACAGTCGTGTGGCAGACCCTGGCGCTGAAATGATTGGTTTGTTAAAGTGTGCATATCCTGTTTATACAACATAAGGGTGGGTGAGAGGGCCCAAGGACAATTCCATCTTGCACCTCTCTTTTTTTCTTTGCATTGTGTACTGTTTGGGGCCTAGTTTTTCAAAACTGCCATCCTGTCTGCCACTGCAGTGTCACTCCTAGATGGGCCACGTGTTTGTGCCGCCCACTTGTGTCGCTTAGCATAGTCATCCAGCTACCTCGGTGCAACCTTTTGGACTAAAAACAATATTGTGAGGTGTTCAGAATAGACTGGAAATTAATGTTATTGAGGTTAATAATAGCATAGGAGCAGAAAAACCCACACATTCTGTGATTGTAGCTGTTTTTATGCTTTTTTTCCAAAAAATACAGATACAAAACCCAGAACCCAAAACACGGAAGGGTGGTTTTGGCAAAACCAATCCAGATCCAAAACACGAAAAGTGGCCGGTGCACACCCCTACTATGAATGGTACATGTGTACGTTATTCTGCACAGGCCACACAGATTTATGGGAGCATCTTTGGTATAATATGCAAAAAGACAAAAAACAGGATGTGCCCTCTCTTTGGCATAAATCTGTTCTAGTTAAGTTTAGGATTTTCCTTCCTTTTGCAGCACATTGAAATTCTGACATCACGGGCATGATAGGACATGGAAGAAAAAAGGTTCTTCTGGACAAAAAAAAAAACAAAAACAAAATAAAATAGCTTTACTAGTGATGCGAAACAGTTGTGTCTCTGGACTTTATTTAGAACCATTCTTTAAATATACTGTTAGCAAGTCTCATTTTTTTTCTCCCAGTTGTGTATTTAGCAAACATAAAATGTATGGCCAGTCTCAACATGAATTCGTTCATCATAACTTAGTTCTAGATGTAATCTTTGACCCCCCCGAGCATACACACATTTCAAGCTACACAAGGCACATCAACCAGTTCTTGTGACTAAAAACATTTAATGCCACTCCCACCAAGGGACCAAAAAAAAAAAAAAGTAGAAAATTGGCACAGGTCAGAGTTACTGCCAAACATCCCTAAACAGCTTGCACATTACCACTCCTGACAATGAGGCCATATATGGGCCAATGCTCGTATTGGACAACAGGATTATCATCCAATTTTGTCATGCTTGTAGCCAGCCAAACTGAACAAGATCCGGTGTCATTGGGGGACCTGTTAGCACAGTCTGAGCGTATTTACAAACATTCCCAATAACAATCCTATAGAAATCACTTAAGATTGTTACATGATATCATGAATGTTTTTATGTCATACACGCTGCAATATCAGGACCCACTGCCAAATATCAGTTGCAATATTGTAATGTCTATGCCCACCATAAAAGTTAATGACGGCATCCCAGATTCATCAAGAATGTGAAGGTATTAGTTAATCCAGTGTTGCAAAAGGAAAGAAGTGGTTTAACTGTTAAATATCAGAATTACAAATTGTACTGTATCTTTCTATCACCTAAGCTTAGTCGCATAACATCTGTCAGGTATGCTGTCTGACTTGTTGAGGTTTTCAGAAATAAAGTACCAAAAATTTGCATTATGTTGTCACATCAAATGAGTAAGACCTCATGTAGCAGCAGTCATCATCTAAGCAGGGTGGACAATGTCCTACCTCATCCTCTTCATTGGTTTTGGCAGCAAGGTATAAACATGTGACAGCGATACATCGGAGATATTTCACTTGAACCTATAGGTGGAACAAGAAAAAAAACATAATACAACTCAAAGCCCAATCAGAATACATAACAATGTTTTATAGTCTTTAAATGGTCTGTTCCCAAGTCTCAGAAGAAAATCTTAAATAAATGTTATCTAGTTTTAAAGGAAAACTTCCACCAAACAGGATCAGGCATCCTCAAAGAAGGGGAATGCAATTGCGTTTATCCACTACCACCTTCCCAAAGCCTCTATAAAAGGTCAGTACACTTATGTAATGTGATATTACCATGAAAAGCATCTATTAGAAAATACAGTATTGAGGAACAATAAAGCAGCCTTTTGTTGATAAATAAAAAAGAGAAAAAAGTGAACCCAAGAAAATGGTGACAACTGGGAAGGATTTTGAGAATTTCGACAAAGTAATTTATTATTTGCCTTTCCCAGGACCAGACATAACTTCAAAGTGGTTCATCCTCATGGATTTGATATTCAACCTTAATAACTATGCAAGGATAAGCGCACAGCAATGCGGGAAAATGGTTCATCACCACAGCCATGTATAGAGCATGTCTAGTACGTGACTAAGAAAATATGGTAGCACAGTCACCTTTACAGATGCCAAAATACGGTTAAGAATGCTGACAGCCAAGCCAAACGTTTCAGGATAAAAATGAAGACGTGACTTCAGTTCTTCCATCCATAGAACAGTTTGCTCATACTGCATCGGAGAGATATCTGTGCCCTGGATGAACAAAAAGATTACAGTATTACGGCACAGTAGGGCTCATTTATTAACCATGCATTGGTGCACTAAACCACAGCAGACACTTTCATTGTCTAACATTTACTAGACAAACAAAAGCCAACGATTAGTTAGTGCACTGAACCACAGCACCCAAGTCCCAGATCACGTTAGGATTTCTTATGTGCTAAGAATCAAAACAAAATCTAGTAAGATAACAATAACACAGTATTAATGGCTGGACAAAGGACATCATGCATGCTGGAGTAAAGCTGGCCACACACCAGGACAATATCGTTCCAACCAGCCAACTACTTGCCTGGTTTGTTCCCGCGCGCTGAAAACCGGGCAAAAGACGGTCGTTTCAACTAGTTGGGAAAACCAAACATGTTTGATTTTTTCCCAACTAATCGTTCTAGTGTAGGGAGAAAGTTCCCCCCAACTGAACGATAAGTAGGCAGGCACTGGCCGGCAGTGTCCGCCTACTTTTTTACTATCCTGACCTCACCTCCATCACAAGGGCAGGCTGAGGCAGCCCATCACTGCAGGGCTGCCCGCCACCTCTGGCAGCAGCAGCAGCAGAATGCTAGGAGGATCAGGGGCAGTCCATACCTCCAGCCTGCCCTTGTCATTGGTGGCAGAGCGGGCAGAGGATGAGGGGCAGGCTGCAGCAGTCCATACTACCATGTTGCCCATCATTGGCGGCGCAGCAGACGGAGAGTCGGGGGCAGGCTGCGGCAGTCCATACAGATAGGCTACATGTCCCCTGTCTCTCTATCACCTGGCTCCAGCACAACTGACACGGTACACCACCGCTGCCCCTACCAGCTCCATCTCAGATACAGTTGTCATCCAGGGCACTCTGGTGATCCAAGTTTAGGTGCCTATCAGGACTGGCACTATGAAGGCACCCTGGTCACCCACGTCTATGTGCCTTCCAATGCAGTGATACACCTGCTGCAAACTGACAATGCCGCTCGTCACCCCCCTCCTCTTGACTTGTTCCCCTGAGAAGCTGCTACCCAAATATGTATATAATATTTGTGTGCAAATGCATAAATCTTATACAGTATGTGTGTTCAATATATTTATTTATTCAAAACATGCAGAAGTAGGCAGATGGCAGCCTACAACTTGTGACAGAAGTTGGCTGGTCTGTTAAAAGTTGGTTAGATGTGTGGGGAAGGGTTTTAGTGGGACAGACAAGTTGGACAGTTGAAGGAAAGTAATTAAGCCTGATGTGTGGGCCTGCTTAAGATTTAGGGGTAAACCAGGGCCATCCATATAAATTTTGGCCCCCGTGAATGATTTAACCCGGGCGGCCGCCGATGCATTATTAGAAAAAATCTGTAGCCATAAAGCTGCACGGAGCGGGGGGCGTGATGCTGTAACTAGTTAGTTTTTTTAGAATTGGGGCCATTTAAGTTCTGGGTACTGCCACAGTATAAATTAGGCAGTTCCTCATAAAGTAAGTAGTCCTCATAGGTTTCTCTGGGAAACGCACATAAGGCAAATGTACCAAGCTCCAAAATACTTAGGGGTCAATTTACTAAACCTTGGATGGAGATAAAGTGAATGAAGAGAAAGTCTCAAACATTCAGCTCCTAACTCATTTTTCAAAAACAACCTGTGACATGGCAGTTAGGCGCTGATTGGTTGGGACTTTATCTCAGTTCACTTTATCTCCATCCAAGGCTTCTTAAATAGACCCCTTAGCTTTTTGGAGCTAGTGCTCAGTAGGGAACACCATCTATAAATGGTATTAGCCATTTCGGCAGCCTTTCCCCCGGTTAAGACTAGGCTTGCACATGCATGGTACGATGGCCGCATATTAGGCAAGCTATGTCGATCCCGGCAGTGATAGTGTAAGAATACTTTGCCTTTCTTTCTTCGCAGTGACAGACCTATAACAGGATTTATATGTTGCCATTACTTATTGCTGTAATAAGAAAAGAAAGTTTACGGTGCCCCACTACCACCAATGCTAAATAGGCTGCTAAGCAGACATATAGGGCCTGATTCAGAGTAGTACGCCAATACAAACGCAGTTGCGATTTTTGCCGCTTAGCAATTGCTAAAATATGCTAATGCATCAGGAGACAGTTTTTGTATAGAAATGCCCACCGAAGCCGTCGCATGCTGCCTACATCTGTGTACACAAACGCAGAATTGGTCTCAGATCCGTAAAACAGACTCTTCAAGTGAGTCTATGGTCACTGGTAACAGAAGCTGGAGCTTTGTTCTCTGCATGCGCGATAGCAGACACTGCCTAGTACATTCCCAGGAAATGGCCCTGACACGCCTGCGTTTTGGACGGAACTCCCTGTAACCACCTACAAAACAGTCTCTTCCTGTCAATCAATTGTGAGCGATTCCTCACAGTGAGTGAGATTCATTCGCGGCACGTGCGCAATGTGGCTGTGACGCATGCGCAAACCACCGATAATCACTCAACTGCGTGAACATCAGAATAGCATTTAGCTGTGAATCAGGCCAATAATGCAATAACGCCGTCTCATGCAGGAATAGATCTTAAGAGGGCTTACTCCAAACAGTATCAAAGCTTAGAACTTACAATTATTTTCTCCTTTGCAAAGCTGATAGGGATCGAAAACAGCCTAAGCCAAGTTGACCTACATATTACATAATCCAACATAAGGAACTAATATATATATATATATATATATATATATATATATACACACACATACACACACACACATACACACATATATATATACAGAAAACAGAACATTCTCACTAACCTCAGGGCTCGACAAATCCCAATTGCCAAGGCGACTAAGATTTTAGTCCTGGCAACAGAGTTTTTCAAGACCCTCCCTCCCCCCCTTTCCAGCAGGGAGGCTCCGTTTGCTGGGCGCCCGCTGAAATTTTACCAGCGAGCACTATGGGAGAGACGTCATGCCGTCTCTCCCATAGTTCCGAAGAGCGGCGGACGGCAGCAGACGCAGGATCGGGGCTTAGGTAAGTATTCTGTTTGTTTTTTTTTTGTTTTTCGTGCGGCACATTTACAGGTGTGCTTACTACTGGGGGCACTATTACAGGGGCTGGTATGGGCATGTTGCAGAATCTGATGACCATTAAAGAGGCATGTGTGGTGATTTGATTTTATGTGGGGAGGTTGAGGGGCACTGAGAGGGCATGTGTGGTGGTCTATACAAGCTTTCATATATTTTGGTAACGGACGATGGTCTGGCTTCTAAAACTTTTAAGATGGCTCCTAGATTTTACAAAAATTTGTCGAGCCCTGACTTACCTTGATAGTGGAGTCCAGAAAACATGGAACCTTCCATTTGGCGCTCTCTGTAAGAAGTGCATTGTCCAGCAATATCTCCAGTCGTTGGCTCTCTGTTAGACAGGTACACTTCATTGCGGTGGTTCAACCCAGCCTAATCTCTATTCCAAGCACAGATATCTAAAAAGACAAGTAAAACAGAAGTACAACTTAACAGTAAATAGCTGTAGTTTTAAGTACAGAATCAGTAAGATTTTTTTTTAACAATACTACAGGACATTCTGAAAATGTGGTTAATTCTCTAAACTGATTGAGCTTTGTTTCAACACGAATGGACACAGTATAAAAATGCACTAAAGATCATTGTGCTCCAAGTAAAAGGTGGTATGGCGGTAGGTAACCTGAATGATGGGTGATTGTGATTGTTTTCCAGAAGCTAACAGATTAAAAAGTTGAATTCAATATAATCTGAGGAGAGTAAAAGATGTCAGTGGTTGTCAGATATATATGTATGTGGGAAAGGACAATATACCTACGTGCTGACAGTAGGTACAGGCCTCCACTGGACCCAGCGCTCCGACCTGAAGGCTTCCATACATGCGAGACAGGAAGTTGTTGGGAAGGTGGGGCTTTACCCCTTCTGTCCCTAGCAACCACAGAGTTCTAAGGGGCGCTCCTATCTGCTATACTGGGCAACTGCTAACCTAATGTACATATATTCTCACAAGTACACACAACAAGTCTTTTTGGGGTGGGGAACACAGGAACTCTGGAGTAGCTTTTCACAAAACTATTTTGCCAATTACAACTGCTATCTTTTTCAAATCATTTCATTGTTAGCCAATTTCTAAAGGGACTTTTCAAATGTGCAACGTGAAGGGGAAAAAAACCAATGCATGCGTCACAAGTGAATATTCAGGTTTTATTTAAATAGAAATCCTATGCTTAAAGGAAAAGTCACTACTTTGTTTTCTTTAATAGGAATGTGCAGGCAGCAAATGCAATTTCATCAATGTACACCAGTACTTCCGACGCAAGGAGTTCAATAGCCGAAATACTAACTACATCCCATTTACAAGTACCAGTGCAATGATCCTAAGTATTTTGATCATGATGAAGGTGTCACATTAAATCCCTATACAGGTGACATATGATAAATGCAGTATTTCCCTATATTGCTTGTGGCCTCTACCAATCACCAATAGCCCTTGTGGAATGCTAATTTCAATAGGATCTGGACAATAACCATCAAGTTGCTAAATATAAAGCCTTCCACGTAGAAAGCTAGGATATAGCCTATTGATATGCAGTTAATACCTTTCAACATACAATTTAGCAATGATTAAAAATATCTGTTTATGGATTTCTTAATGGCTAGTTAATGACAATCAGGATAACATTGGGTGGAGTTTTAACCTGCAGATGAACACTTTGGCATCAAAACAACCAAGTGCGACTGTCGCGGCGGTAAGTGCAGCTATATGCAGGACTTACGGTGCCCCTGGAATTACAGAATTTTGTTTGCAGCCCCACAAGTTCGGAGTGAGATTGCGCTGTGAAACGGGCAAGTTGCAGGGTTGTTAGCTGTGTTTCCACGCCGTTATAGCAGCAACTCGCCCCCCTCGTTCCTAATTTTATTGATCCCTTTGTTTAGGTTTTGCCTATGGGCCCGGGATGTTTCTCATTGTGTATATTTGTGCATACAGCAAATAGAAACTACACTAACGATGGTAACTGCTGGACAGTTCTGGAAGACAAATGCATATGAATTATCTTAGCTATAATACCAAAATGAAAATTAATAAATGTGAATTGTACAAGTATTATTACTAATATGGCCCTTTGACCAAATGTAAAGACTTTCATAGCTTATGTTGCGAAGGCAGAAACGAGCCTAGTGCGATAGTCTCACTGTTTATACTGAACTTCTACACGTCACATAGATGCTCCACCAGTCAGGAGAACCAGATTTTAAAACAATTTAACCATGAAGACTCTCTCTTTGCTTAAGTAAATTAGGGTTATCTCACTGCTACAAACATCAGTATCACAACCAAAATTAATTATCTAGTTTTTAAATCACATCCAATCCCTTCTACACAATACTAGCATGTTGACAAAAGCTGTCCCTAGACTACACAATAGTGCAGTCAACCAGCAGAACAATAAATGGAAGCAATCTCCAATCAAAGGCCTGAACTGGACAAGTTTGATAACCAAAGCAGACAACTCAGGCCGTTGTTATGCAGCCGTTTTCAGGCTCTGGAATGATTATCGTACAGTGTATGGCCTTGAATGATCACTTTCAATCGGCTGGTTTGCACAATTACAGTCTGGTGCAGTGTATGGCCTTGAATGATCACTTCCAATCGGCTGGTTTGCACAATTACAGTCTGGTGCAGTGTATGGCCAGCGGTCCCTCCCCTGGAAGCTCCTGAACAGCAGCATTAACATTTCCCTAATGGATTAGAATCAATACTTCTATAATTTGCAGCATTACATTGATGATTAAACCCAGGTGGGTCAATGAATTAAGGCAAAACCAGGTAAAATCGAGGGACCAAATTTATGAAATAAAGTGACCGAATAGTTTTTATAGACCCCTGGAAAGATGTGCATCCATTGACCTCAACAGGAAGGACTCCAGCAGTAATTTCTTTATAGTGCTTTGGCTACCTGGCTCCTGTCATTCGCACAGCTGTGTTTAAGAACTTTCAACTCGAATATTGAAAAAGTTAATACCAGCTGCCTAGATCTCTGAGCAGATGGGGTCTGTTGCGTCACTTTGGTAATCTATGGTACTGTTGGGCCCCTAACACAACCCCAGCGCTGCCAGCATAGTGTATGGGAATAACTGCTTTCAGTAGTGTCCTATATACAGTACCACAACATTGTGTAGCATGTGATCTATGGATATAACATCTGAAGAGGGCAGAAGAATCAATTCTTAAGAGGTGAAAAGGGTGCTGGTATTTATCTAGACTAATGGTGCATACACACGGTCAGATTTTCCTTCAGATTTCAACAATAACTATTTTAAAAATCGTTCATATCTGAAAGAAAATCTGACAAGTGTCCCTGCAACGATGCGCGTTCCGGTTTGTCAGATAACGATATCTGACATCTGATGTGTTTGCAGGCAGATTTGGACGGTTCCATTCATTTTAACACTGTCTAAAATCATTGGTAAAATCATTCATCGCTCATCTGACATATCTGACCGTGTTTATGCACCATAAGGGTGGGCAATGCTCTCTAGACCAATATTTATCAATATTTTTAATGTGTATCTCTGTGTTTGTTTATATACTAATCAACTTCTCATAAGTTTATTGGAAGTTCCCCTCAAATCTGAGTCTATTTAGAATTTTAGATTAAAACACTTTGCATGCATTTAATAAAAAGTGTGTTTGTGTATTAGATAGATATCACTTCTATTTTCTATATGCATGTGTCAGTTGAAATATCATGACATTTTAAAAACTATAACAATATAAAATCAGACAGTGCCCACCTCTCCCTCTCCCCTTCCTACACTGAAGAACTTGTGTCTCCTATACGGTGAGTAATACATTATTACATTCATACACTAAATAAGCAGCAGCAAGAATGAAGTAAACAATAGCAGCACATAGGCACCGGTGAGCAGCACCTATAGAACCGAGTAAAACCGAACCCGCTCTATATATATATATATATATATATATATATATATATATATATATATATATAAATAAATAAAGGTGGTGCCGGGGTGCCTTCTTTGGGAATTAATACACTAATACATATATACACACGTACACGCAGGCGGTGTGTAATACATATATACACACGTACACGCAGGCGGTGTGTAATACATATATACACGCAGGCGGTGTGTAATACATATATACACGCAGGCGGTGTGTAATACATATATACACGCAGGCGGTGTGTAATACATATATACACGCAGGCGGTGTGTAATACATATATACACGCAGGCGGTGTGTAATACATATATACACGCAGGCGGTGTGTAATACATATATACACGTACACACAGGCGGTGTGTAATACATATATACACACACGTACACACAGGCGGTGTGTAATACATATATACACACACGTACACACAGGCGGTGTGTAATACATATATACACACGTACACACAGGCGGTGTGTAATACATATATACACGTACACACAGGCGGTGTGTAATACATATATACACGTACACACAGGCTGTGTGTAATACATATATACATGTACACACAGGCGGTCGGGTGAGGAGCAGTTGCTTTCCCCACTGATATGAGGGTATTTGGGCGGGACAGAGCCCGGCTGTATGTGACTGTCTGTGTGTATATAGGATGAGTCTCTCTCACCTCTCCCAGGGCGGCTGCGGGACTCAGATCACGTAGTCAGTGCATGGTACTCCCGCCGCTGCTGCCCGCATCCCTCCGTTACTTGCACTCTGCGGCCGCCGCAGCACCCGGTACACAGTAGCAGCTCCGCCGCCCAGGGGACAAACCGAGTACTGGGACAGGCTGCGGGTGGTCATCAGAGGGCGATCGGGTATACGTGCGGAGAGTCGGGGGAGGACTGGGAAGAAGACCCCGGAGCTATGTTTTGTTTACAGTTACACTCTAGAATAGTTTTGGAAGAAATAAGTAGGAGGCTGTGGGGCGTGTGAGGGGCACTGAGACCACGCCCGGGGCGGGACCCTGGGCTGCCGACACACACACCCTCCCCTGTGTGCTGACTGCTGGATGGCTTTCCCAATCACAAGCTTCTTCAGTACCATGTGCCCAGCTGTCTGTGTTACTATTGTACAAGTATAAGTATCACGTTATCCTGTCTGATCACCGTATACTAGCCCATTAGGGATAGGTAGCGAGTAAATGGGTCTATTTATCAAATATCCTAGAAAACCTGTTTCCATCAATAATAATGATAATACTAAATAAATTTCAGGGCTATTTAGGGGAGAATAAAAACGAAGCCCCATTTAATATCGATGCACTCGCTAAGGGGTTATGTCATCCTTTCAGTATTTAACAAACCGGTAATCTAAGATCACCACTGTTTGTCACTGCATCACTAGTGCCAGCTTTAGATGACGAGAGCAATGCGGCCCCCATTGGACCCGGCAGCAGCCTTTCCGGTTTCAGTGAAGCCTTCCAGGAATTGCCGGGTTTCTGTGTCATGCGATGACAGAAACAGGTCACTGGCAGCGACAGGCTGCCAGCAACAGAGCTGAAGACGTTGCTGAGGAGGAAGATCGTCGCTGGAGGGGTAAGCAATGATGAATACCAGTGGCATATTCGTTAGTTTCATTGCAATACTAAACAAAATATGCCGCTAGATTTATTGATAAATGGGGCCCTAAGGCAGAGCTGGCTGAGTGATGCTCAGCTCTCCAGCGATATTGGCCAGCAGCAGTAGTAGGCATAGACGTAAGCTGGTCATACTTGTAAGGATTATCATTCCAACTAAAATGGCCTGAAACTGCTGTTCCAAATAGATACTAAAATCAAATATGTTTGATTTTACCAACTAGTTGGAATGGGACGTAGTTACCTTCCCGGTGGTCATGATGCCGGTGCTCAGAATACCAGCGTCGGAATCCTGACCGCCTGCATCCCAACGGTAAGTTTTAAGGTTGGGGGGAGGAGTAGAAGTTAGGGTTAGGCACTAGGGGGAGGGTTAGGCTGCTGGACAGGTGTGGGAGGGTTAGGGATAGGCTGCAGGGGGGGAGGGTTAGGGTTAGGCTGTGGGGGGAGGGTTAGGCTGCAGGGGGAAGGCTAGGGTTATGGTGCATACACACGGTCAGATGAACGATTTTACCAACGATTTGAACGATTGAAGATTATTAAAATGAATGGAATCGTCCAAATCTGACTGCAAACACATCAGATGTCATATATCGTTATCTGACAAATAGGAATTCGCACTGTCGCAGTCACACATGTCAGATTTTCTTTCAGATATGAATGATTGAACAATTTTTGCAATCTTTATCGTTCAGATCTGACAGAAAATCTGACCGTGTGTATGCACCATTATTAGGCTGCAGGAAAGATGGGGAAGGGTTAGGACACTTACCTAATTTGGTCAGGACTCTGACTGTCGGGATGCCGCTGTTGGAACGATAATTGTTCCTGTGTTGGAGGAAACCCCCCAAATGAATGATTGGGCTGGCCAGGGTGACAGTACAATCCCTATACTGTTTTTAATGCAAACTGTTATACTGTATTTTTTTATCGCATCTGCTATAAAAATTCTGGTGCTAACATTAGGGAACATCCCGTTGTCCTCAGATATGCAGTGATTAGTTTCTCCATGCTTTGGAGAGGGAAGATATCACAGGAGAGGCATCGCGATAGCTACCACCATCAATAACCATTGAATCCTGCAGGGCTTTGTAAATAGGGAGAATCTTTTAATCTGTCTGAAATGTCCATGCTTACCAGATTTAGAGATTTTTTTCCCTTTTTAGAGCGTTTGAAAGGCAGGCAAGCAAACCGTAAAGCTGGGCTGTAATGCTGCAATATTACAGTTCATTTAAGGCCAGTTATAACATGTATGGCCCCAAAATGACTGCAATGCCAGATATTAATCAAAGTTTATAGACTCTAGATCAGACATAGAAGAAAATGTTGTAGAAAAATGATCGCTAGTAACTTGTGTGCATGATCGTTTTTCACCTGCATTAGCAGGCCCAAACAAAGCCAGAATGATCCAGGAGAAGAATGTCAAGGTCTTGCCCAATTCTGCCATCCAATTTCAATGACCAAACTGAACAATGATCCTGTCACACAACTATCAGGATGAGCTGTAGGATAGGCCCCTGTGTGGTGTCGAAGCTGGATTATTGGCCGAGACAAGATCAGTTTAAAATTGAATCGCAGCGACACCATCTTGCGACTGGCCGCAAGACGCCATTTTGCGAAATGGCCGCCTAAGCGCCATTTTAGATAAACTCACATTTTAGTACATGTGGCGATAATACCATTAGCATCATGCGAATGCATCTGTGACCATTACCATAGGTTACGGCGATTCACTAAAAGCCTATTTCATTACTTTACGTATTATAAAGGATATATTCCAGAAATGGCTTTACAGTATTGCATTAAGCAAGTGGCCAGGTGACAACTTGCTTGTGTAGATAAGCTTCCTGCATAGTGTTTGTTCACTACGGGTGGTCTGGCTAGAATAAATAAGCAAGCTTCCTGCAATGACATGATTTCAAGGGCTGGAGTGTCACCTTAGGTCTGTCCCTTGTAGTTGGGATATTTTGCATCTTTACACAAGAGACCGACAGCGGTATGTATCCTTTGGACACAGGAAAGGTGGGAGGGCCTGCTGACAGGACATGTAGAACTATCTGGCCCAGCATGCTAAAATGTTAGAGACAAATGCACTCATCTTCATACACACATTAAATATGTCTTTATATCAAACCCTGAATACTCACACATTTCATATTCACACATAAGGTTCCATAAGCATCAAAATGTATGATTTAAGTTGGTTATTTTAGTTTAAATGCTGAGAAATAAAGGTTTTTGATAACTAAGGTATTATACATGATAAGCAAGTTGTGTTTGGTCTTGTTCTGATGCGTACGCTTTTTACAGCATTCCGATATTATCGGTGGAGAGATCGCATCATGCAAACTCAAGTTATGGATCGCAGAACCTACAAGCAACAAAATGTTTAACTGTTGGAATGTACAGGAGGCGTTACTAGAAAGATTCCCCCGCTGTTAGAGGCAGGGAGAGTCTATTTGAACCAGCCTGTTAAATGTGCTGTAACATATGCTTCTCCTCTGGGAACCAATGACATCAGCAACAAACTTCCCCCATTGTCCTGTTCTAGTCTGAGGGGGATAAATGTGTGTGCCCGGATACTGTTTTTTTTAGTCCATGCTGAATGATGTATGAACTGAAGGTCTCTTACTGATGTCTATCTCCGGGCCCGGAGGCGCAGCGTATGTATACTGTACTTGGGGTCTGTATAATTTCCTTTTGCGCCTAAAGTGTGTCTCTCTCTCTGTGCGTGTGTCTCTCTCTCTGTGCGTGTGTGCTCTGTGCGTGTGCCTCTCTCTGTGTGTGCCTCTCTCTGCGTGCTCTCTCTGCGTGTGTGCCTCTCTGCGCGTGTGCCTCTCTGTGTGTGTGTGCCTCTCTCTGTGTGTGTGCCTCTCTCTGTGCGTGTGTCTGCGTGTGCCTCTCTCTGCGTGTGTGCCTCTTTCTGCGTGCTATCTCTGCATGTGTGCCTCTCTCTCTGTGCGTGTGCCTCTCTCTCTGTGCCTCTCTCTCTGTGCGTGTGCCTTTCTCTGTGCGTGTGCCTCTCTCTCTCTTTGTATGTGTGCCTCTCTCTCTGTGTGCGTGCCTCTCTCTGTGTGTGTGTGTCTCTCTCTCTCTGGGTGTTTCTCTCTGTCTCTCTCATTGTATTTATTTTTATTTGCGCTTATTATACACAGATCATAGCGTGTAACTGACTGTACTTTTACTTGAATAATACTTTGTACTTCGGAACCACATGTTCTGAGTCTGGAGTCTCTAGTTATTGTATGACTGAGTACGCAAATTAGCGTCATCTTTAGAGGTTTATAGGAAGGATTTTAGAAGGTACAGGCAGGGGTATATAGAGGTTCATTTTAAAATCAACAGTGGCCACTTAATAAGTGTGAAGATTATTTTTTAACAATTCTCAAAGCGGCAGATTTTCACTAAAACCATAGTCAGCATTTAGAAAATATTTTATCAGTCTAGAGCAGAAGTTCCCAAACGCGGTCTTCAAGGCTCCCCAACAGATCAAGTTTTACAGATATCTATGGTTGGACACAAGTGGTTTTATCAAAGTGACTGAGGTACCTGGACTGTTAGGGTGCCTTGAGGAGCTTGGGAAACTTTGGTCTAGAGCAGAGGTTCTCAAATTCGGTCCTCAGGACTCCACACAAGTCACGTTTGCCAGGTCACCCAACATGTATATATTAATCACTGATACATTTTGAAAAATCCACAGGTGGAGCTAATTATTTCACTTGTGATTCTGTGAGGAGACCTGGAAAACATGCACTGTTTGGGGTCCTGAGGGCCGAGTTTGAGAACTTGTGGTTTAGAGCAGTGGTTCTCAAACTCGGTCCTCAGGACGCCACACAGTTCACATTTCCAGGTCACCCAGCAGGTGCACTACTGTATTCATTACTCACT
Source organism: Taudactylus pleione (assembly GCA_031769625.1). Lineage (NCBI taxonomy): Eukaryota > Metazoa > Chordata > Amphibia > Anura > Myobatrachidae > Taudactylus > Taudactylus pleione. The sequence continues at coordinate 327,069 of JAUIMM010000973.1, forward strand.
GGCACATTTTAAAAGATCCACAGGTGGAGCTAATTATTTCCCTAGTGATTCTGTGAGACCTGGAAAACATGCATTGTTTGGGGTCCTGAGGACCGAGTCTGAGAACCTTTGGTCTAGAGCATAACTCCAAACATTTGGAAGTAGGACTTTGGAGATGTGGGGGTGTGGTGACATAATGCTGGAGGTCATGCCACATCCTATAGATGTTTGCTATTTTGATGTTCTAAGAAACCCAAAACCTTCCATCTCAACTAAAATTATTTTATTTGCCATAATAATATAATGGCATGTTACTGGCAATTAATTACTGCCCCCAGGGACCACTCACTGTGTCAGGAGCCGAGTGCTGCATGTAATGCTACAGTGCAGCACTCAGCACTTTGGTGTCACAACCTTGGCGGGTGACACCTGGTGCGTACTGCACCCCCATTGTGACACTACTGGGTTTGGGTATGTTACAGGTGACATGTACTGGCATACATCTACTACTGCTGGCATATTATTGCACATTTTTACTTTAATACTACTGCCCAGTGTTATCCTGGGTCATGAAGGGCCCACTGGGGGAAAGCAGCAGTAGGAGTCGATGCTTAAGGTTTGTGGTCAGCCACCAGAGGGGGTGTGGCCAGCCACAACAAAGGTTTGGCTAACTATTAGAGATTGCATGGTCTGAACCCCCCCTTCCCCACAAATATATATAGTAAATACTGATAGTGCATGCATGATAATGTGCTAGATTGTGAACAGCAATGCATTGTAGTGATTACACCATAGTCCTGGGGATGCAGTATAATGTAACATATATATATATATATATATATATATATAATTAAGCATGTCTATATATACCACATTAAGGCACTGTACATGTGATATGGGACCCCGGTACTAGCTGGCCAAAACTCAATGAGAACTACATTAGGTCTAGTAAAGGTGAAATGCATGCCATTGTAACAAAAACAATTAATTATCTAAGCTCTTATCACTGGGATGAGCTAATTGTAGGTTAGTAAATGAATGCAGAGCTACAATGCCACTCCAGTCACTGGCAGGAACCGTGGGCTTGGTTCAATGTTGTACGCAATGCAAATGTTTTTGCAAATTGAGCGCTTTTTTTCCACTGCGCATGCGTCTTGAGTCACACCACTCATGCATCTGAGTCACACCTCGCATGCGTCTGAGTCACACCTCGCATGCGTCTGAGTCACACCGCGCATGCGTCTGAGTCACCGCGCATGCGTCTGAGTCACACCGCGCATGCGTCTGAGTCACACCGCGCATGCGTCTGAGTCAAACCTCGCATGCGTCAAGGTATATTACCGTAGATGCACGCTGCAATTCTTTATTCGCAGTGGGATTGGAAAGGCAATGGGGAGTTTCGGCTAAAAACACAGGCGTGTCTCAACAGTTTTGGGCGCGTGTCACATCCTGCATCTGCGATCCCGTATGCAGGATACATGGCTCCAGCATTACAGTTACGGCGGCCATTCTGAGTGACCATAGAGTCGATGTTTGTCTACTCTGCGTCAGATTCTGCGTACGTGTATGCAGTTGCAGTATGCAGCTGCAATAATCTCAGTACACGTCCCGGCAGCTGTAGCATTAGAATATTTTCGAACATCTACAGCTGCAGGAGCATTAGCATACAACTCTGCATCATTCATTATGTTAAAAACCACAGCCAACAAGAGAAGGAGATAGAAGGGGGAATTTCGGTGTAGTTTCAATAGAAGTGAACAAACCACCCATTTTGTGGTCCTGCTCCACCAGGTAATCCGCCCCTGTGCGTACAAAGGTGTACTATCGGTTGTGCCATTGGACAGTGCTATGGAGGGGCAGAATGTGGAAAAGGACGCAGTCGCTGACCGCAACATGCCCACGAAAAGCCTGGACAGTGCTATGGAGGGGCAGAATGTCGAAAAGGACGCAGTCGCTGACCGCAACATGCCCACGAAACGCCTGTGTCTGGCCAGCCCCCCCAATGTTTCCACCAGGAACAGTCATTGAACTTGCCTCTCTCATCATTCAAATTCATTCTGCATACCCCAACGACAGCCAGCATTTACATACTTAAACACCATTGGCCTTTTGTGTCCAACATTGCCAATGCGTTCACCTCTGAGTCAAGCCCTTTGACTCAGGTTGAAGTCCTTTAATCTGCCCTGCATCTTCCAATTGGAGTTTAGAACAGGACAGGAAAAGCACATCTATCAGCCAATAACAATGCTGTCTTTCCTAACAGGAGCCCTGGGTTGCTGAAAGGACCGATAAGTATAATTCATTATAGCCATCAGCCAGCAGACTAGGCTCAGCTGTGCCAACTAGCCACAAGAATGAGCACTGGAAATGCACTGGGGCATCTACATGTGGGCTGAAGTCCGAAATTCACCCTGGACCCATGGCCCTGCTGTTACGTCACTTCTAGCCTATTTCTTTATATAGCATTCCTGTTTAAGTAAATCCAAACAATTGTAATAAACATCTATTCACAAATGAGAAAGTGATAACATGATTTTTCTACTGACTTGCAACATTTCTACAATTCAGCTTTTGCTAATGAAGGACTATTATTAGGTCTCTCACACCAAGGTAACAGCATAGTACATTAGGAGCACAGGAGTCTACAGGAGGTATTCCACCCATAAATATTGTCACTTTACATACGTCTGGTATACATAACAGATACATAACTACTAAAAACATACACAGTAAATTAAAAGTACATATTTATCTAGCGTTAAAATAATTTATAGCTGACTGCGTATCATTATAAAAATGTCTTCAATGTGTACCACACTCCTGCATTGGGGTTGTCAAGGTAGCCAATGACAACCACTGGTCACCTATGTCACCAGGGACTACACCCATCAAAAAAGGCAAGGCAAGGCAGACTACTGAATTCAGCACTGCCATTAAACAGTAGTTTATATATTACAAGTTATCTAACATTTGTGAGGTGCAGAGAAGACATGAATCAGGCCATCCTTGTGTCCTTATGAACATAAGTGGAAAAAACAATAACAAATATATATTAATTATTTAAGTGATAATAATTTGCAAATAATACAGTTCCTGTCTTCTATTAGATACATGTTCTGTCCAACGTAACTGGGTCATCCATTCTTCATGACACTGACACATTTTAGCAGGATTGTGAAATTCACACAAAATGAATCAATGTGCAATAAATGTGACACCAAACCTACAAAGAAGATTGCCAACTCCATACACTTTTGTTTACCACTCCTTGCACTCACTAGAACCAGGCAAATTAAATCACTTAAATCCTGTGAGGAAGATAAGGGCATAACAATTTTCCTGGAAGTGTACATGGTGAAAGGAGGTCTGAATGTCAGTTTAATCAAGTCTACACTGACTTTCTGACATTTTCCTTATGGGCTGGTGTGATTGAGAGTATAAGCTGGCTTACCTGGGCTTCCAAAGCTTTTTTAAATCTTTGTATTTATAACAGCAGTTGACATACATAGATCACATAGTGCAAACATAAATAAGACATTATGACATTTGATATGGCTTAAGCAAAGAGTAAAGTAGTACGATGTGAGTCTTGGTAAATACGCAACACCAAGCACAACCTCCTGTGGTGAGATGTAAATAAACAATGGCCGGAAGAACCAGAAGGCCCTGGAAATGCGATGGAGGAAAAACATATATATAGGATAGTAGGAATACTGCTGGGATTTTTGTTTTCATTATTTAGCAAGAGAGTGGAGACTTAACTTCAATGGGGAGAGAAAGGTGGCACGTCTGAAAGGAATGGTAGGAGGGAGGATTGGCGAAAAGAGGGGGAGAGAAATAAGGTAACAATGTGGGCCAACATACCAGATAAAATAGCATAGTGAATGGGGTTTCCATTGTCAGATCTACTTAATATACATGACATTACTTCTCTTTATTCGGGGCTAAACTATTTTTTGCCTTCCAAATGGATTGGCTACAGACCCCTCTGCATAAGGAGACCAAGACGGCTTATTTTTTCAAGCTATGGGAGGGTTTTATGGACTCATTTACTGTTCTGGATACTCTGTGACATTTTTTGTTTTTGCCTTTTGATGGAAATATTTTTCTGTTAATACACTGTATGATTTATATATCTATACCCTTAATGGGTTTTTGTTCTATTTGTTATTTATTTTGTTTTATGATATATGATGTGTAATGCATTAGTGCTCTGATGAATTATTATTATTATTATCCTTTATTTATATGGCGCCACAAGTGTTCCGCAGCGCCTTACATAGTACATAAAACTAATAAGTGAACAAAATAACAAACAAACTAGTAACTTACAGTACAGTGAAGGACATTATATACATTGCTGCAATAGTGATTAAAACACTCACAATAAGCAGCAGCGAGTTGGCAGAGATGTGTTAGGTGAGTAAGGAGTAGAAGAATGTGTAAGGAGAAGCACATGAGGGAAGAGGTCCCTGCTAGTGAGAGCTTACATTCTAAAGCTTACATGAATAAAAGAAATGTTAAAAAAAAAAGTACATGACATTACTAGGTGTCTTGATCTATTTGACATCTACAGGGCCGGATTATAGGGTGGGCGACAGGGGCGGTCGTTCCGGGGCCCCCACACATAGGGGGCCCCCCCACTCTGGAACTTATTCAGAGTCGGTCGTGAGCGCTCGCAACCGACTCGATGTTGGTCCACAGGGCATGTGCATGACGGAGACTGCTCCGTCGTGCGCATGCGCGAGTCCCCGCTAACGACGGATCACCCGTCGTTAGCGGGCTCGAAGCAGACGGAGCGAGCTGTCGATATTGATTGACAGCTTGCTCCGTTTGATGGGCGGGCAGGGGGCGTGCCCGACCAAACGGAGGCATTCCTTTCGGAACGCTTGCCGTTTTGTGGGCGTCCCCACTCACATCATCAGTGATGTCAGTGGGGAGCTTCCTGCTCAAACAGAGCAGGAAGCTCCCTGGGGCTTAAGGTTGACAAGACCCTACCCTAGGGTCTCGTCGTAAGCCCCGATGGTCGCGATGGTCTTGACCATCGCGACCATCTCCCTTAGCGGTCGTTAGAGCTGTGGGTGTTAACCTACAGCCTAACGACCGACATGGAGGCGGCCATCCAGGATGCAAGGGGCCGCCCTGTTTCCGAGCGACCGCTTGCATCCTACGACCTCCTCTGAATGAGGTCCTCTGTCCCTGGCACCATCCTCAAGATTAACTTTTTTTTTATCTTTTAACGGAGCCGCAGCCCTCGATTAAGCCCCAAGCCCCCTGTGTTTTGGCTCTGCCCCAGAGTCGGCCCTAGCCAATTTGGTTACAAGTGGAATAATAATATGAGCGCGCATAATGTATTAGAGCTGCTTCCGTGCTTCTTATTTAAAATAGAAAGTGGAAAATTGTGTAATGTATGGGAAGGACTTCGTGTAGGAGTTATGTGATATTATGAATATTACATTGATGTATGCATTTGATACTTAGTGATGTATATGGTGGCTATAATATGTGTGTTTTTAAAATTATGTGTATATATATATATATATATACAAATATGTGCGTTCAAACTAAGGCCCTGATTCAGAGCCGGACGCTCTGACCAGAGCGCTCGCTCTGAATCAGGGCCCACCTCCATAAATATGGAGCGTCCTCCTGGACGCTCGTATAGCTGTGGGTCACCACCCACAGCATATACGAGCGTGCAGGATGATGGAGCATTTTTTTTTTTTTACACAGGGGTTTCTTAAAATACACAGAAGAACAGATGGGTCTCACTGACCCGTCCCTGCTTCTGTGTTTATTTAAATACAGGTATCACAGATCATTCAGATCTGAGCCTGCATCAGTCTGCTTCTACCTCCCCCGGGTCCTGCCACCTGCACCACCACCGCCACTAACACCCATGGGTCCCAGCCGCAGCTAACGCCTGCTATCCCCCAGGTCCGTCCACAGCTTATGGCTGCTTCCTTTCCCCGAGCCCACTGCCACTACCACCCACACTGACCTGCCATCTTGGTGCACCCAAGTGAAGCCACAGTGAGTACACCTGATGGAGGCTCCTACTGAGGATGCGCATCAAGTTGAAACTACCTATCTCTATAATGGCGGATTTGTGAGGTAATGGTTTAAAAACTATAACTTTCTCAATTACCTAAACCCCAAAAGCACCTACCCTGGAACAATAGCTACCTTTTAAAACAAACCTAAAGTGTAAATTTGTCTCCTACCCTCAGTTATGCCTTCCCAAAAATCCCCCATAGAGAAAAGTAGAAAACTGGTCCTAATTGAGTGTCAGAGAATACTGACAGTTGGAAATGTAAATTACTCCCAAGTCCTAATTTTTTATGTTTTTACCCTGAAATTTCGCATGCAGCACCAAGCAACAGTTCTACCAGCCCATACCAAATTTCAGCACAGTACCGCCAATAGCTTTTGAGGTGTAGCCCCTTAAACACCATGCCCCCTCGGGACTTCTCTATGGGAAAATTCAATTTTTTTTGCTAGAGCATCCCTACATCGCTCATCCCCTGTATTTTTGCAACCAAGACTGGCTCTGATTAGCCTGGTGCTGGTTGTGCTTAATACAGGGAACCCCTAAGTCATTTGTTCCCTGTGTTTAGCACAACCAGCACTGGGGCTCCAAAGCCCGATGCTGGTTGTGCTGTGGAGGCACGTAATTATTATTTTTTTATTACACATTCATTTTTTAAAACAATACATGGATGGATCTCACTGATACGTCCATGCATCCGTGTCTTATTGATTTGATTTTCTCAGGGGCATGCCCAGCACCAGTGAGTCCCTTTGTCGCCCGCTGATGCTTCTGTGCCCACCCGTTGCTGCCACTGCTCTGCACCTCCACTGCTGCCACTGCCCCACACACCTGCAGCCTTCCCCCGCAGCCATCTCTCCCTGGAGGTAGGGAGAGGGTAAGGGTAGATAGCAGAGGAGGGCCATGTAATACGTAGTCACTGTAGGGACAGGAGCTGGAGGCGGGTCCGGGGATGGCACAGTATGGGGCAGGTGATGAGGGAATCCCTTGGCCGAGGAATGTAAAGCACTAAATTAGTCCATATCCCTCTGGGTTACAGCAGTGCTGTAGTGTGAAGAGACTCCGCGAGTGATACAGACATCCAGCTACAAAGCCAGAAATAACAGTGTGAGGATCTGCAGAGAGCAGACATTGCATCCATTTATAGTCTCTGCCCTAGCCTGCTACACTCTACCTATGCTTTGGTCACCCCCAAAGCATAGGGGAGGCTGGGATAAGGCTCGCCAGACACTGCAGGGCTGATTACAAGCAGCTGAGTGTCACACAAGCTGAGATTCTCTCTTCTATTTGTGATCACTGCCAAAACGTCATATTAAACAGATTTTATGTCAAACTTGTTTGGAGAGTGCTAGTTTATACAGTATATAATTTTCTTATAATACAGGAAGTCATATTCCCTGTAAACAATAGAAAACTGTGTACATACTGAGGAACATTCGTCCATGGGGAGTGTGGTGCCGGAGTGGCAATCATTATAAAGAAAGGCAGCCATGACCCACACAGAGCTGGCTCAATGGGGAGAAGCAGCGCAGGAACAATGGCTGCTCTCATTCAATCACCAGCGCTAGCCCGCCCCGCAGTAATATCCAAGCAGCGGCCGCCAAGGGGTAGGAAAAAGGAGTAGAGGGGGTTGGGAGGGCACGAGCAGAGATTGGACAAGGAGACTCTGCCCGCAGGTGATTGATTGGGGAGACCTTACATCGCGTCCTGTAGGTCCCGCTGCATCTTCCTTGTCTCCTCTGACCTGGCTGTCAGTGACATCACAATCACCTGACTAGCCAGGCTGGCCTTTGTGCTGCTGGATTGATCATGGCAGCAGCGTATGGGGGTGGATGCAGAGCCGTGAAATGCCCCTAGGCTCTGCTCTGCCCCCTTATTCTGCTGCTGGCCTGCTGCCACTGAAGTAAGCAGCAGTAATGTATAGATGTGTATCTGTGTCTATGTGTGTACTATATATAGCTATATATATATATATACACAGACAGAATCAGCGGCACTCCGGTTCAAACAGCACACAGGCGCAGGTTCATAGTTCAACGTTTCGATGCATTTATTCACATCGTCATCAGGATACAAACAATTGCAAAAAGACACTTACTTATACACCACCACCGAACACCACGTGCATCCCCACAGCCTCCGGGTTCCGGTCACTGAAGAAGTCCACAAATGACGTCATCATGCACGGCCCGTTGCCGTAACAAATGACTCTACAAATTTAAAAACAAACTAAGAGAGTGTGTGAATTACACATCCTAAATGCAGTGTGGCATATTACATATCTAATATGAGCAGCAATGTTATATCAGCAGCATACACGGAGTTACTTTAATCAATATACTGAACAAGGATATCTCATAGGATGCCAAACACATTATACATAGAGGTCATAAATAAAAACCAATGTTGCTTATCTAAGACAAGTTTCCCTCAATGATACAGTACATAATCATTAGTAGACACTAATCACAAATCCATGTATATCATATAAAACAATGTAGACCAAGGCTATCATTCAAACCTTTAGGGTTTAATGAGCCCAGTCTATAGATCCACCGTGACTCGCACTGCAGTAACCTACGTGATCTGTTACCTCCCCTCACCATTGGTGGCACATGGTCAATAATCATATACCGGAGCGTAGATAAACCATGGCCTGCTTCAGCGAAGTGTCGTGCCACAGGTTGGTCACTAGACCCCGATGCAATAGCCGCCCTGATTGCAGAGCGGTGAACAGCCATACGTTCGCGAAGAGTACGTTCAGTTTTTCCAACATAACTTAACCCGCATGGACATGTGATCAAGTAGATCACAAATTTGGTAGTGCAAGATAATCGATATAGAATCTTGTATCTTGTTCCTTTATGCGGGTGGGAAAAACTATCCCCCGTGATTAAATACCTACAGGTCAGGCAGTTAAGGCATTTAAAGCATCCATTTTTCTGTCTTAGAAAGTGCTTTTCTTTTCTATCTACACGTTCACTGATGTCAGCCTTAACGACCCAATCACGTATATTTTTGCCTCGCGAATAACAAGACATAATTCCAGTGTCAGCTAAATTCAACGCACTATCCTCCTGAACAATATTCCAATGTTGTTTAGATATGGAACTGATATTACCGCTAGATGTATTAAAATGGATAGTCCAATGAATACACTCCTTCCTAGGCCTTACTGTTTTAGACCCAAGTAGTTGTTCTCTTGGAATTCTCGATTCCTAGTTTTAATCAATAGCTCCCTATCATATCCCCTGGCTCGAAAATCATCAATCATTTCACTGATTTTCTGTTGTGCAACCCCCTCATCACTACAGATACGTCTTGCTCTCAAAAACTGGGAATATGGCAGGCTATATTTGGAGTGTTTAGGATGAAAACTATTCGCATGGAGAAACGTATTCCTGTCTGTAGGTTTACGGTAAAGTGATGTACACAATTTACCATGATGATTTTGTATCTCTACATCCAAGAATGTTACCCGTTCAACATCAATACAAATACTCAATTTAATGGGACTACCTGATGCATTATGATTACCAATCACATTCTCAAGGTGGTCCTTAGTGCCCATCCAAATTAAAAAGATATCATCGATGTATCCAGTGTAGAAATGAATCCACCTAGATACATCAAATGTAGAAAAAAATATATTCTTTTCAGCCATAAACATATATGCGTTGGCATACGCGGGGGCCATATTAGACCCCATCGCGCAGCCGCTGCACTGTAAATATACCTTCCCATCAAACATAAAGTAATTGTACGTCAATACAATCCTTAGCAGCTCAATAACCAATTTAATGTCAGGCCCCTTGTACAATGGGTTGTCATTCAATAGATGGAATACAGCATCCAATCCCTCAACATTTGGTATAACAGTGTAAAGACTCAAGACATCGGCACTACACAGTAAACTGTGTGGCGGGATGTCACCAATGTCCACAAGTGTCTTCAAAAAAGAGGTAGTATCTAATAAATAATCAGGATGACCAACCACACAGGGTTGTAATAAGGAATCAAGGTATACAGACGTCGGCTGGAACAACGACCCCCTTGCCGAGATGAACGGTCAGCTAGGGGGGTTGTCCAGACCCTTATGCACCTTGGGCAAGGTATATAGTAAAGGCATGACTGGAAACTTTGGTCACAAGGCATCACATAATTCCTGAGTAATTATTCCTTCAGACACTGCCCCTTCCAGGCAGTTTTGTAATACACCTCTAAAGCGAAAAGTCAGATCAACATCAAGGGGTACGTACACAGTATTATCAGATAACTGACGTAATATTTCCTTACGGAAATCAACTACATCTTGTATAACAATTGACCTGCCCTTATCGGTGGGCCGAATTACAATTTCAGAATTGGAAGACAGTTTTAATGCTTGAAATTCTTCCCTATTCAAATTTTGCTGGACATATACCCTTTGGGATGTGATTTTACTAACATCCTTGTCCAACATGTTCATATATATATATATATATGTGTGTGTGTCTCTATATATATATATAAATATATATATACATACATACAGGGCCAGCTCTTGGGGTGTTCGACCAGTGCGGTCGAACAAGGGCGCCACCCCATAGAGGGCGCACCACTCCCCAACAGCCCGATTTCAGTTGGACAGTATTGTGTCCCGTGGGTGGTCAAATCGGGAGATTGGGGACCCCCACTGCCACACCCCAGAGTAGCTAAATGGATGCTGCATGCATGCATCCATCTGACCCGGTCAGGCTGCGGTAAGCTTCAGCTACTGCAGCCTGGCCAAAGGGACAACCATTGTGACCGATGGTTACAATTGTTCCAATGATCCCAGCTATGACCTCGGCAAGGGGCGGATTTACCAATAGGCAACCTAAGCGGCCACCTAGGCCCAGCAGGTCCCAAGGGGCCCGTTGACGGGCCCCCCTGAAATCTGTCAATGGAGAGAATCTGTCCCTGCTGCGCTGTGTTCGCACAGCACACACAAGCAGCAGGCAGTATAGTATCAGCACACAGCACAGTGGGGGAGGAGGAGGGAAGAGGCGGAGTTACAGGCCAGGGCAGATTGGGCTCACTCACTATTGCGGGGCTGGATCCCGCGATCAGGCAGTGTTCGGTAGAGGTTTTCTTTTTTATATATTGGCACAGCGCTCGTGACGTCATGACGTCACGTGCCGTGCACTGTGTAGAGAGTCTAAGATTGCCGGAGAGGAGCCACTGAAGTGGAGCATCAGGGAGCAAGCGTGGATACCCTGAGAACGGTAAGTGAGGCTGCTGCATAGTGTGCTGCTGGGCTGGCATGGAAGTGTGTGTGCATTCTGAATGAGTCTCAATCTCAATTGCCCAGGCTGGCTAGTGTGCAGGAATCACATACAACAATAACAGAATACTCTATTACTGTTGTATGTGATTATCTAGTTATCATGGATAGCTGGGCCAGATTAGGAGGAGGGGGAGGGGCACACACAGGAAGCTCCCAAGAGGCTTGGCAATGTCAAAGATATTAAGGGAGCAAGCTGGGCTGAAGGGCTTCTAATGTCACAACCATGTGACCCACAACAGCATGGTGAGGAGTAAGGTCAGTGTCCTGTCCACTGTGTTCTGTCCTGGCCTGTCACCCTGTCCTTTCCCTGTCCCCTCTGTCCTGGTACCTCTGTCGTGGCCCTGTCATTTCTGTCCTGGCCTTGTCACCCATATCTCCTGTTCCCTATGTTCTGTCCTGGCCTTGTCACCCATATCTCCTGTTCCATATGTTCTGTCCTGGCCTTGTCACCCATATCTCCTGTTCCTTATGTTATGTCCTGGCCTTGTCACCCATATCTCCTGTTCCCTATGTTCTGTCCTGACCTTGTCATCCCTATCTCCTGTTCCCTATGTTCTCTCCTGGCCTTGTCATCCATATCTCCTGTTCCCTATGTTCTGTCCTGACCTTGTCACCCATATCTCCTGTTCCCTATGTTCTGTCCTGACCTTGTCACCCATATCTCCTGTTCCCTATGTTCTGTCCTGGCCTTGTCACCCATATCTCCTGTTCCCTATGTTCTGTCCGGACCTTGTCACCCATATCTCCTGTTCCCTATGTTCTGTCCTGGCCTTGTCACCCATATCTCCTGTTCCCTATGTTCTGTCCTGGCCTTGTCACCCATATCTCCTGTTCCCTATGTTCTGTCCTGGCCTTGTCACCCATATCTCCTGTACCCTATGTTCTGTCCTGGCCTTGTCACCCATATCTCCTGTTCCTTATGTTCTGTCCTGGCCTTGTCACCCATATCTCCTGTTCCCTATGTTCTGTCCTGATCTTGTCACCCCTTCTCCTATTTCCTATGTTCTGTCCTGGCCTTGTCACCCATATCTCCTGTTCCTTATGTTCTGTCCTGGCCTTGTCACCCATATCTCCTGTTCCCTATGTTCTGTCCTGACCTTGTCATCCCTATCTCCTGTTCCCTATGTTCTCTCCTGGCCTTGTCATCCATATCTCCTGTTCCCTATGTTCTGTCCTGACCTTGTCACCCATATCTCTTGTTCCCTATGTTCTGTCCTGGCCTTGTCACCCATATTTCCTGTTCTCTATGTTCTGTCCTGACCTTGTCACCCATATCTCCTGTTCCCTATGTTCTGTCCTGGCCTTGTCACCCATATCTCCTGTTCCTTATGTTCTGTCCTGGCCTTGTCACCCATATCTCCAGTTCCCTATGTTCTGTCCTGGCCTTGTCACCCATATCTCCTGTTCCCTATGTTCTGTCCTGGCCTTGTCACCCATATCTCCTGTTCCTTATGTTCTGTCCTGGCCTTGTCACCCATATCTCCTGTTCCATATGTTCTGTCCTGATCTTGTCACCCCTTCTCCTGTTTCCTATGTTCTGTCCTGACTTTGTCATCCATATCTCCTGTTCCCTATGTTCTGTCCTGACCTTGTCATCCCTATCTCCTGTTCCCTATGTTCTCTCCTGACCTTGTCATCCATATCTCCTGTTCCCTATGTTCTGTCCTGGCCTTGTCACCCATATCTCCTGTTCCTTATGTTCTGTCCTGGCCTTGTCACCCATATCTCCAGTTCCCTATGTTCTGTCCTGGCCTTGTCACCCATATCTCCTGTTCCCTATGTTCTGTCCTGGCCTTGTCACCCATATCTCCTGTTCCTTATGTTCTGTCCTGGCCTTGTCACCCATATCTCCTGTTCCATATGTTCTGTCCTGATCTTGTCACCCCTTCTCCTGTTTCCTATGTTCTGTCCTGACTTTGTCATCCATATCTCCTGTTCCCTATGTTCTGTCCTGACCTTGTCATCCCTATCTCCTGTTCCCTATGTTCTCTCCTGACCTTGTCATCCATATCTCCTGTTCCCTATGTTCTGTCCTGACCTTGTCACCCATATCTCCTGTTCCCTATGTTCTGTCCTGACCTTGTCACCCATATCTCCTGTTCCCTATGTTCTGTCCTGGCCTTGTCACCCATATTTCCTGTTCCCTATGTTCTGTCCTGGCCTTGTCACCCATATCTCCTGTTCCCTATGTTCTGTCCTGGCCTTGTCACCCATATCTCCAGTTCCCTATGTTCTGTCCTGGCCTTGTCACCCATATCTCCAGTTCCCTATGTTCTGTCCTGGCCTTGTCACCCATATCTCCTGTTCCCTATGTTCTGTCCTGGCCTTGTCACCCATATCTCCTGTTCCATATGTTCTGTCCTGATCTTGTCACCCCTTCTCCTGTTTCCTATGTTCTGTCCTGACTTTGTCATCCATATCTCCTGTTCCCTATGTTCTCTCCTGACCTTGTCATCCATATCTCCTGTTCCCTATGTTCTGTCCTGACCTTGTCACCCATATCTCCTGTTCCCTATGTTCTGTCCTGACCTTGTCACCCATATCTCCTGTTCCCTATGTTCTGTCCTGGCCTTGTCACCCATATTTCCTGTTCCCTATGTTCTGTCCTGACCTTGTCACCCATATCTCCTGTTCCCTATGTTCTGTCCTGGCCTTGTCACCCATATCTCCTGTTCCCTATGTTCTGTCCTGGCCTTGTCACCCATATCTCCTGTTCCCTATGTTCTGTCCTGGCCTTGTCACCCATATCTCCTGTTCCCTATGTTCTCTCCTGGCCTTGTCACCCATATCTCCTGTTCCTTATGTTCTGTCCTGGCCTTGTCACCCATATCTCCTGTTCCCTATGTTCTGTCCTGATCTTGTCACCCCTTCTCCTGTTTCCTATGTTCTGTCCTGGCCTTGTCACCCATATCTCCTGTTCCCTATGTTCTGTCCTGGCCTTGTCCCCCATATCTCCTGTTCCATATGTTCTGTCCTGGCCTTGTCACCCATATCTCCTGTTCCTTATGTTATGTCCTGGCCTTGTCACCCATATCTCCTGTTCCCTATGTTCTGTCCTGACCTTGTCATCCCTATCTCCTGTTCCCTATGTTCTCTCCTGGCCTTGTCATCCATATCTCCTGTTCCCTATGTTCTGTCCTGACCTTGTCACCCATATCTCCTGTTCCCTATGTTCTGTCCTGACCTTGTCACCCATATCTCCTGTTCCCTATGTTCTGTCCTGGCCTTGTCACCCATATCTCCTGTTCCCTATGTTCTGTCCGGACCTTGTCACCCATATCTCCTGTTCCCTATGTTCTGTCCTGGCCTTGTCACCCATATCTCCTGTTCCCTATGTTCTGTCCTGGCCTTGTCACCCATATCTCCTGTTCCCTATGTTCTGTCCTGGCCTTGTCACCCATATCTCCTGTACCCTATGTTCTGTCCTGGCCTTGTCACCCATATCTCCTGTTCCTTATGTTCTGTCCTGGCCTTGTCACCCATATCTCCTGTTCCCTATGTTCTGTCCTGATCTTGTCACCCCTTCTCCTATTTCCTATGTTCTGTCCTGGCCTTGTCACCCATATCTCCTGTTCCTTATGTTCTGTCCTGGCCTTGTCACCCATATCTCCTGTTCCCTATGTTCTGTCCTGACCTTGTCATCCCTATCTCCTGTTCCCTATGTTCTCTCCTGGCCTTGTCATCCATATCTCCTGTTCCCTATGTTCTGTCCTGACCTTGTCACCCATATCTCTTGTTCCCTATGTTCTGTCCTGGCCTTGTCACCCATATTTCCTGTTCTCTATGTTCTGTCCTGACCTTGTCACCCATATCTCCTGTTCCCTATGTTCTGTCCTGGCCTTGTCACCCATATCTCCTGTTCCTTATGTTCTGTCCTGGCCTTGTCACCCATATCTCCAGTTCCCTATGTTCTGTCCTGGCCTTGTCACCCATATCTCCTGTTCCCTATGTTCTGTCCTGGCCTTGTCACCCATATCTCCTGTTCCTTATGTTCTGTCCTGGCCTTGTCACCCATATCTCCTGTTCCATATGTTCTGTCCTGATCTTGTCACCCCTTCTCCTGTTTCCTATGTTCTGTCCTGACTTTGTCATCCATATCTCCTGTTCCCTATGTTCTGTCCTGACCTTGTCATCCCTATCTCCTGTTCCCTATGTTCTCTCCTGACCTTGTCATCCATATCTCCTGTTCCCTATGTTCTGTCCTGGCCTTGTCACCCATATCTCCTGTTCCTTATGTTCTGTCCTGGCCTTGTCACCCATATCTCCAGTTCCCTATGTTCTGTCCTGGCCTTGTCACCCATATCTCCTGTTCCCTATGTTCTGTCCTGGCCTTGTCACCCATATCTCCTGTTCCTTATGTTCTGTCCTGGCCTTGTCACCCATATCTCCTGTTCCATATGTTCTGTCCTGATCTTGTCACCCCTTCTCCTGTTTCCTATGTTCTGTCCTGACTTTGTCATCCATATCTCCTGTTCCCTATGTTCTGTCCTGACCTTGTCATCCCTATCTCCTGTTCCCTATGTTCTCTCCTGACCTTGTCATCCATATCTCCTGTTCCCTATGTTCTGTCCTGACCTTGTCATCCATATCTCCTGTTCCCTATGTTCTGTCCTGACCTTGTCACCCATATCTCCTGTTCCCTATGTTCTGTCCTGGCCTTGTCACCCATATTTCCTGTTCCCTATGTTCTGTCCTGGCCTTGTCACCCATATCTCCTGTTCCCTATGTTCTGTCCTGGCCTTGTCACCCATATCTCCAGTTCCCTATGTTCTGTCCTGGCCTTGTCACCCATATCTCCAGTTCCCTATGTTCTGTCCTGGCCTTGTCACCCATATCTCCTGTTCCCTATGTTCTGTCCTGGCCTTGTCACCCATATCTCCTGTTCCATATGTTCTGTCCTGATCTTGTCACCCCTTCTCCTGTTTCCTATGTTCTGTCCTGACTTTGTCATCCATATCTCCTGTTCCCTATGTTCTCTCCTGACCTTGTCATCCATATCTCCTGTTCCCTATGTTCTGTCCTGACCTTGTCACCCATATCTCCTGTTCCCTATGTTCTGTCCTGACCTTGTCACCCATATCTCCTGTTCCCTATGTTCTGTCCTGGCCTTGTCACCCATATTTCCTGTTCCCTATGTTCTGTCCTGACCTTGTCACCCATATCTCCTGTTCCCTATGTTCTGTCCTGGCCTTGTCACCCATATCTCCTGTTCCCTATGTTCTGTCCTGGCCTTGTCACCCATATCTCCTGTTCCCTATGTTCTGTCCTGGCCTTGTCACCCATATCTCCTGTTCCCTATGTTCTCTCCTGGCCTTGTCACCCATATCTCCTGTTCCTTATGTTCTGTCCTGGCCTTGTCACCCATATCTCCTGTTCCCTATGTTCTGTCCTGATCTTGTCACCCCTTCTCCTGTTTCCTATGTTCTGTCCTGGCCTTGTCACCCATATCTCCTGTTCCCTATGTTCTGTCCTGGCCTTGTCACTCATATCTCCTGTTCCTTATGTTCTGTCCTGGCCTTGTCACCCATATCTCCTGTTCCCTATGTTCTGTCCTGACCTTGTCATCCCTATCTCATGGTCCCTATGTTCTCTACTGGCCTTGTAATCCATATCTCCTGTTCCCTATGTTCTGTCCTGGCCTTGTCACCCATATCTCCTGTTCCCTATGTTCTGTCCTGACCTTGTCATCCCTATCTCCTGTTCCTTATGTTCTGTCCTGGCCTTGTCACCCATATCTCCTGTTCCCTATGTTCTGTCCTGGCCTTGTCACCCATATCTCCTGTTCCTTATGTTCTGTCCTGGCCTTGTCACCCATATCTCCTGTTCCCTATGTTCTGTCCTGATCTTGTCACCCCTTCTCCTATTTCCTATGTTCTGTCCTGGCCTTGTCACCCATATCTCCTGTTCCTTATGTTCTGTCCTGGCCTTGTCACCCATATCTCCTGTTCCCTATGTTCTGTCCTGACCTTGTCATCCCTATCTCCTGTTCCCTATGTTCTCTCCTGGCCTTGTCACCCATATCTCCTGTTCCCTATGTTCTGTCCTGACCTTGTCACCCATATCTCTTGTTCCCTATGTTCTGTCCTGGCCTTGTCACCCATATCTCCTGTTCCCTATGTTCTGTCCTGACCTTGTCACCCATATCTCTTGTTCCCTATGTTCTGTCCTGGCCTTGTCACCCATATTTCCTGTTCCCTATGTTCTGTCCTGACCTTGTCACCCATATCTCCTGTTCCCTATGTTCTGTCCTGGCCTTGTCACCCATATCTCCTGTTCCTTATGTTCTGTCCTGGCCTTGTCACCCATATCTCCTGTTCCCTATGTTCTGTCCTGGCCTTGTCACCCATATCTCTTGTTCCTTATGTTCTGTCCTGGCCTTGTCACCCATATCTCCTGTTCCATATGTTCTGTCCTGATCTTGTCACCCCTTCTCCTGTTTCCTATGTTCTGTCCTGACCTTGTCATCCCTATCTCCTGTTCCCTATGTTCTCTCCTGACCTTGTCATCCATATCTCCTGTTCCCTATGTTCTGTCCTGGCCTTGTCACCCATATCTCCAGTTCCCTATGTTCTGTCCTGGCCTTGTCACCCATATCTCCTGTTCCCTATGTTCTGTCCTGGCCTTGTCACCCATATCTCCTGTTCCTTATGTTCTGTCCTGGCCTTGTCACCCATATCTCCTGTTCCATATGTTCTGTCCTGATCTTGTCACCCCTTCTCCTGTTTCCTATGTTCTGTCCTGACTTTGTCTTCCATATCTCCTGTTCCCTATGTTCTGTCCTGACCTTGTCATCCCTATCTCCTGTTCCCTATGTTCTCTCCTGACCTTGTCACCCATATCTCCTGTTCCCTATGTTCTGTCCTGACCTTGTCACCCATATCTCCTGTTCCCTATGTTCTGTCCTGGCCTTGTCACCCATATCTCCTGTTCCCTATGTTCTGTCCTGACCTTGTCACCCATATCTCCTGTTCCCTATGTTCTGTCCTGGCCTTGTCACCCATATCTCCTGTTCCCTATGTTCTGTCCTGACCTTGTCACCCATATCTCCTGTGCCCTATGTTCTGTCCTGGCCTTGTCACCCATATCTCCTGTTCCCTATGTTCTGTCCTGGCCTTGTCACCCATATCTCCAGTTCCCTATGTTCTGTCCTGGCCTTGTCACCCATATCTCCTGTTCCCTATGTTCTGTCCTGGCCTTGTCACCCATATCTCCTGTTCCCTATGTTCTGTCCTGGCCTTGTCACCCATATCTCCAGTTCCCTATGTTCTATCCTAGCCTTGTCACCCATATCTCCTGTTCCCTATGTTCTGTCCTGGCCTTGTCACCCATATCTCCTGTTCCATATGTTCTGTCCTGATCTTGTCACCCCTTCTCCTGTTTCCTATGTTCTGTCCTGACTTTG
This sequence comes from Taudactylus pleione, assembly GCA_031769625.1. Taxonomy (NCBI): domain Eukaryota; kingdom Metazoa; phylum Chordata; class Amphibia; order Anura; family Myobatrachidae; genus Taudactylus; species Taudactylus pleione. The sequence continues at coordinate 345,807 of JAUIMM010000973.1, forward strand.
TCATCCATATCTCCTGTTCCCTATGTTCTCTCCTGACCTTGTCATCCATATCTCCTGTTCCCTATGTTCTGTCCTGACCTTGTCACCCATATCTCCTGTTCCCTATGTTCTGTCCTGACCTTGTCACCCATATCACCTGTTCCCTATGTTCTGTCCTGGCCTTGTCACCCATATTTCCTGTTCCCTATGTTCTGTCCTGACCTTGTCACCCATGTCTCCTGTTCCCTATGTTCTGTCCTGGCCTTGTCACCCATATCTCCTGTTCCCTATGTTCTGTCCTGGCCTTGTCACCCATATCTCCTGTTCCCTATGTTCTGTCCTGGCCTTGTCACCCATATCTCCTGTTCCCTATGTTCTCTCCTTGCCTTGTCACCCATATCTCCTGTTCCTTATGTTCTGTCCTGGCCTTGTCACCCATATCTCCTGTTCCCTATGTTCTGTCCTGATCTTGTCACCCCTTCTCCTGTTTCCTATGTTCTGTCCTGGCCTTGTCACCCATATCTCCTGTTCCCTATGTTCTGTCCTGGCCTTGTCACTCATATCTCCTGTTCCTTATGTTCTGTCCTGGCCTTGTCACCCATATCTCCTGTTCCCTATGTTCTGTCCTGACCTTGTCATCCCTATCTCCTGTTCCCTATGTTCTCTACTGGCCTTGTAATCCATATCTCCTGTTCCCTATGTTCTGTCCTGACCTTGTCACCCATATCTCCTGTTCCTTATGTTCTGTCCTGGCCTTGTCACCCATATCTCCTGTTCCATATGTTCTGTCCTGATCTTGTCACCCCTTCTCCTGTTTCCTATGTTCTGTCCTGATCTTGTCACCCCTTCTCCTATTTCCTATGTTCTGTCCTGGCCTTGTCACCCATATCTCCTGTTCCTTATGTTCTGTCCTGGCCTTGCCACCCATATCTCCTGTTCCCTATGTTCTGTCCTGACCTTGTCATCCCTATCTGCTGTTCCCTATGTTCTCTCCTGGCCTTGTCATCCATATCTCCTGTTCCCTATGTTCTGTCCTGACCTTGTCACCCATATCTCCTGTTCCCTATGTTCTGTCCTGACCTTGTCACCCATATCTCCTGTTCCCTATGTTCTGTCCTGGCCTTGTCACCCATATTTCCTGTTCCCTATGTTCTGTCCTGACCTTGTCACCCATATCTCCTGTTCCCTATGTTCTGTCCTGGCCTTGTCACCCATATCTCCTGTTCCCTATGTTCTGTCCTGGCCTTGTCACCCATATCTCCTGTTCCTTATGTTCTGTCCTGGCCTTGTCACCCATATCTCCTGTTCCATATGTTCTGTTCTGATCTTGTCACCCCTATCTCATGTTCCCTATGTTCTGTCCTGGCCTTGTCACCCATATCTCCTGTTCCCTATGTTCTGTCCTGGCCTTGTCACCCATATCTCCTGTTCCCTATATTCTGTTTTGACCTTGTCACCCATATCTCCTGTTCCCTATGTTTTGTCCTTACCTTGTCACCCATATCTCCTGTTCCCTATGTTCTGTCCTGACCTTGTCACCCATATCTCCCGTTCCCTATGTTCTGTCCTGACGTTGTCACCCATATCTCCTGTTCCCTATGTTCTGTCCTGACCTTGTCACCCATATCTCCTGTTCCCTATGTTCTGTCCTGGCCTTGTCACCCATATCTCCTGTTCCCTATGTTCTGTCCTGGCCTTGTCACCCATATCTCCTGTACCCTATGTTCTGTCCTGGCCTTGTCACCCATATCTCCTGTTCCCTATGTTCTCTCCTGGCCTTGTCACCCATATCTCCTGTTCCTTATGTTCTGTCCTGGCCTTGTCACCCATATCTCCTGTTCCCTATGTTCTGTCCTGATCTTGTCACCCCTTCTCCTGTTCCCTATGTTCTGTCCTGACCTTGTCACCCATATCTCCTGTTCCCTATGTTCTGTCCTGACCTTGTCACCCATATCTCCTGTTCCCTATGTTCTGTCCTAACCTTGTCACCCATATCTCCTGTTCCCTATGTTCTCTCCTGACCTTGTCATCCCTATCTCCTGTTCCCTATGTTCTGTCCTGACCTTGTCACCCATATCTCCTGTTCCCTATGTTCTGTCCTGACCTTGTCACCCATATCTCCTGTTCCCTATGTTCTGTCCTGGCCTTGTCACCCATATTTCCTGTTCCCTATGTTCTGTCCTGACCTTGTCACCCATATCTCCTGTTCCCTATGTTCTGTCCTGGCCTTGTCACCCCTTCTCCTGTTCTCTATGTTCTGTCCTCGCCCTGTTACCCCTGTCCTTTCCATGTCCCATCTGTTATGGTTCTGTCACCTCTGTCCTAGCCCTGTCACCTCATTCATGTCCCTGTTACCTCTCTCCTGTCCCTCTATTCTATGCTGGCCCTGTCTCCCCTGCCCCCACAGTCCTGGTCTGTCACCTCTGTCCTGTCACTGCTGTCCCGCCCTGCTCTCTCTGTCCTGTTACCTCTTTACTGCCCTATCCCCACTGTCCTGATCCTGAAATATAGTGCTATGGATTGTTTGAGGGAGGGGGGCCCAAAACGGTATCTTGTCTAGGGCCCTGTGAGGTCTAAATCGGGCTCAGACCTCGGCGCTGGGATCGCAGATGCAGCAAGGAGGTGTCTGTTCCTGCTGCATTTGCATTTCAGATGCACGGAATTGCACAGTCGCTTGTGTGCAGCTTTGCAATTTCGATCTCTCACTTAGGGCCTGATGCATCATGCCGATGTTTATGCAGTCTGAGCGATTATCGGTAATCTGCACACGAGTCTGAGTCGCACTACACATGCGTCCAGTTTCATTACTGATGTTGCTCACAGTGAGGTTTTTCTTGCAAAGTGATTGACTAGCAAGTACCATTTGTGGGTGGCAATGGGGAAGTGGCGACTCAAGGCATGACTCAGCACGGAACGCAAGTGAGAGAACGCACGCACTCGGCTGATGTTTTCGCACTGCGCATGCATCGCACTGCGCGTGCGTGACCTAGCCAGTGCGATCGGGTAAGGGTACGCAGACTACACGCATTGTGTACACAGACCCTTCCGATATTGATTGACAGGAAGTGCCATTTGTGAGTGGTGACGGGGTGGTTGGACAAACGCAGGCGTGCCTGTGCGTTGGGACGCCGTTATAGGTGTGTACATAATTAAGGCAGTGCTGCGGCATACACATCTCTGAATCCGATCTTTAATGCTATAAAATTACATGATTTTGAGAACATTTTTTGAAGTCCTAGTAATCACTAGTCTACAGTGGCGGGCTGGGCCGGCGGGCTGGGCCGGGAGGCAGGGTGCCATGTTCCCCCCGGGCCGCAGCGTCATGCGGGCCGCGGGCCGGTGCAGTCTGTGTCACTGTGACACAGACTGCACCGCGTGTATAGCGCTGACCGGACGGAGTTCGGTCAGCGCTACACTGACAAACACACAGTTGCCGCCTCCGGCAGCTGTGTGTTGTAAGCAGCAGCCAATGAGAGTCTGTCAGACTCTCATTAGCTGCTGCTGCTGCGCCCACTGCGGGAGCCGGGGGGGGGTCTGGCACTACTGGGGGCACTGCAAAGGGGGGGGACTACTACTACTGGGGGCATTACAAGGGGGGTGGGGGACTACTACTACTGGGGACACTACAAGGGGGAGGGGACTACTACTACTGGGGGCACTATAAGGGGACTACTACTACTACTACTGGGGGCACTACAAGGAGGAGGGGACTACTACTACTGGGGGCACTATAAGGGGACTACTACTACTACTACTGGGGGCACTACAAAGGGGGTGGGGGACTACTACTACTGGGGACACTACAAAGGGGGTGGGGGACTACTACTACTGGGGGCACTACAAGGGAGAGGGGACTACTACTACTGGGGACTACTGGGGACACTACAAGGGGGGGACTACTACTACTGGGGGCACTACAAGGGGGGTGGGGGACTACTACTACTGGGGACTACTGGGGACACTACAAGGGGGGGACTACTACTACTGGGGACACTACAAGGGGGGGACTATTACTGGGGGCACTACTACTACTGCTACTACTGGGGACTACTACTACTGGGGGCACTACAAAGGAGGGACTACTACTAATGGGGGCACTACAAAAGGGGGTACTACTACTACTACTGGGGGCACTGCAAAGGGGGGGACTACTACTACTGGGGGCACTACAAAGGGGGGGACTACTACTACTGGGGCACTACAAGGGGGGGACTACTACTGGGGGCACTACTGGAGGCCTGCATAAGGGTGTTCTCTCCTGTGGCACACGGGGGCACTGCATATGGGCACTACGACAGGGGGCTGCCCTAATTTTTATTTTTACCTTACATTAATCCTATATGGACACGCCTCCTCCCTGGAACACGAGGGGGGGCGCCGTAGCACGCATATTCTTCGGACACCCTGGCTACACGCTACTCCTCTGCCAGGGCCGCCGGCATGCATTTGCCCCCCAGGCTAAAAGTTGCCAGCCGGCCCCTGCTAGTCTATATGTTAAAGAAATGCATAATACAATAAATACTGTACTTAATTTCATAAACAAACCCTTGTGTAAATGTACCAAACTTAGTGTTATAAATTAGATTCAGCATTACACTTACCTCCCTGCACACTACAGGAGCTCTACTCCACCATGAAACATCCTCTAGGAAGCAGTTCTCACACATTACAAGTGCTGCACTACAGAGAGAATTGCAATTAAGATGAACCTGGTCACGCAGGATTTGACCATTGAAATGACAAAACAACACAGTGTAATGATCTGGGAGTGAATAATAACATAGATATTGTTATGATGAAATTCTGTATTTGTTAAGTGTGTCCACACCTGCTAATCATCACCTACAGAGCCTATGACTAAAGTATCAGAGAACACACCTCAAAATCTACATTCCTCCATATTTGTACTGAAATATATGCCCAAAATATACACTTTGCTTTTCTTGTATCTGTTTTCGAAAACATTTCATGGCAATGGTTCTGTATATTTGTTAGACATTTATTATGTTGACTTGCAGCAGGTCGAAAATGATGTTATGTCGACATTGTTAGAAATTAGAGATGAGCGGGTTCGGATTAGTTCGGATTTCCACGCCAAGTTCGGATTTTTACCGCAAAAAAACTGTACTCAGAAAGAGGCAAAACGTCATCTTTCATGGACAAACATCATCATTCCTAGACAAAAGTCCAGGAATGATGATGTTTGTCCATGAAAAATGAAGTTTTGCCTCTTTCTGAGTCCAGTTTTTTTGGAAAAATACGAACTTGGCGTGGAAATCCGAACCCGCTCATCTCTAGTTAGAATGTCGAAAAAATTTTTCCTGTAATTCTGTTCCTAACCCTAATTCTAATCCTACCCTGAATGGGAGCCCTAATGCTAAACCTAAAGCTGGGTACACACTAGGCCGACAAGTCAAACTATGTAACGATTGGTAAGTGTATACTTGTATACTCACACTTACCCATCGTCCACCCGATGTGTCAGGCCTGACGTCACAACTGGGTGGGCTTTTAAGTTTGGCCGCCCAGTTGAGCTGTCACTCACTGCCGTGTCCCTGCAGTCTGTGTACGGGCAATCGGCAGGTCGCCTGTACACATCAGCAGATGAACCCATACTGTATATCTGCAAGATATATCTTCATCTGTTGTGCTGAACAGCAGATTGGGTATGTTTGTGAACGACGTTGTTCATAGGCATCAGTAGCGGATTTACCGCTAGGCAACCAAAGCGGAAGCCCAGGGCCCGACGGGACCCAGGGGGCCCGCCGACAGGGCTAGATAATGGTGGAACGCAAGCTCCACCGAAAATGCACGAGTGCTGAGCTGGCTGAATACTCCCTGCAGGCTGTCAGTGATTAGACAGCTGCCGGGTTCCGGCTCCAGCACTCGAAGAAAGGCCACCACAAGAAGAAACTTGTCCATTATATTTTCCGTATATGTCCACGTGTATAGTAGGGAATGACGTCACGTAACTGATGACATCAGGGTACATTTACGGAAGGGGATCTATCCACAACCTTTGTCTTATATTATGGGTGTCATGGCAGCATATGCGTCATGTTGTGACATCATTGCTAGTCACAGCTGATTCTTAATATGTTTGAAATTCTAATTGAAATGCTGATCTTTTTTGTGTTTCTCAGCTCATTGTGTAAAATATTAGGTAAATTTAGTTAGGCGTAATGGTGTGTACACATTGGGTGTTATTACTGAGCGATTGCACAATTACGACATTGTAATCGTGCAATCGCTCAGTAATCGTGCACAAATCGTGTACTTTTATGTCAGAAACGTTGAAACATTGAAACAAAACTAGGTGGTCCAAAATGTTATAAAGAATAGACTGAGAAAGATAAACTGGCTAATTCTGAGTTAGGAATAAATTAAGAAAGAGCAAGTAACTGTTCACCTTTGCAAATCTATTTTGCATTGTTGGGTGGGAAGGGAGGGCAGATTTAAAATGAGCAGAGGACCTGATTCACTACGGTTCGCAATACTGCGTACGGACGCAGTTCAGCTGTTTCAGCAAGCTCATCCACTGCGATCGAATGCACTCAGCACAACATAAGGATCAGGGCCGGATGAAGGTCTGTGGGGGCCCCTGGGCAAAATACGTGTGGGGGCCCCTATTATGAATACTGTGTGTTATATATATATATATATATATATATATATATATAAACAAAACAACAAAAAAAGTCAGTGCGCTAGTACAAAATAGTCAATGAAATAGGACAGGATACCACAGTCCTGAAGTGATTTCACAGAGATACACTGGACTGTGGGCCTGATTCAGAGCCGGACGCTATTTGCGGACGCTCGTTCATAAAAAGGGGCTGGCTATTTAAATTAAGCGCTCGCTCTTTGCGGTCTGTTGACGCCTCTATGTCTGAACGAGCAAACAAAACATGCGCTCACTATTTAGGAAAAAACGCCCCCTGGCCGCTCGCATCCTACGTCATCTCCGCTATTTATTTGATTAATCGAGTACATCAAAAGGCGTATGAACTGCTTGCAGTGCTTGTGGTTGGATTTTCCTACCGCAATCATGCGAGCAGTTCAGGCTAAAAGACAACCAAGTGACGTGGTCAATGACGCTGCTTTGTTAATTATGCACACCCTTAAAACGCCCGTTTTGACCGTTTGGCACGCCTGCGTTCGGATCTCCACTCCCCGTTTTCAAGCACCTTCCCCTGTTACCACCCACAAACGCCTCATTCTGTCACTCAAATTAGTACGCATTCGCTATTTTGCGAGCACACGATTTTCGACCGCACTGACTGGTTCGCGCATGCGTACTAAAACCCATACGCATGCGCAGATGTGCGAACATCGCTCGGAGCGAACGAGCGGCCGCTTATGAGCGGCTCTGAATCAGGCCCTGTGTCTTTTTGGTTTCAATTGAAATCTTAATAGTGCACAGGCCAGCAGCCACAGGAATCAGTCGGCGTCTTCCCCTCACACAGACCCAGATCCGAATGGGTAGAAATCTGAAATATTAGAGCACAAAAAGGGGGCGCCACATCGTGCATCAAATATAGACAAAAGTTTTATTACATAAAAAACAAAGACTCCAGGTCAGCATGCGTACCAAAGTAGGCTGTCTAAAACCACCGCAATCATAAACAGTGAAACCACTGCGTTGCATACGCATGCGGAGAACGCAACAATCAGCCGATTGTGTGAGTATTAGCAAATGCGTTCCTTGCTGAATCAGGCCCAGAGATATTTAGATTTGGGAGGGGCATGTCCAAACTGAAATCTAAATTGCAGTTTAAAATAAAACTGTCCAGCATTTGTAGGCTACATGCAAAAGCAGCCGGTATTTACCCACATGCACAAAAGTATGTATTGCACACCTTGCATTGCAACATGGTTTGTCAAGGTACAGAGGGCCTAATTCAGAGATGAACGCAACTGCAAATCGCACGCAGATTGAGCGATTGTTTGACATTGTGCATGCGTATGCATCGCACTGCACGTGCGGGAAGGCAGCAGTGCGATCGCCGTGTGTTCACGCAGACCACGGAAGCCCATTGAGTGACCGTTTGGGGGTGTTGACAGGGGGTGGTTAGCGAAATGCAGGTGTGCCTGGCCGTTTGCATAAATTAGCCACTACAATTGCATACGCAATATACAGCTCTTGCGAGCCGCCAGGTGATGGTAGGGTCGCCTTGTGGTAGGGTCTCGTGGCCGCAAGCCCCAGAGAGCTTTCGGCTCAAACAGAGCCGAAAGCTCTCCCACTGACATCACTTGTGATGTCAGTGGGGCCGTCCCCAAACGCTAGGCGTTCCCTTGTGGTAGGGTCTCGTTGCTGCAAGCCCCAGTGGACTTCCTGCTCTAATAGAGCAGGAAGTTCACCTACTGACATCACGAATGATGTCAGTAGGGCCGCCCACAAACGGCAGGCAACGCCTCCGTTTGTCCAGCCCCCCCGCCCCGCCTTCCAAATGGGGCGAGCTGTCGATCAACATCGACAGCCGCTCCTTTTGGATGCGAGTGCAAAGTGCTTTTTGTGCTCGCTCCGGGGCTTGCACACGCCACGCGTGCGCACTGCCTAACAATCGACCCGCTTGCGAGCGCATAGCGCTTGCGAGTGAGTCTGAATCAGGCCCATTGTCTGCACAAATAAAACAGGCACAGTTTCTTTTATGAAGTAATTATAAGACAGTAACAGTGTTTCCACACTTGATGACGAATATATAGAAGATATATCCCTTCACTGTTCTCACTTGGATGTACACATACCCGATGGTTTGCCTACATCTCTGATGGTGGGAGAACTGCGCATGTGCAGGACCCGTTCTGTGAATGTGCAGAACAGGTCATCGACATTGCTTGCAGTGCCCTCTAAGCCGCAGCCTGATTGAACCGCTGCATCCGTTTGGGGGTGGCACTGGGCAACGTTCTCGAAAACGGGGTTGTGTTGTCTTTATTTTCTAGGAGGCCCAAGGACAGTGGGCCTGATTCAGACCCGGTTGCAAGCTCTGAGCGCTCGCAACCGGGTCGATGATGGCCCAGAGCGCATGCGCACGACGGAGCCCGCTCCGTCATGCGCATGTGCGAGACCCGGATAGCGACGGGCAATCCGTCGATCCGGGTCTCACACCAAAGGGGGCGTGCTGTCGATGTTGAGTGACAGCACACCCCCTTTGGTGGGCGGGTCGGGGGGGTGGCTGCCCAGACGGAGGCGTTCCCATGGGAACGCCTAGCGTTTGGGGGCGGCCCCACTGACATCACAAGTGATGTCAGTGGGAGAGCTTTCGGCTCTGTTTGAGCCGAAAGCTCTCTGGGGCTTGTGGCCACGAGACCCTACCACAAGGGTCTCGTCGCAAGCCCGATGGTCGCGATGGTCTTGACCATCGCAACCATCATCCTGGACGCTCGCATTAGCTGTGGGTGGCTGTCGTCCGGCTCTGAATCAGGGCCAGTGTCTGCATCTGCCGATGAAGATTTACTGGCCTCGGCAGCGCAAATGAGGTGGCCAATCTGAGTAGCCTTAGGCTTGCTCTGGTCGCAATGTTGATCTGATCCTGCATCTTCGCACACAGGCATCGGTTCTGAGAAGCTGGCTGGAGGCTTCTTCTTCCGTCAGACACCACCTACAGCATTAGCATATATGCACATAGCAGCTGCTTCCAAAGACACAGCTGCTGTGTGTATAGCGTACATCTCTGAGTCAGGCTCTCAGACCAGTCTGCATACATGAAATAGCACTATGTAAACCTGTGGGGATGCAATCGGGAAACCGGCTGACGTGATCCCGACAGCCGGCTATATCTAGACGCCTGTCATTTTCTCGACGCCAGGAGACAGGCGCCCAGCATCCTGATCAAAGGGATGCCGGGCGCCGCGAGCGGACAGCCGTGGGGGGGGGAGGGTTAGGGTTAGGCTAGGGGGAGGGAGGGTTAAGGTTAGGCACCCCCCGGAGGACTTAGGTTTAGGCAGCGGGGAAGGGGGGGTTAGGGTTAGGCACGGGGGGATTAGGGTTAGGCACTTGGGGGGGAGGTTAGGGTTAGGCACCCCAAGGAGGGTTAGGGGGGTTAGGTTAGGTTAGTTATTACTTTCCTGAGGACTATCGGGATTTCCAGCGCTGTCGGGCTGCCATTGCCGAGATCTGTTCATCTGTCGGGCTGCCGCTGCCGGGAATCGGCATTTCATACTGATTCCAAACCTGTGTGGTGTCACAGGGGCTTCAGCTGTTGCACATACTTCCCATATCCCTGCCCATGCTTTATATTACTGATTACATATTAATGAGCACGCAGATTGTGCCCAATTGAAACTGAGCTAATAATTTAGGAGTTTCCTTAGAACAGAGATTACGGGGTTTATTTACTTCTGTTTATGTTTATGCCCGATATTTAAAAGGGCAGTGCTTTTACTAGCCATGTTAGGGGCGTATCTATAATGGGTGCAGGGTGTGTGGGGGACACGGGCTCCTGGGTCCAGGGGGGCCCCGCACACCCTGCACTCAAAGTATTACTTACCTCTCCGGAGTCCCACGTCGGCGCAGGGGGCGGCGCTGTAAAAACAACTTTAAAATGACTGCTGCGGCTATTTTCCCGGCCATTGTCCCGGTGACCTGCGCATACTCTATAGACTCTGGGCACACTCTAGTGTCCAGAGTCTGTAACTCCGGCGCTGGCCGCGCACAGCTCGGTGCGCTGCCGGCCACCGGACAGAGAGGAGGGGGCCCGTGTCGGAGACTGCACACGGGCCCCCTCATCTCTAGAAACGCCACTGAGCCATGTCTTACTAGTTAAACTACTGCCGTTTTAAATATCGTGCATAAACAAAAACAGAAGTTTTGGGTTTTACAACCTGAGACTTTGTAAATAAACCCCTACATCAGCAGTTGGCAAACATATCCACATTCAGGGCCGGTGTGATGCGCTAAGCAGAGATTAGTATTGCAACAGGGCACCGGGCTGAAGAGACGCCATCCTGGCCTGAAACTGTCCGCCTCTTCCATTGCTATTTTAATAAGCAATGGACAAGCGGGTGCGGTGCCAGTTATAATTTGACGCTGATCACGAGCCAATAACGGCTCATGGACCGGCAGCTAATAGGCAGTAGGGTCTATGTGAACTTGGCGCCAGGCGCGGCCAATCACAGCTCGCGAACCGGCAGACAATTAGAATTAGAAAATCACGACTTGCAGCGTCATAGCTCCACCCGCTCACAACATCTTATAGATGCCGCTGAGCGGAGACTTCAGTATAGCAGCAGCGGTCAATAGAAGAAGTCTCTTGAAAGAGGCCAGAAGATGGCGTTGCTGGCCAGGACGGGCCAGCAGCAGAAGATCAGGACTGGAGAGTGCTGCAGGTGGTGGGAGGTAAAGAGCTAAACAAAGTTCCGCACTGCAGCCTCTCCCAACTTACCGTTAGGTTGCCTTGGCCACCTGTAATTTACCATTCGCCCTCCGTAGACCACCAGATGTTGGGCATTAGGCCCGTGGGTGCAATTAGGCCACAGGTCTGTGGGGCAAGTTAGGCGGGCAGATTGACCGTGCCACAAGTTAAAATGACCTGGGCCTAGTGCCAGAGTCAGTTTATGTGCCCTAAGGTAGACACGCAATAGCCTGAGTCCCTGGTGAGTGCTGGGCATTAGGCCCAGTCCAGTCTTTAGTAACAGATAGGTAAGGGGATCCCCTAGTGTGTGGCATAATGTGTATAAGGGGTACTACTGTGTGACATAATGTGTATAAGCGGTACTACTGTGTGGTATAATGTGAATAAGGGGCTCTATGTGGCATAGTGTGAATAAAGGGTGTGGTGTACTCTAGGGTGGGTTGAAAAGTTGGTCAAAAGGAAAAGTTTTCCGCATTGATTGCGTGGGTCTAAAGAAAATTTGTGGGACCATGTGAGATGATTGCAGTTTAGTTTTTAAAATTGGATACTATGTAAGTCGGCAAACCAGCGCCTAAAGATATCGTAATGTGTGTCTGCACTGCATCGGGGGGGGCACTACGGGGAGGGCCTCTACTGGGGGGGACCACCACTACTGGGGGCACTACTGGGGGCAACCTCTACTGGGGACTACTACTGGGGGGGCTGCTACTGGGGGCTCTGCATCGGGGGGCACCACTACTGGGGGGACCATCTTTTCTGGGGGCACTACTGGGGGTGACCTTTACTGGGGGATGGGCTACTACTGGGAGCACTGCACTGGGGGGGACCACTACTGGGGAGGACCTCTACTGGAGGCACTACTGGGGGGACCTCTAATGGGGACTACTACTGGTGGGACTACTACTGGGGGGGCTATTACTGAGGGCACTGCATCGGGGCGGACCACTACTGGGGTGATCCTCTACTGGGGGCACTACTGGGGGGACCTCTACTGGGGCACTACTGGGGGGACCTCTACTGGGGACTACTACTGGGGGGTGCTACTAAGGAGAACCTCTACTGGGGACTACTACTGGGAACTACTACTGGGGTACCATATAAGGGCATGCTACTGGGGGGATCACTACTTGGGGCCTGCATAAGGGGGACCACTACTGGGGGCACTGCATGGGGGGGTTACTACTGCGAGCACTATATATAAAGGGCACTGCATAAGGGGGTACCACTACTGGGGGCACTGCATAGGGGGGGACTACTACTGGGGGCACTATATAATGGGCACTGCATGGGGGATTACTACTGGGGGCACTATATAAGGGGCATTACTACTGGGGGAACTGCATAAGGGGGACCACTACTGGGGGCACTGTATAAGGGGCCCTATATGGGGTACTGCATTGGGGGGACCCCTACATGGGGCATTGCATAAGGGGGTACCACTACTGGGGGCACTGCATGGGGGGACTTCTACTGGGGGCACTGCATTAGGGGGACCACTACTGGGGGCACTGTATAAGGGGGCCTACATGGGGTACTGCATGGGGGGACCACTACTGGGGCACTCGTATAAGAGGAACTAATGGGGGGCTGTATAAGGGGGACCACTACTGGGGGCATTGCATACTGGGGTACTGTATAAGGGGAACTAATGGGGGGCTGCATAAGGGGGACCACTACTGGGGGTACTGTATAAGGAGCACTACTAGGGTCCTGCATAAGAGGGACCACAACTGGGGACATTGCATACTGGGGGTACAGTATAAAGGTCACTACTGGGGTTAAGGTGCATATGGAAGGAATGTTCAGAGTGATGAGAAAGGGGTGTGTGTCATGTTGACACACCCCAATTTTAAGTGACCGCGCCTATTTTTTTCCACGCACGCCTTCGGCGCGCGCACATAGGGGAGGTCTCCATTTTTAAATTTGCCCTGGGCTCGAAATATCCTAGTTCCGACACTGAGTATACCACAGTATACCTCTATCAGCACTTCCAGAGCGCTTTGCACTGGTGTTCTGTGGGCATGCCTAATGGGGTTGGCCAACTAAGATTTAAAAAAATAAATGACAATCATCTTCTCGAGTGGTCCCACAATTTTTTTTCGACACTCGCTATCGATACGGAAACTTTTTTTTTTACAACCCACCCTAGTGTCATGTTGGGTCCTATATAAAATGTGTATATGTAAATACTATATATTTAACATGTGAATACAGGGCCTGATTTAGAGCAGGACGCTATTTGCGCTCACTCGTTCAGAAAAAGGGGCCGGCTATTTAAATTGAGCGCTCGCTCTTTGCGGTCTGTTGACGCCTCTATGTCTGAGCGAGCGAACGAAACATGCGCTCGCTATTTTGTAAAGACGCCCCCTGGCCGCTCGCATCCTACGTCATCTCCACTATTTATTTGATTAATCGAGTACATCGAAAGGCGTCTGAACTGCTCGCAGTGCTTGTGGTAGGATTTTCCTACCGCAATCATGCGAGCAGTTCAGGCTAAGAGACAACCAAGTGACGTGGTCGATGACGCTGCTTTGTTAATTATGCACACCCTTAAAATGCCCGTTTTGACCGTTTGGCACGCCTGCGTTCGGATCTCCACTCCCCGTTTTCAAGCACCTTCCCCTGTTACCACCCACAAACGCCTCATCCTGTCACTCAAATTAGCAGGCACTCGCTATTTGGCGAGCGCTCGATTTCCGATCGCACTGACTGGTTGGAGCATGCGCATTACGACCCATATGCATGCACAGATGTGTGAACATCGCTCGGAGCGAACGAGCGGCCCCTTACGAGCGGCTCTGAATCAGGCCCACAGTGTGCACTGTGTATGTGGCACAGAACAGAATGGCAATTATAGAACCATATTGTAACTAACTGTTATCTTAATACCCCACCAGAGTTTTGAGACAGTTACCCATAGACCTATATATTGGTGCAGGTTGAATGTGGTGAGTCAGCAGCAGGTCACATGACTCAGCCACTGTAGCTGGGTCCAGCAGATTCTGAGGGGGACAGCGACGGCAGTTACAGGGGGTCTCTCCTGAGGTAAGGGACAGATAGTGAGTCTTGAGAGAAATCGTTTTGAGAGGGGAGACCTGCGCTGAAACACTCCCCGCGGCTCCGGTTTAGTGCTGTGTTCCTGGCTGCAGAACGGCTTCATTTTGGGGGACTTACGTAGACTGAGTGTCAGCAGGTGGTCTGTGAGGCGGACAGTGGCGTCACAAGGGGGGTACAGGCCACACCCAGGTGTCTCCTGCCGAGTGGTGACACCAAAGTGCCAAATCCTCCTCAGTAACAGGAGCCGGGTGCTGCACTGTAGCATTACTCCTGACACAGTAAGAGGGATGCAGACTGGTCCCCGGGCAGTTTGCATCTCTGGGACACCAGAATGAATAGCGCCAGCCCGTTTCTCCTGGAAACAGACCGTTCTAGGGGAATGGCTACAAGAGGGAGAGCTAATGATACAATCAGTCCCTTCAGAATACTCGGTGCAGTGACAGAGAATGGTCAGTAATTTACCTAAAGCACAGTCCCACCACCTGCCCTCACATACCGCAGCTGAATAGTTACAGAAAGAAACCATTGCATACTGTAATTAACTTACTAACCACCTCAGCAGCTGGGCATCTAAGAGACTTAAAGTTCCCAAAGAAAAGTCAGTACAAGTAATAGCCACCGTATACTTCAGTTAGGCAGAGGCTGAGGCAAGTCACTGCAGGCAGGAAGAGTACAGGTAGTCAGGACCCTATTTATTAACAAAGCTAAACACCAGCGCCATTTTTCATTTAGTATCGCAGTGATGCAAATGCCACTGGTATTTATCAATACTTACCTCTACGGTGAGGTACGGCAAGGTCCTCTGCTCAGCTGTTGGCAGCCTAACGCTGCCAGCGACGGGATCCTGTGTAACTCGCAG
This sequence comes from Taudactylus pleione, assembly GCA_031769625.1. NCBI lineage: Eukaryota > Metazoa > Chordata > Amphibia > Anura > Myobatrachidae > Taudactylus > Taudactylus pleione. The sequence continues at coordinate 361,056 of JAUIMM010000973.1, forward strand.
GCAGGATGGCCCGTTTGCGCATGTGCTATGCACTTTAACCTGGCGGGGACCTGGCAGTGCCTGGAAGGCTTCACTGGAGCTGGAAAGGCAGTACCAGGTTCCTATTGCCATCAATGGGGACCGCATCACTTTTGCCATCTAAAGTTTGCGAGAACTAGGCTGTGATTAACAGCAGTAATCTTAGATTACCGCTGTTTGTTGAATACAGAAAGGATGACATAACTCCTTTAGAGAGCGCTAAAGGGGTTATGCTTCGTTAATAAATTGAAAGGAACAGTTTTCTTCAATTAAAATGACCTGGGCAACGGTTTGCAGTATAGATTTTATCATTATAATCACTGAATAATTATCTAGCCTGATTTGAAAACAAATATATTTATGAATAAAACATTCTATAAATCTCTTACCTTCGGCACTTGTATGCAGTCAGTTTGCAATCTTTGGATAAGACCAGTGGTGAAAGGGATATGAATTGAATTCTGGGCATACCAGTAGTTTCCAATTATCCTACACATACCTATTTAAAATGGCTCATGCCATGTGCTGCTGCAGCTAGTGCTGGCAGTAAAAAATAGTTCCTGTACACATCCTTCTCCAACATAACATTGTTATAAACATTCTGTGAAAACACACCTGACAAATAGTACGTGTTTTAAATAGAAAGATTCTTAAATTAAACCTGTGTATTTGTTACATCCTGTTGACTACTGTATCCTATTCTTAACCACTTTCCAGGCACGGTCGTATCAGATACGACCGCACCAGGCTGGGCTTTCCCTGACATGGTCATATCTAATACGACCAGTCAGAAATGCCCACTAGGCGGCTGTGGGAAGCTAATCTTCCCGCAGCTGCCTACAACAGAGGGACCTTCTGGTCCCTCTGCAAGCGTGGCTGCCTCTCTAGCGTGTCCCGATCACTGCTGGCCACAGTGATCGGGCACCGGCGGCAGCCCCCCTCCCATAGAAGCAGCAGTGCTGCTGCTGTGACCCGATCACTGTGGCCAGCAGTGATCGGGCAGCCATCTCCACCCCCTTCAGCAAACAGCAGTAGCAGCAGCTCTGGTAGCCGCTGCTGCTGCTATGTATCCGGGCCGCCAGCGGGAGACACTCCCGCTGCGGCTCCGGCACTACAGTGATCACTAGGTGATCACTGTGTAGGAGCAGCAGCAGCAGCGGCTCTGGTAGCCGCCGCTGCTGCTCTGTATCCGGGCCGCCAGCGGGACACCTTCCCGCTGCAGCTCTGGAACTACAGTGATCGCATAGTGATCACTGTGTGTGAAGGAGCAGTGGCGGCTGCTCTGGTAGCCGCCGCCGCTGCTATGTATCTGGGCCACCAGCGGGAGACGCTCCCACTGCGGCTCCGGCACTACAGTCATCACTAGGTGATCACTGTGTAGGAGCAGCAGCAGCGGCTCTGGTAGCTGCCGCCGCTGCTCTGTATCCGGGCAGCCAGCGAGAGACGCTCCCGCTGCGGCTTCGGCACTACAGTGATCACTAGGTGATCACTGTGTAGGAGCAGCAGCAGCGGCTCGGGTAGCCGCCGCTGCTATGTTTCCGGGCCGCTAGCGGGATACCATCCCGCTGTGGCTCCGGAACAGTGATCAGTAAAACCACTGTAGGAGCAGAAGCAGCGGCTCTGGTAGCTGCGGCTGCTGCCATGTTCCCCCGGCGCTCCCGCCCACTCCTTTCCGGCCTCAGCTCCGCCTCCCCGTCCCCATGTGCAATTATAAAAACAATTATAATTATAATAAAAAATTTAACAATTATAAAATGTGTATGTGTGTGTATATATATATATATGTATGTATATATATGTATGTATATATGTATATATATATATATATATACAGTCAGGTGCATAAATATTGGGACATTGACAGAATTTTCATATTTTGGCCTCTATTCACCACCACAATGGCTTTGAAATGAAACAAACAAGATGTGCTTTACCTGCAGACTTTCAGATTTAATTTGAGGGTAATTACATCCAAATCAGGTGAACGGTGTAGGAATTACAACGGTTTCTATATGTGCCTCCCACTTTTTAAGGGGCCAAAAGTAATGGGACAAACTAAACAATCCTAATCTAACTTGCACTTTTTAATACTTTGTTGCAAATCCTTTGCAGGCAATTGCAGCCTGAAGTCTGGAACGCATAGACATCACCAGACGCTGGGTTTCATCCCTGGTGATGCTCTGCCAGGCCTGCCAATATTTATGCACCTGACTGTATATATATATATATATATATATATATATATATATATATATATACACGTATGTAAATTATATATATATATATAATATATATATATATGTGTGTGTGTATATATATATATATAAATGTATGTATATATATGTGTATATATATATATATATATGTATATATGTGTGTGTATATATGTGTATGTATATATATGTGTATATATATATATGTATGTATATACATGTGTGTGTGTGTGTATATATATGTATATGTCTATATGTGTATATATATATATATATATATATATAATGTTCGATCGATATATATCGATCGATCGATATCGCAGAGCCTCTGATCAGGGATGGCAACTGGCCATCGATTGTTTGCACACCATCGATGGCAACCCTCAATCGATGTTTAGGAAACATAGGCCCTCATTCAGAGCCGTTCGCTATTTGTGGTCGCTCGTTTAAAAACAAGGGGTGGCTATTCAAATGATCCGTACGCACATTGTAGTCTGTTCACACCTCTAAGTCTGAACGAGCGAGCAAAACATACGCTCGTTTATTTGTTAAAAACGCCCCCTGGCCGCTCGCATCCTACGTCATGTCCACTATTTATTAGATTAATCGAGTACATCGACCAGCGTATGAACTGCTCGCTATTCTTGTGGTTGGTGTTTGCTACCACAAATTTGCGAGCAGTTCTGGCTAAAAAATAACCCAGTGACGTGGTCACTGACGCTGCTGTTTTAAATATGCACACCCATAAAACGCCCGTTTTGACCTTTAAGCACGCCTGCGTTCGGATCTCCACTCCCCATTTTCAAGCACCTTCCCCTGTTACCACCCACATACGCCTCATTCTGTCACTCAAAATAGCAGGCACTCGCTATATTGCGTACCAACGATTTTCGGCCGCACTGACTGGTTCGCGCATGCGTACTAAAAACCGTACGCATGCGCAGATGTGCAAACATCGCTCGGAACGAGCGTACTGCCGCTAACGAGCGGCTCTGAATGAGGGCCATAGGCAGTTGTGGTGTACACAGATCTCGACCAATCGCAAAACAATTGATGGCTTCTAACGATGGTTGAACCATCGATGGTACAGCTGTCAATAGCCATCACTACAGTTTAATATAAATATTGCTATTTTGATGGTATACTGCGTTTTAAAAAAGTATTTTTTTCAAATAAAATAGTGATGGATAAGTTTAAAATTATGTTCGTGACCTAATTCAATCATAAAAGAAACCGACAATTTTGGAGCGGTTTTTGGAAAAAGAATTTGTCAGTTAAGTGGTTAATTGGTGTTGCATAGATAATCGTATCACACACAGACCACGTGAACACTGGTCTAGCTGATACACACAATCATTCATATGGTGGCTAACAGGGTTGTATCAATTTTTAAAACATTGTAATATTGGTGCTTTATAAAATACTTATTAACTACTTTAGGGAATATACTAATTATAAGAACTAGCAAAATGTTATCTTCAACATGTCTGCATTATCACCTTTGACTGGTAATCTGTTTTTATTGTCACCTATGAGTATACAACAATTTCAGCAACATTTTGCAACATCAAGTATGGAGTACTGTAAATTTAGCAATCTATTTATACCTTAATGTATTATAAAACTTAAAACCACTATTTCTGGTCAATTACGATGGTTTGTACTAGAACATCATATAGCTTAAGGACCCAATGATAACAAATGTCTTAAGGCAGACATCCACTTGCAGACCAAATAACGACTGCACGATTACGACATTGTAATCGTGCAGGCATTTGTCAGTCTGTGATGTGCCTACACTGAACGAGCAGTCTTTCCATGTAGGCACAATGAATCATCTGCAAACCTGCTGAACCTGACGTTATCGTCAGGTTGTCCAGCATGTTTACTGGATGATAGATGTCTAAACGACCAACGGGAGCGCGAATCACTGGTCGTTTTAGACATTTTTCTTATCGATTTGCAAAGGATTTATGAACGATTGAGTGATATTGTTATCGTTCAATCGCTCAATTTAATCGTCTAGTGGATGGGCACCTTTAGAGTAACAACTATATAAAATATTTTGAAAGTCTATGCCTAAATTAAGATATTGTCAAAAATAGTTCACATTGAAACTGTGAAATTATTTTTTTTTCCCCAGTAATGGTAATAATGTATTATTATCCCTAATTACATAACAATATAATAATTAAATGCTTACTTAGTAATAATAAAACCAACTGGTCTATGCTTAGGCAAAAAAAATAAGGTTTCAATAAATTGAAACATAATACTCATTCCACATTCTTCGTTAAGAATAAACTGAATGTAGGGTGTCCCTATTTTTAGAAGAACTTTAGTTTTGTAAAAATGAATACAAATATTAAACCTTCCGTTTGCATCTTTGAAAAATAAAATTAGAAAATTAGTGTGTATTGTAATATAAATTATTATGGTTTAAATGTGTCTAGGGTTTGTGGCTTTTAAAAAAAAAGTTCAAAAGAAATAAAAAAAATTGTACTCATATCACGCAAACTCATGTTGCTTAAATTTAGGTAGAATAATCAGGTGTACACACACTCTTCGCTCCCGCACACAAGCTGAAGTAACAAAAATATAATTAATAGCACCCTGTTATCTTCAAAATGACATGTTACAGACTGTCAAGTCTGCAGAGATGTTGGGGTATATTTACTGAAGTGCAGGTTTTTAGAAGTGAAGATGTTGCCCATAGCAACCAATCAGATTCTAGCTATTATCTTCTATAAGGTGCTAGATAAATGTTAAGTAGAATCTGATTGGTTGCTATGGGCAACATCTCCACTTCTAAAAACTTTAGTACATATACCCAGAATGAGGAAGCTTGGTTAAACCATATATAGAAAAAACTAAAACTTGGAATTTTTAAATAGCAAAATGACTTTTGTAAAAACAGTTTCTGCTAGTGGTAATAGCTTCCTAAATCAAGCAGAATATCTTTTCACGAGTGAGGCATACGGTAATTTTACAGCGCTGAAAAGGAAAAAGTATGAAAGTGAAAATAAGTTGTTTTTCTGTGTGTCAAGTCCCGAAGCTGTAAAATTGCACCATCGTGGGGATTCAAAGTTAATACCAGGTTAGTATATAGTATACACTTTGAATCATTGTTCATGATCATTTAACAAAAAATTGTAAATGAAAGATTTTATGGAGTTATGCAATTTATGTGTAAGTAGAGGTACTTTGTGTATTAATGAAATTTAAAATCTTATCTTATTATACTCCAGAGTTATCAAAAAGGACTAGAAATGAAAGAAAACAAATTAATACAGATTATCATATGGCCAAAAAAACAAGTTGCAGCATGTTGCAGAATTTTAAATAAAAAATGTGTTAAATTTAGGATATGCTTTTGCTATAATTTCAGTTAAAAAAAAACATATATTTTTGTTACCAATTATGTAAGGTTTTTTTATGTTTTTTTTTTTTTCCAGTAAATTAATGAGGTGAAGAAGCAGAATGATGAGGTTGATCAGACCCATCTTTTCTTTCCACCTTTGCTAGGGAGACTCCCCTTTTTGTTCTTGTCACCTCTGTAGATATTAGTGGCAAATAGTCAGCCTCTACATGTTGTCCAGGCCATTCACTTAAATTCTGTACAGCATCTGTTCTTCAGGTAAGAAGAGATGTCTGCAATCTGGTTTTAGTAGGGTCCAAGAGACCGTTCAGTAACGGGAGAACCTCAGGAAATGGGCTTCTTTTGAAAGGAGCTGGTATGTCCTGAAAGCGTTAATTAGAACCTCCATTTTTTATTACCCATTGACTTAAGGGGTAATGCTTAGGTGTTTGATGCTGGTTATTATTATCATCTCTTATTAAAGGTGCAGGCCTTTTGCAATTGTGTCTTACAGATTTCTGATTTGTTTGCTTACTTGTAAACTCTGCAGTCAAGTTTCTATGGAAAGAAAATAGTTATTTGAGACACAATGTTATCAATATTGGTGAGGTTACTCTGGATAGTAACAAAGTCATCTATGGTAATGCCCATTGCCGTTCAGGTGGCAGCTCTATCAATATTTCCAATTTTTATTACTTGGTTCATGAATATATCCTATGTTCTTTATGATCTCACAGCAGGTTGCTAAGTCCTGTCTAGGGTTAGGAGAGTCAGTTAGCAGTGAGCGTGTTCAGGGAACATCCGTTCAGATCTTCCTGTTCTCCCGGGGGAAGCACAATTTTAAGGGGCATTAACTGAGGATCAGTGGTATCTGGGGATGTAGTGCCACAAGACCCTGTGGCTGTAGTAGTTTTGATGTCTTTTCTTACTACCTTGGCTTTTTTTTTTTTTATATATATATTTTATTGACTCATATGAGAGGAAGCATAGGCATATATGTAAGTTACACACAACCTATAGAAATCTAACAGCAAAAGTATTTTCAGTAATTGCATATCCTATATTAATATAACATTTCTGTAAAAAAATGCCCTAAGTTAATAAAGAATCTATACCTCTTTTAAAAAGGTACTCCCCCATCCGACGTAGCTAACCTATACCAAGTTGTTAAGTGAAAACTCTGATTGAACATTTTAAATCTGGTGACAAAGTTTTCACATAAGGCAACCAAGTATAAAAAAAAAATTCCATCAATCCTTTATTTATAGACGTGGCTGTCCAATCCATGTTACATAGATGTGACACTCTAGGTGCTAATAAAGCAAGTGTTGGAGTGGAAGACTCTATCCACTTTGAAAGAATATTTTTTTTTGCCGCTCCCGCAATTTCAGATATAAGCCGTTTGTTACCCTTAGATACAGCAGGTGGATGTAGTTTAGCAAACACTTAAACACTTAAACACTTAACTAGACAATAGTGGTACATGTATTTGTAAAGTATGCATAATATATTGATGGACCTGTGCCCAGAAATCCGCAACCATAGGGCATGTCCAAAGACAGTGATATAGATCCACTTCAGGGGAGCCACACTTATAGCAATTCGCATTATCAGATTGCCCAATTAAAAATGTAAATTTGGGGGTATAGTAAACCTGTTGTAGAATTTTGTAATTCATCTCAGAATATGAAGTAGATATTAGTTGTTTATTAATGCATTAATAGCTGATACCAGCTGGAAAAGAGTAATATCTGGGAAACCATTTAGTTAAACCACCTGTGATGCTATCTAATTCTATAATAGATCTGATGTTAGAATAAATCCAAGAGGAGGAGTATGGTTCAGTAGGCCTAAGTCTTAAAGCACCATCCTGTTTGCATTGTTTATCCTTCACAGACTGTGAATGAAGAATTTTAGAAATATAACTTTGAACTTGCAAGAAGGGAAAGAATGATATACATACACATTGGGGAAACTTATCTTGTAATTGAGCAATTTTGAGAGACTGGAATGAGCTAACATCCAAACAATTGGTACAAATATTTTAAACCCTGGAGAGACAAGTACCTGATATATTGAGATGACTGACCTCCAGCAAACATTGGATTACCCACTAATGGCATGAAAAGATAAATGAAAGAAGACCGTTTCAAAAGAGAACGAATCTGTCTCCAAGCATTACATGTGAAATCCATCGGGGCATCCTGACCTGAAATGATAGAATTATATAAAGAGGCCAGGTAAGGAGTTACTAAAAGTTTATAATAATCAGCACTCAAACCATCTGGGCCATTGTGGGTGGTGACAGGGGAAGGAAAAGGGAAACGCGGGTGTGGCTATGCGAACGCAGGCGTGTTTTAACACCATTATAAGGGTGTGCATAATTAAGACGCAGCGTCAGCATACACGTCATACGAGTGAAATAAAGCCAGCAGCACTCGCAGTGCTTGAGGTAGCCCAGGGTCTACCTCAAGCACTACGTGCTGGTTCGATGTCGCCCGATGGTACCAATGTTTTCATACACTACCTGGAAATGACGTCTGAAAGTGGGTGTCTTTACTCCTGGCTGGTGGGTGTCTAACTTCACCTGGCGCACACATTTTCAGACACAGGAGGCGTCTTCACCACTTGTGCAAAGACGCTAATTAGAGGCAATTGTCCCAACTTAAGTACCCCAAACAGTTTTATTAGGACTAATCGGGCAGTTCTACATTAATCCCCAATGTTTCCGCATCTTTTGGAGGGTTCAGGCTGATTTCTCAGATTCTGACACCACTTTCCGCCTGTTCTGACTTCGCGTGTCGCCATTTTCGTGTCTTTTGGAACTGAATACGGTGAATAGCAGGGACACGCACGATAAATTTCCGTGGCCAAAAGACGTGATGTAGGTGAAAAGTCCGGCAGGCGGAACTTTATCACGGGTGCGAAACTAATTGAATACCGCCCTAAATTTGCATTGCGAATTGAAAAAATAAAGCTCTGCGAATCCCGTCCTCACACTTCTCCCTGTATTTTTCCCAAAAAATACAGGGAGACTGTGTCTACGCATGCGCCGTCGCCTATCACAACCACACCTTGGTTTACACATACCTCCGGTGATTGGTGCTCTGGTGAGGTCCTCTGGGGCTACGGTCAGCTAGTCTCCAGGTTTCTGTACTGTGACCCTGGTCAGCTGTTCTATGAAGCATCTAACTGGGATCACAGTGTAGGAGCTGGGAGACCAGCTGACTGGAGCCCCAGTGGACATCACCGGAGCACCGGTCCTTGGAACCAGGTAAGTGTTTTTGTTTTTAAACTAAAAATAATGTGCAACTAAAATAATGTGAAAAGGGTGTGAAAACACCCTTTATTACTTTATTTTAGTAAAAATAACGTTAAGACATAGGCCCTCAAGAGTGATACTACATTATGCTTAACTCAGCATTCCTGGCTTACCAGCCTTACTATTCTTCCAAATCTGACTCCAACTCTCCACTTTTAAGGATGATGAAAGGGTCACAACCTTCAGACCTTCTAAAGTGAACCCCAAACCTCCAAATGGGGGTTCATTAGATTCCAAGCCTCCGAATCCACAAATTTCTGCAAATTGTGACAACTTCAAATGTTATTTTTCTGTTGCAGTTACCTGTGTGACCCACTGCTCCAGTGCATGTGAAGGGAATTCAAATTGGCCATCAGTGGTGATAATTGGAAGTGCTCTATTCTAAGCCAGTGGAGCACAACTGAATTAGCTATTGGGTTCTCCAGAGATATGCAAAAGGTTCTATTGGAACCTGATTCATTTGAGTTCCCAGAGCAATAGTAAGCTGAAATTTGGAGTCTGAGGACAATTTTACAGTGACACTTCTGTTACTATATATAAAAGATTGAGCGGCGCTGTTCAAGAACACCAGAGACTTAAAATAGCACTAAATGCAATTCCAACCATTCTTACTCACTGTGACAGGACATAGGTCTTCCACAGGTAAAGAATAGGTTATGTCCTCATGTGGGCTGACAGGCCCATATCTTCCTCACATACAGTAGCTAGAGGGCATATGTCCTTTGTAAAACATGACAACACAGTATGAACAGGTGTGCTAGGAGGAGAGAGTATCTGTGTTGGACTTCTGTAAAACCTCTGGATACAACATCAGAATATAACAGCCTAGTGCTGCTAAGAGAGCCTGGAGATCCCGACTCCTGATGCATCCGATTGTTCTTTATTGCTTTACATCTTTAACTATATTACTCTTCTTGGCACCAGATCATAAAGGTCATATGCTTGTAATTTCCTGTTTCATCAGTCCTGACTTGCAACACTTACCCAGGAACAGTAAATGTCTTCTAGATACAATAGCAGAAAGGTATTATCTGTACTACGCAATGCTTGTATGAAATGAAATTAGAGTTTCCAATACATACCTGCTTTTTACTGCTCCCCTCCAGGTGCTACTGGAGTGGGAGTTTCATACTGTCAATATGATGATGGTGGGGATGGGAGGGGGGGGGTGTGGTCAATGCATCATCTCACAGCTGCCGCCAAAGTTTAATAACCATGAATCGTGTCATGACAACCCCAGCATACTCAATTCACTAGAAAGTGGGCATGATCTGAGGGTGGGCTGTTCTCCTGGGTGTGTGGAGGACCTCACTGAAATTCAAGACATGCTTGCCTACCTATCATGCCCCCCCACACCATCCACTTGCGCTGTGTCATGCCCCACCACCACCCACTCGATTCCATTACCCCCTCCACACACACATCGCTGACAGGGCTATCTCGTCTTGTAGGGGGAGAAATGAAAAGCTTCCAGCCATAATAGAAGAGTCTCCCAGGCATTCTGGGAGAGGAGACAAGCATAGCAATCGCAATTCACTTTTATAGGCTCCATACATCAGAGATGGAACGCTGCGATCCTGCGATCGGATCCGCCGATCCGAAATGCCAACCGACAGACATCGATGTTCTGCGATCGTCGCAGGATCGGTGATATTCTACATGTTAAATTTCACCGATCTTCCAATCCCGACAATTTTTTGATCCACCGATCCGCCATCTCTGGTGCGTCAATCCGTTGCTGATGTATGGGGGCCTTATGTTATGCGGAGTGAGCGTATCTCATTGTGCCCTCTGCTGACAAAGTTCTAAAACAGCCATAAGACCATTATATGGGGGAACTTTCAGTCCATATTTTCAAGATTTTGCACAACAATGTTACTTAGGTAATAGTTAAATAGATGACACCAAAGTTTATCTTCCTGCCATTTGTGTAAAAAAATATAATGTATTATAAAACTTAAAACCACTAAAGAGTTCTGGTCAATTATGATGCTTTGTACTAGAACATCATATAGCTTAAGGACCCAATGATAACAAATAATGTTGTCTTAAGGCAGACATCCACTTGCAGACCAAATAACGACTGCACGATTACGACATTGTAATCGTGCAGGCATTTGTCAGTCTGTGATGTGCCTACACTGAACGAGCAGTCTTTCCGTGTAGGCACAATCAACCATCTGCAAACCTGCTGAACCTGACGTTACCGTCAGGTTGTCCAGCATGTTTACTGGATGATAGATGTCTAAACGACCAGCGGGAGCGCGAATCACTGGTTGTTTTAGACATTTTTCTTATCGATTTGCAAACGATTTATGAACGATTGAGCGATATCGTTATCGTTCAATCGCTCAATTTAATCGTCTAGTGGATGGGCACCTTTAGAGTAACAACTATATAAAATATTTTGAAAGTCTATGCCTAAATTAAGCTATTGTCAAAAATAGTTCACATTGAAACTGTGAAATAATTTTTTTTTTCCCCAGTAATGGTAATAATGTATTATTATCCCTAAATACATAACAATATAATAATTAAATGCTTACTTAGTAATAATAAAACCAACTGGTCTATGCTTAGGCAAAAAAATATGGTTTCAATAAATTGAAACATAATACTCATTCCACATTCTTCATTAAGAATAAACTGAATGTAGGGTGTCCCTATTTTTAGAAGAACTTTAGTTTTGTAATAATGAATACAAATATTAAACCTTCCGTTTGCATCCTTGAAAAATAAAATTAGAAAATAAGTGTGTATTGTAATATAAATTATTATGGTTTAAATGTGTCTAGGGTTTGTGGCTTTTAAAAAAAAAAGTTCAAAAGAAATAAAAAAAAATTGTACTCATATCACGCAAACCCATGTTGCTTAAATTTAGGTAGAATAATCAGGTGTACACACACTCTTCGCTCCCGCACACAAGCTGAAGTAACAAAATCTAATTAATAGCACCCTGTTATCTTCAAAATGACATGTTACAGACTGTCAAGTCTGCAGAGATGTTGGGGTATATTTACTGAAGTGCAGGTTTTTAGAAGTGGAGATGTTGCCCATAGCAACCAATCAGATACTAGCTATTATCTTCTATAAAGTGCTAGATAAATGTTAAGTAGAATCTGATTGGTTGCTATGGGCAACATCTCCACTTCTAAAAACTTTAGTACATATACCCAGAATGAGGAAGCTTGGTTAAACCATATATAGAAAAAACTAAAACTTGGAATTTTTAAATAGCAAAATGACTTTTGTAAAAACAGTTTCTGCTAGTGGTAATAGCTTCCTAAATCAAGCAGAATATCTTTTCACGAGTGAGGCATACGGTAATTTTACAGCGCTGAAAAGGAAAAAGTATGAAAGTGAAAATAAGTTGTTTTTCTGTGTGTCAAGTCCCGAAGCTGTAAAATTGCACCATCGTGGGGATTCAAAGTTAATACCAGGTTAGTATATAGTATACACTTTGAATCATTGTTCATGATCATTTAACAAAAAATTGTAAATGAAAGATTTTATGGAGTTATGCAATTTATGTGTAAGTAGAGGTACTTTGTGTATTAATGAAATTTAAAATCTTATCTTATTATACTCCAGAGTTATCAAAAAGGACTAGAAATGAAAGAAAACAAATTAATACAGATTATCATATGGCCAAAAAAACAAGTTGCAGCATGTTGCAGAATTTTAAATAAAAAATGTGTTAAATTTAGGATATGCTTTTTGCTATAATTTCAGTTAAAAAAAAACATATATTTTTGTTACCAATTATGTAAGGTTTTTTTATGTTTTTTTTTTTTTCCAGTAAATTAATGAGGTGAAGAAGCAGAATGATGAGGTTGATCAGACCCATCTTTTCTTTCCACCTTTGCTAGGGAGACTCCCCTTTTTGTTCTTGTCACCTCTGTAGATATTAGTGGCAAATAGTCAGCCTCTACATGTTGTCCAGGCCATTCACTTAAATTCTGTACAGCATCTGTTCTTCAGGTAAGAAGAGATGTCTGCAATCTGGTTTTAGTAGGGTCCAAGAGACCGTTCAGTAACGGGAGAACCTCAGGAAATGGGCTTCTTTTGAAAGGAGCTGGTATGTCCTGAAAGCGTTAATTAGAACCTCCATTTTTTATTACCCATTGACTTAAGGGGTAATGCTTAGGTGTTTGATGCTGGTTATTATTATCATCTCTTATTAAAGGTGCAGGCCTTTTGCAATTGTGTCTTACAGATTTCTGATTTGTTTGCTTACTTGTAAACTCTGCAGTCAAGTTTCTATGGAAAGAAAATAGTTATTTGAGACACAATGTTATCAATATTGGTGAGGTTACTCTGGATAGTAACAAAGTCATCTATGGTAATGCCCATTGCCGTTCAGGTGGCAGCTCTATCAATATTTCCAATTTTTATTACTTGGTTCATGAATATATCCTATGTTCTTTATGATCTCACAGCAGGTTGCTAAGTCCTGTCTAGGGTTAGGAGAGTCAGTTAGCAGTGAGCGTGTTCAGGGAACATCCGTTCAGATCTTCCTGTTCTCCCGGGGGAAGCACAATTTTAAGGGGCATTAACTGAGGATCAGTGGTATCTGGGGATGTAGTGCCACAAGACCCTGTGGCTGTAGTAGTTTTGATGTCTTTTCTTACTACCTTGGCTTTTTTTTTTTTTATATATATATTTTATTGACTCATATGAGAGGAAGCATAGGCATATATGTAAGTTACACACAACCTATAGAAATCTAACAGCAAAAGTATTTTCAGTAATTGCATATCCTATATTAATATAACATTTCTGTAAAAAATGCCCTAAGTTAATAAAGAATCTATACCTCTTTTAAAAAGGTACTCCCCCATCCGACGTAGCTAACCTATACCAAGTTGTTAAGTGAAAACTCTGATTGAACATTTTAAATCTGGTGACAAAGTTTTCACATAAGGCAACCAAGTATAAAAAAAAAATTCCATCAATCCTTTATTTATAGACGTGGCTGTCCAATCCATGTTACATAGATGTGACACTCTAGGTGCTAATAAAGCAAGTGTTGGAGTGGAAGACTCTATCCACTTTGAAAGAATATTTTTTTTTGCCGCTCCCGCAATTTCAGATATAAGCCGTTTGTTACCCTTAGATACAGCAGGTGGATGTAGTTTAGCAAACACTTAAACACTTAAACACTTAACTAGACAATAGTGGTACATGTATTTGTAAAGTATGCATAATATATTGATGGACCTGTGCCCAGAAATCCGCAACCATAGGGCATGTCCAAAGACAGTGATATAGATCCACTTCAGGGGAGCCACACTTATAGCAATTCGCATTATCAGATTGCCCAATTAAAAATGTAAATTTGGGGGTATAGTAAACCTGTTGTAGAATTTTGTAATTCATCTCAGAATATGAAGTAGATATTAGTTGTTTATTAATGCATTAATAGCTGATACCAGCTGGAAAAGAGTAATATCTGGGAAACCATTTAGTTAAACCACCTGTGATGCTATCTAATTCTATAATAGATCTGATGTTAGAATAAATCCAAGAGGAGGAGTATGGTTCAGTAGGCCTAAGTCTTAAAGCACCATCCTGTTTGCATTGTTTATCCTTCACAGACTGTGAATGAAGAATTTTAGAAATATAACTTTGAACTTGCAAGAAGGGAAAGAATGATATACATACACATTGGGGAAACTTATCTTGTAATTGAGCAATTTTGAGAGACTGGAATGAGCTAACATCCAAACAATTGGTACAAATATTTTAAACCCTGGAGAGACAAGTACCTGATATATTGAGATGACTGACCTCCAGCAAACATTGGATTACCCACTAATGGCATGAAAAGATAAATGAAAGAAGACCGTTTCAAAAGAGAACGAATCTGTCTCCAAGCATTACATGTGAAATCCATCGGGGCATCCTGACCTGAAATGATAGAATTATATAAAGAGGCCAGGTAAGGAGTTACTAAAAGTTTATAATAATCAGCACTCAAACCATCTGGGCCATTGTGGGTGGTGACAGGGGAAGGAAAAGGGAAACGCGGGTGTGGCTATGCGAACGCAGGCGTGTTTTAACACCATTATAAGGGTGTGCATAATTAAGACGCAGCGTCAGCATACACGTCATACGAGTGAAATAAAGCCAGCAGCACTCGCAGTGCTTGAGGTAGCCCAGGGTCTACCTCAAGCACTACGTGCTGGTTCGATGTCGCCCGATGGTACCAATGTTTTCATACACTACCTGGAAATGACGTCTGAAAGTGGGTGTCTTTACTCCTGGCTGGTGGGTGTCTAACTTCACCTGGCGCACACATTTTCAGACACAGGAGGCGTCTTCACCACTTGTGCAAAGACGCTAATTAGAGGCAATTGTCCCAACTTAAGTACCCCAAACAGTTTTATTAGGACTAATCGGGCAGTTCTACATTAATCCCCAATGTTTCCGCATCTTTTGGAGGGTTCAGGCTGATTTCTCAGATTCTGACACCACTTTCCGCCTGTTCTGACTTCGCGTGTCGCCATTTTCGTGTCTTTTGGAACTGAATACGGTGAATAGCAGGGACACGCACGATAAATTTCCGTGGCCAAAAGACGTGATGTAGGTGAAAAGTCCGGCAGGCGGAACTTTATCACGGGTGCGAAACTAATTGAATACCGCCCTAAATTTGCATTGCGAATTGAAAAAATAAAGCTCTGCGAATCCCGTCCTCACACTTCTCCCTGTATTTTTCCCAAAAAATACAGGGAGACTGTGTCTACGCATGCGCCGTCGCCTATCACAACCACACCTTGGTTTACACATACCTCCGGTGATTGGTGCTCTGGTGAGGTCCTCTGGGGCTACGGTCAGCTAGTCTCCAGGTTTCTGTACTGTGACCCTGGTCAGCTGTTCTATGAAGCATCTAACTGGGATCACAGTGTAGGAGCTGGGAGACCAGCTGACTGGAGCCCCAGTGGACATCACCGGAGCACCGGTCCTTGGAACCAGGTAAGTGTTTTTGTTTTTAAACTAAAAATAATGTGCAACTAAAATAATGTGAAAAGGGTGTGAAAACACCCTTTATTACTTTATTTTAGTAAAAATAACGTTAAGACATAGGCCCTCAAGAGTGATACTACATTATGCTTAACTCAGCATTCCTGGCTTACCAGCCTTACTATTCTTCCAAATCTGACTCCAACTCTCCACTTTTAAGGATGATGAAAGGGTCACAACCTTCAGACCTTCTAAAGTGAACCCCAAACCTCCAAATGGGGGTTCATTAGATTCCAAGCCTCCGAATCCACAAATTTCTGCAAATTGTGACAACTTCAAATGTTATTTTTCTGTTGCAGTTACCTGTGTGACCCACTGCTCCAGTGCATGTGAAGGGAATTCAAATTGGCCATCAGTGGTGATAATTGGAAGTGCTCTATTCTAAGCCAGTGGAGCACAACTGAATTAGCTATTGGGTTCTCCAGAGATATGCAAAAGGTTCTATTGGAACCTGATTCATTTGAGTTCCCAGAGCAATAGTAAGCTGAAATTTGGAGTCTGAGGACAATTTTACAGTGACACTTCTGTTACTATATATAAAAGATTGAGCGGCGCTGTTCAAGAACACCAGAGACTTAAAATAGCACTAAATGCAATTCCAACCATTCTTACTCACTGTGACAGGACATAGGTCTTCCACAGGTAAAGAATAGGTTATGTCCTCATGTGGGCTGACAGGCCCATATCTTCCTCACATACAGTAGCTAGAGGGCATATGTCCTTTGTAAAACATGACAACACAGTATGAACAGGTGTGCTAGGAGGAGAGAGTATCTGTGTTGGACTTCTGTAAAACCTCTGGATACAACATCAGAATATAACAGCCTAGTGCTGCTAAGAGAGCCTGGAGATCCCGACTCCTGATGCATCCGATTGTTCTTTATTGCTTTACATCTTTTACTATATTACTCTTCTTGGCACCAGATCATAAAGGTCATATGCTTGTAATTTCCTGTTTCATCAGTCCTGACTTGCAACACTTACCCAGGAACAGTAAATGTCTTCTAGATACAATAGCAGAAAGGTATTATCTGTACTACGCAATGCTTGTATGAAATGAAATTAGAGTTTCCAATACATACCTGCTTTTTACTGCTCCCCTCCAGGTGCTACTGGAGTGGGAGTTTCATACTGTCAATATGATGATGGTGGGGATGGGAGGGGGGGGGTGTGGTCAATGCATCATCTCACAGCTGCCGCCAAAGTTTAATAACCATGAATCGTGTCATGACAACCCCAGCATACTCAATTCACTAGAAAGTGGGCATGATCTGAGGGTGGGCTGTTCTCCTGGGTGTGTGGAGGACCTCACTGAAATTCAAGACATGCTTGCCTACCTATCATGCCCCCCCACACCATCCACTTGCGCTGTGTCATGCCCCACCACCACCCACTCGATTCCATTACCCCCTCCACACACACATCGCTGACAGGGCTATCTCGTCTTGTAGGGGGAGAAATGAAAAGCTTCCAGCCATAATAGAAGAGTCTCCCAGGCATTCTGGGAGAGGAGACAAGCATAGCAATCGCAATTCACTTTTATAGGCTCCATACATCAGAGATGGAACGCTGCGATCCTGCGATCGGATCCGCCGATCCGAAATGCCAACCGACAGACATCGATGTTCTGCGATCGTCGCAGGATCGGTGATATTCTACATGTTAAATTTCACCGATCTTCCAATCCCGACAATTTTTTGATCCACCGATCCGCCATCTCTGGTGCGTCAATCCGTTGCTGATGTATGGGGGCCTTATGTTATGCGGAGTGAGCGTATCTCATTGTGCCCTCTGCTGACAAAGTTCTAAAACAGCCATAAGACCATTATATGGGGGAACTTTCAGTCCATATTTTCAAGATTTTGCACAACAATGTTACTTAGGTAATAGTTAAATAGATGACACCAAAGTTTATCTTCCTGCCATTTGTGTAAAAAAATATAATGTATTATAAAACTTAAAACCACTAAAGAGTTCTGGTCAATTATGATGCTTTGTACTAGAACATCATATAGCTTAAGGACCCAATGATAACAAATAATGTTGTCTTAAGGCAGACATCCACTTGCAGACCAAATAACGACTGCACGATTACGACATTGTAATCGTGCAGGCATTTGTCAGTCTGTGATGTGCCTACACTGAACGAGCAGTCTTTCCGTGTAGGCACAATCAACCATCTGCAAACCTGCTGAACCTGACGTTACCGTCAGGTTGTCCAGCATGTTTACTGGATGATAGATGTCTAAACGACCAGCGGGAGCGCGAATCACTGGTTGTTTTAGACATTTTTCTTATCGATTTGCAAACGATTTATGAACGATTGAGCGATATCGTTATCGTTCAATCGCTCAATTTAATCGTCTAGTGGATGGGCACCTTTAGAGTAACAACTATATAAAATATTTTGAAAGTCTATGCCTAAATTAAGCTATTGTCAAAAATAGTTCACATTGAAACTGTGAAATAATTTTTTTTTTCCCCAGTAATGGTAATAATGTATTATTATCCCTAAATACATAACAATATAATAATTAAATGCTTACTTAGTAATAATAAAACCAACTGGTCTATGCTTAGGCAAAAAAATATGGTTTCAATAAATTGAAACATAATACTCATTCCACATTCTTCATTAAGAATAAACTGAATGTAGGGTGTCCCTATTTTTAGAAGAACTTTAGTTTTGTAATAATGAATACAAATATTAAACCTTCCGTTTGCATCCTTGAAAAATAAAATTAGAAAATAAGTGTGTATTGTAATATAAATTATTATGGTTTAAATGTGTCTAGGGTTTGTGGCTTTTAAAAAAAAAAGTTCAAAAGAAATAAAAAAAAATTGTACTCATATCACGCAAACCCATGTTGCTTAAATTTAGGTAGAATAATCAGGTGTACACACACTCTTCGCTCCCGCACACAAGCTGAAGTAACAAAATCTAATTAATAGCACCCTGTTATCTTCAAAATGACATGTTACAGACTGTCAAGTCTGCAGAGATGTTGGGGTATATTTACTGAAGTGCAGGTTTTTAGAAGTGGAGATGTTGCCCATAGCAACCAATCAGATACTAGCTATTATCTTCTATAAAGTGCTAGATAAATGTTAAGTAGAATCTGATTGGTTGCTATGGGCAACATCTCCACTTCTAAAAACTTTAGTACATATACCCAGAATGAGGAAGCTTGGTTAAACAATATATAGAAAAAACTAAAACTTGGAATATTTAATTAGCAAAATGACTTTTGTAAAAACAGTTTCTGCTAGTGGTAATAGCTTCCTAAATCAAGCAGAATATCTTTTCACGAGTGAGGCATACGGTAATTTTACAGCGCTGAAAAGGAAAAAGTATGAAAGTGAAAATAAGTTGTTTTTCTGTGTGTCAAGTCCCGAAGCTGTAAAATTGCACCATCGTGGGGATTGAAAGTTAATACCAGGTTAGTATATAGTATACACTTTGAGTCATTGTTCATGATCATTTAACAAAAAATTGTAAATGAAAGATTTTATGGAGTTATGCAATTTATGTGTAAGTAGAGGTACTTTGTATGTTAATGAAATTTAAAATCTTATCTTATTATACTCCAGAGTTATCAAAAAGGACTAGAAATGAAAGAAAACAAATTAGATTATCATATGGCCAAAAAAACAAGTTGCAGCATGTTGCAGAATTTGAAATAAAAAATGTGTTAAATTTAGGATATGCTTTTTGCTATAATTTCAGTTAAAAAAACAACATATATTTTTGTTACCAATTATGTAAGGCTTATGTTTGTTTGTTTTTTTTCCAGTAAATTAATGAGGTGAAGAAGCAGAATGATGAGGTTGATCAGACCCATCTTTTCTTTCCACCTTTGCTAGGGAGACTCCCCTTTTTGTTCTTGTCTCCTCTATACAGGGCCGGACTGGGACTAAAAATAGGCCCTGGCATTTTAAGAGCACACTTTGCGTTAGCATCATGCTCCTGGCATAGACCCCTCCCCTTACTATTCCTGACCCCTCCCATTTCTTAGTCTATGCTCCTACAAATATAATTAATATTAGAACAACATACAAGTACACATACAACAGAGCACATCCTGCAGGGGATTCAAACATGTGCCATAGTCAAAAATTTGGTATCGTGTTGGTTCTGTTAAGCTGTGTACACACCTATAGATATATCTATCCCATCCATGTGGTGGGAAGGAAAATCTGGGAATGTATGGGATCAATAACAGAAATTTGCTCTCAGATGCTGGAAAATGGACCAGATAATGCTCAAAATAAGCAGAAGGGAGTCAGCAATCAAGTGTTAGATGCCCTTATGAGGAGTAAGGAGCAGAAGAAAATATTAGGAGTAGCACATGAGGAAACAGGGCCCTGCTCATGAGAGCTTACAATCTAAAGAAATTACACCACACAGTAGTGCCCCTTCATCACAATACACCGCACAGTAGTATCCCTTATTCACATTACGTCACACAGTAGTGCCCCATAGTCACGTAACATCACACAGTAGTGTCCCTTAGTCACATTACACCATATGGTAGTGTCCCTTCATCACACTACACTGCACAGTAGTGTCCCTTATTCACATTAAGTCACATGGTAGTGCCTTTTTTCATGTTACATCAGTGTCCCTTTTTCATGTTACGTCACACAGTAGTGTCTCTTATTCACATTACACCACACAGAGCCCATTCACGTTATGCCACTCAGTAGTAGTGCCCCTTATACATTATGCTACACAGTAATGCCCCTTATACATTATGACACACAAAATAATGCCCCTTATAACACACTATGCCACACACAGTAATACTCTGGCGTCCGCAGATGGTGTCTGTCAGCAGATCATGAGGTGTCTGAAGATGGCGTCCAGTCCATCCAGTCAGCTTCCCGCCCACCCCTGCCGCGCTATTCATCCCTGGGCCGGCTTCATCATGACATCAACCGCACGTGACACTTCAGTGACTCCACCCTGACCTCAGCACGGTGCTGCTGGGCAGTTCTGCGGGCAGCTCACAGGAGCTATCAAAATGCCATCCATTCCTACCAGATTACTCCCGGGCCCCTCCCGCACCGCACATGTCATCCCCGACCATGTAATAACGTCATTATGCGGCCTGTATGTAATGACTTCACTACATAACGACGTGGCCACACTCAGTGCCGGCCCGAGGGTAATTTTTTTGGTAAGCGAATATTAATGTTCCTTAATGGAATAAACATTATACACAGATAAAGATAAATGAGGCCTATTTATTATTACAAATTATAGTACAAAGCATGGAAAATCATGTAAAAAATTATTATCCCTGCTGCGATGTGCTCCTCGATTGAGATAAACACTATATAGTGCATCAACCATATACAGTAGATTTTATAAAAACAACAAATAAAACATGAAAATTTGCACATAAAATCTAAATATTATAAACAATATTTGTATACAACTATTATTACAATATGGATCTGCAGGTGTGAAATAGCAACATACTAAAAGGAATAGAGGGAGACAGAAAAGAGAGAGGAAAGGAGGGAGCCAGGAGAAAAAGAGAGGGAGGAGGAATTTGGGGAGCAGGGGAGAGAGAAAAGGAAAGATGGGATCCAACATAGGAGAATGAGAGAAAGCAGGCAGAGAGAGAGAGAAGGAAACGGGAGAGCCGAGAGAGAGAGAAGGAAACGGGAGAGAGAGAGAGGGAAATGGGGAGAGAGAGAGAGAGAGAGGGAAACTGGAGAGGAGAGAGAGGGAAACGGGAGAGGAGAGAGAGAGAGAGAAGGAAACAGGAGAGCCGAGAGAGAGAGAAGGAAACGGGAGATCCGAGAGAGAGAGAGAGAGAGAAGGAAACGGGAGAGAGAGAGAGAGAGAAGGAAACGGGAGATCCGAGAGAGAGAGAGAAGGAAACAGGAGAGGAGAGAGAGAGAAGGAAACAGGAGAGGAGAGAGGGCAGACAGAGAGAGAGAGAGAAGGAAACGGGAGAGGAGAGAGAGATAGAAGGAAACGGGAGAGCCGAGAGAGAGAAGGAAACGGGAGAGGAGAGAGAGAGAGAGAAGGAAACAGAAGAGGAGAGAGAGAGAGCAGACAGAGAGAGAGAAGGAAACGGGAGAGGAGAGAGAGAGAGAAGGAAACGGGAGAGCCGAGAGAGAGAGAAGGAAACGGGAGAGTCGAGAGAGAGAGAAGGAAACGGGAGAGCCGAGAGAGAGAGAGAGAAGGAAATGGGAGAGCCGAGAGAGAGAGAGAGAGATATGGTAATGGGAGAGAGAGAGAGAGAGAAGGAAACGGGAGAGGAGAGAGAGAGAAGGAAACGGGAGAGCCGAGAGAGGGAGAGAGAAGGAAACGGGAGAGCCGAGAGAGAGAGAGAGAAGGAAACGGGAGAGCCGACAGGGAGAGAGAGAGAGAGAGAGAAGGAAACGGGAGAGCCGAGAGAGAGAGAGAAGGAAACAGGAGAGGAGAGAGAGCCGACAGAGAGAGAAGGAAATGGGAGAACCGAGAGAGAGAGAGAGAGAGACAGAAGGAAATGGGAGAGGAGAGAGAGAGAAGGAAATGAGAGAGGAGAGAGAGAAGGAAACAGGAGAGGAGAGAGAGAAGGAAACGGGAGAGGAGAGAGAGAGAGTAGGAAACGTGAGAGGAGAGAGAGAGAGAGAGAAGGAAACAGGAGAGGAGAGAGAGAGAAGGAAATGGGAGTGGAGAGAGAGAGAGTAGGAAACGTGAGAGGAGAGAGAGAGAGAGAGAGAAGGAAATGGGAGAGGGGAGAGAGAGAGAGAAGGAAACGGGAGAGGAGAGAGAGAGAGAGAAGGAAACGGGAGAGGAGAGAGAGAGAGAAATGGGAGGGCCGAGAGAGAGAGAGAGAGAGAGAAGGAAACGGGAGAGAAGAGAGAGAGAGAGAAGGAAACGGGAGAGCAGAGAGAGAGACAGAGAGAGAGAAGGAAATGGGAGAGCCGAGAGAGAGAGGAGGAAACGGGAGAGCTGAGAGAGAGAGAAGGAAACGAGAGAGAGAGAAGGAAACGGGAGAGCCGAGAGAGAGAGAAGGAAACGGGAGAGCCGAGAGAGTCAGAGAGAAGGAAACGGGAGAGCCGAGAGAGAGAGAGTAGGAAACGGGAGAGCCGAGAGAGAGAGCAGACAGAGAGAAGGAAACGGGAGAGCCGAGAGAGTGAAGGAAACGGGAGAGAGAGAGAGAGAAGGAAACGGGAGAGGAGAGAGAGAGAGAGTAGACAGAGAGAGAGAGAAGGAAATGGGAGAGAGAGAGAGAAGGAAATGGGAGAGGAGAGAGAGAGAGCAGACAGAGAGAGAGAGAGAGAAGGAAACGGGAGAGCCGAGAGAGAGAGAGATGGAAACGGGAGAGCCGAGAGAGCAGACAGAGAGAGAGAGAAGAAAACGGGAGAGCCGAGAGAGAGAGAAGGAAACGGGAGAGGAGAGAGAGGGAAACGGGGGAGAGAGAGAGAGAGGGAAACTGGAGAGGAGAGAGAAGGAAACGGGAGAGCCGAGAGAGAGAGAAGGAAACGGGAGATCCGAGAGAGAGAGAGAGAGAGAGAGAGAAGGAAACGGGAGAGAGAGAGAGAGAGAAGGAAACGGGAGATCCGAGAGAGAGAGAGAAGGAAACAGGAGAGGAGAGAGAGAGAAGGAAACAGGAGAGGAGAGAGGGCAGACAGAGAGAGAGAGAAGGAAACGGGAGAGGAGAGAGAGAGATAGAGAGAAGGAAACGGGAGAGCCGAGAGAGAGAAGGAAATGGGAGAGGAGAGAGAGAGAGAGAAGGAAACAGAAGAGGAGAGAGAGAGAGCAGACAGAGAGAGAGAAGGAAACGGGAGAGGAGAGAGAGAGAGAAGGAAACGGGAGAGCCGAGAGAGAGAGAAGGAAACGGGAGAGTCGAGAGAGAGAGAAGGAAACGGGAGAGCCGAGAGAGAGAGAGAAGGAAATGGGAGAGCCGAGAGAGAGAGAGAGATGGTAACGGGAGAGAGAGAGAGAGAGAGAAGGAAACGAGAGAGGAGAGAGAGAGAAGGAAACGGGAGAGCCGAGAGAGGGAGAGAGAAGGAAACGGGAGAGCCGAGAGAGAGAGAGAGAAGGAAACGGGAGAGCCGACAGGGAGAGATAGAGAGAGAGAGAAGGAAACGGGAGAGCCGAGAGAGAGAGAGAAGGAAACAGGAGAGGAGAGAGAGCCGACAGAGAGAGAAGGAAATGGGAGAACCGAGAGAGAGAGAGAGAGACAGAAGGAAATGGGAGAGGAGAGAGAGAGAAGGAAATGAGAGAGGAGAGAGAGAAGGAAACAGGAGAGGAGAGAGAGAGAAGGAAACGGGAGAGGAGAGAGAGAGAGTAGGAAACGTGAGAGGAGAGAGAGAGAGAGAGAAGGAAACAGGAGAGGAGAGAGAGAGAGAAGGAAATGGGAGTGGAGAGAGAGAGAGTAGGAAACGTGAGAGGAGAGAGAGAGAGAGAGAGAGAAGGAAATGGGAGAGGGGAGAGAGAGAGAGAAGGAAACGGGAGAGGAGAGAGAGAAGGAAACAGGAGAGGAGAGAGAGTGAGAGAAGGAAACGGGAGAGGAGAGAGAGAGAGAAATGGGAGGGCCGAGAGAGAGAGAGAGAAGGAAACGGGAGAGAAGAGAGAGAGAGAGAGAAGGAAACGGGAGAGCAGAGAGAGAGACAGAGAGAGAGAAGGAAATGGGAGAGCCGAGAGAGAGAGGAGGAAACGGGAGAGCTGAGAGAGAGAGAAGGAAACGAGAGAGAGAAAAGGAAACGGGAGAGCCGAGAGAGAGAGAGAGAGAGAGAGAGAAGGAAACGGGAGAACCGAGAGAGTCAGAGAGAAGGAAAAGGGAGAGCCAAGAGAGAGAGAGTAGGAAACGGGAGAGCCGAGAGAGAGAGAGAAGGAAACGGGAGAGCCGAGAGAGAGAGAGATGGAAACGGGAGAGCCGAGAGAGCAGACAGAGAGAGAGAGAAGAAAACGGGAGAGCCGAGAGAGAGAGAAGGAAACGGGAGAGGAGAGAGAGGGAAACGGGGGAGAGAGAGAGAGAGGGAAACTGGAGAGGAGAGAGAGGGAAACGGGAGAGGAGAGAGAGAGAGAGAAGGAAACGGGAGAGCCGAGAGAGAGAGAAGGAAACGGGAGATCCGAGAGAGAGAGAGAGAGAGAGAGAAGGAAACGGGAGAGAGAGAGAAGGAAACGGGAGATCCGAGAGAGAGAGAGAAGGAAACAGGAGAGGAGAGAGAGAGAAGGAAACAGGAGAGGAGAGAGGGCAGACAGAGAGAGAGAGAGAAGGAAACGGGAGAGGAGAGAGAGAGAGATAGAGAGAAGGAAACGGGAGAGCCGAGAGAGAGAAGGAAACGGGAGAGGAGAGAGAGAGAGAGAAGGAAACAGAAGAGGAGAGAGAGAGAGCAGACAGAGAGAGAGAAGGAAACGGGAGAGGAGAGAGAGAGAGAAGGAAACGGGAGAGCCGAGAGAGAGAGAAGGAAACGGGAGAGTCGAGAGAGAGAAGGAAACGGGAGAGCCGAGAGAGAGAGAGAGAGAGAAGGAAATGGGAGAGCCGAGAGAGAGAGAGAGATGGTAACGGGAGAGAGAGAGAGAAAAGGAAACGGGAGAGGAGAGAGAGAGAAGGAAACGGGAGAGCCGAGAGAGGGAGAGAGAAGGAAACGGGAGAGCCGAGAGAGAGAGAAGGAAACGGGACAGCCGACAGGGAGAGATAGAGAGAGAGAGAAGGAAACGGGAGAGCCGAGAGAGAGAGAGACGGAAACAGGAGAGGAGAGAGAGCCGACAGAGAGAGAAGGAAATGGGAGAACCGAGAGAGAGAGAGCGAGACAGAAGGAAATGGGAGAGGAGAGAGAGAGAAGGAAATGCGAGAGGAGAGAGAGAAGGAAACAGGAGAGGAGAGAGAGAGAAGGAAACGGGAGAGGAGAGAGAGAGAGTAGGAAACGTGAGAGGAGAGAGAGAGAGAGAGAAGGAAACAGGAGAGGAGAGAGAGAGAGAAGGAAATGGGAGTGGAGAGAGAGTAGGAAACGTGAGAGGAGAGAGAGAGAGAGAGAGAAGGAAATGGGAGAGGGGAGAGAGAGAGAGAAGGAAACGGGAGAGGAGAGAGAGAAGGAAACGGGAGAGGAGAGAGAGTGAGAGAAGGAAACGGGAGAGGAGAGAGAGAGAGAAATGGGAGGGCCGAGAGAGAGAGAGAGAAGGAAACGGGAGAGAAGAGAGAGAGAGAGAGAAGGAAACGGGAGAGCAGAGAGAGAGACAGAGAGAGAGAAGGAAATGGGAGAGCCGAGAGAGAGAGGAGGAAACGGGAGAGCTGAGAGAGAGAGAAGGAAACGAGAGAGAGAAAAGGAAACGGGAGAGCCGAGAGACAGAGAGAGAGAGAAGGAAACGGGAGAGCCGAGAGAGTCAGAGAGAAGGAAAAGGGAGAGCCAAGAGAGAGAGAGTAGGAAACGGGAGAGCCGAGAGAGAGAGAGAAGGAAACGGGAGAGCCGAGAGAGAGAAGGAAACGGGAGAGGAGAGTGAGAGAGAGAGAGAGAAGGACACAGGAGAGCCGAGAGAGAGAGAGACAGAAACGGGAGAGCAGAGAGAGAGAAGGAAAAGGGAGAGCCGTGAGAGAGAGAGGAGGAAATGGGAGAGCTGAGAGAGAGAGAAGGAAACGGGAGAGGAGAGAGAGAGAGAAGGAAACGGGAGAGCTGAGAGAGAGAGAGAGAGGGAAACGGGAGAGCTGAAAGAGAGAGAAGGAAACGGGAGAGCCGAGAGAGAGAGAGAGAGAGAGAAGGATACGGGAAAGCCGAGAGAGAGAGAGAAGGAAACGGGAGAGCCGAGAGAGAGAGAGAGAAAGAAATGGGAGAGCCGAGAGAGAGAGAAAGAAACGGGGATGCAGGGAGAGACATAGGAGAAAGAGGGTAAGCTGAGAGAAGGAATAGGGGAAGCCGGGAGAGAGCTCGGAGGAATAGGGGAAGCCGGGAGAGAGTGGAGGAATAGGGGAAGCCGGGAGAGAGAGCGGAGGAATAGGGGAAGCCGGGAGAGAGAGAGGAGTAATAGGGGAAGCCGGGAGAGAGAGAGAGAGAGAGAGAGAGAGAAGGAAACGGGAGAGGAGAGAGAGGGAGAAGGAAACGGGAGAGCCGAGAGAGAGAAGGAAATGGGAGAGCCGAGAGAGAGAGTACGAGAGAAGGAAACGGGAGGTCCGAGAGAGAGAGAGAGAGAGGAGGAAATGGGAGAGCCGAGAGAGAGAAGGAAACGGGAGAGCCGAGAGAGAGAGAGAGAGAAGGAAACGGGAGAGCAGAGAGAGAAGGAAACGGGAGAGCCGAGAGAGAGAGAGAGAGAGAGAGAGAGAGAGGGAAACGGAAGAGCTGAGAGAGAGAGAGAGAAGGAAACGGGAGAGCCGAGAGAGAGAGAGAGAGAGAGAGAGAAGGAAACGGGAGAGCCGAGAGAGAGAGAAAGAAGGAAACGGGAGAGCCGAGAGAGAGAGAGAGAGAGAGAGAAGGAAATGGGAGAGCCGAGAGAGAGAAGGAAAAGGGAGAGCCGAGAGAGAGGAGGAAACGGGAGAGCTGAGAGAGAGAAGGAAACGTGAGAGCCGAGAGAGAGAGAGAGAGAGAGAGAGAAGGAAATGGGAGAGTCGAGAGAGAGAGAGAAGGAAACGGGAGAGCCGAGAGAGAGAGAAGGAAACGGGAGAGCCGAGAGAGAGAGAGAAGGAAATGGGAGAGCCGAGAGAGAGAGTACGAGAGAAGGAAACGGGAGGTCCAAGAGAGAGAGAGAGAGAGGAGGAAATGGGAGAGCCGAGAGAGAGAAGGAAACGGGAGAGCAGAGAGAGAAGGAAACGGGAGAGCCGAGAGAGAGAGAGAGAGAGAGAGAGGGAAACGGAAGAGCTGAGAGAGAGAGAGAAGGAAACGGGAGAGCCGAGAGAGAGAGAGAGAGAGAAGGAAACGGGAGAGCCGAGAGAGAGAGAGAGAAGGAAACGGGAGAGCCGAGAGAGAGAGAGAGAGAGAGAAGGAAACGGGAGAGCCGAGAGAGAGAAGGAAACGGGAGAGCCGAGAGAGATGAGGAAACGGGAGAGCTGAGAGAGAGAAGGAAACGTGAGAGCCGAGAGAGAGAGAGAGAGAAGGAAACGGGAGAGTCGAGAGAGAGAGAGAAGGAAACGGGAGAGCCGAGAGAGAGAGAAGGAAACGGGAGAGCCGAGAGAGAGAGAGAGAGAGAGAAGGAAACGGGAGAGCCGAGAGAGAGAGAAGGAAACGGGAGAGACGAGAGAGAGAGAAACGGGAGAGCCGAGAGAGAGAGAAACGGGAGAGCCGAGAGAGAGAGAGAGAGAGAGAGAGAGAAGGAAACAGGAGAGGAGAGAGAGAGAGAGAAAGAATAGGGAGAGCCCTGAGAGAGGGGAGGAATAGGGAGAGCCCCAAGAGAGCGAGAGAAGTAAGAGAGAGAGAGAGAGAGAATAGGGAGAGCCCCAAGAAAGAGGATAAATAGGGAGAGCCCCGAGGAGACATAGGAGAAAAAGGGGAAGGAGAGACTTAGGAGAAAAAGGGGAAGCCGGGAGAAAGAGAGAAGGAATAGGGGAAGCCGGGAGAGACATAGGAGAAAGAGGGTAAGCTGAGAGAGAAGGAATAGGGGAAGCCGGGAGAGAGCGCGGAGGAATAGGGGAAGCCGGGAGAGAGAGCGGAGGAATAGGGGAAGCCGGGAGAGAGAGCGGAGGAATAGGGGAAGCCGGGAGAGAGAGCGGAGGAATAGGGGAAGCCGGGAGAGAGAGAGGAGGAATAGGGGAAGCCGGGAGAGCGGAGGAATAGGAGAAGCCAGGAGAGAGAGTGGAGGAATAGGGGAAGCCGGGAGAGAGAGCGGAGGAATAGGGGAAGCCGGGAGAGAGAGTGGAGGAATAGGGGAAGCCGGGAGAGAGCAAGAAGGAATAGGGGGAAACGAGAGAGAAGAAAAAAAAAAAATATATATATATATATGACTATGAGGGAAGCCGGGAGAGACATAGGAGAAAGAGGGGGACCCGCTAGAGAGAGAGAGGAGGAATAGGGGGGAGATGGGAAATAGAGGGTAGGAATAAGGGAGACAGGATGAATAAGGGCAGACGGCAGAGTTTAGGTATAGGGGGAGATGAGAGGAGAATAGGGGAAACAGAAAAGAGAGAGAGAGAGAGAAGAAATCAGGGGAGATGGAAGCAAGAGTAAGAGGAGGAGGAGAAATTAGGTGAGATGAGAGAGAGAAGGAAACTAATGGGGGAGATGGTAGAGCCAGAGAGAGATACCTCATGTAATTTTGGAGTGTGCAGAGAAAGTTTTAAACGGTCCCCATATGCAGTCCTCTGTGAAGCTGCGTCCTGCTGCACTTCTGTCGCTGATGCCTTGGTTTAATAAGCTCTACCATTTCTTTAACGGCATTATAACACGGCATCTCTGAATGGTGTGCTCTTCGTCTCAGCTCCTCGTGCGGCTCCACCAGCTCCCGACCAGCAGACTGTCAATATAGCACGCCGCTCACCCTCCCGCCCAGATTGACAATGCCCCCATTGCCAAGGGCTTGGATGCTGGCTGCATCATGATGCAATGACGTGGCCGCGCATTAGTGAAATTCCTTGCTGAGCATGGCGACGCCCGGGAGGTTGTACTGCCGGGTAAGTCTGCGCTCAGCCAAACCGGCCCATTTGGCCATCGGCCCTTCTGGCATTTGCCAGAAGTGCCCGATGGCCATTCCAGCCCTGCCTCTGTAGATATTAGTGGCAAATAGTCAGCCTCTACATGAGAGGCTGCATCATGTTGTCCAGGCCATTCACTTAAATTCTGTACAGCATCTGTTCAGAATTTTAAAAAAAGTGACTTTTAGAGGAGATCAGAAACCGGGTTTATAAAGGAGATGTTTCTGCTTTATTTGTTTTTTACCATCACATCAGTTACAGCCATTATGAAGACAGGCATTTAATGGCTTGTGAAACCAGTTTAGCAGGTAATAGTTAATTAAAATACACATGCAGCAATGTAAACAGTTGTATATTGCACAATGATACACAGACAATTTCCTAAAATATGATAGTTCCATAATTCACCACATGATTGTATAATAAGGAAGACCAGATATTATTGAGCCCCAGTGACAGAACAATTTCTGGGCCTCAACAAACGAAGACAGATGTTTCCATTATAATATTCACACTTTTTTTAAATCAGGAAGGTCAATTTTTTTCTTATTACAAACAGTACCATAAGTAATACAAATGACTAGAAAATCCCCTGGCTGAAATAGAGGAATATTGTGGTAACAACTTTTTTGGCCAAAAGACAAATGGCACAAAATGCTGCGTGTCCCCCATAATATCGCATTACCAGGGGTGGGCTGGGCTAGGTGAGACTGTCTCCCCCAGCACCATAACAGGGCAGCAGTGCGCCCTGCACCAGTCCTGCCTCCTAAACCCATGACGGCACACCTAGGGGCTTGGGGTGCCGCCTGTGGGAAGTAGAGTAGTTGGATGCTCCGGGCAGCTCTGCAGGGTACACACCCCTAGTTAAGGCCCAGGTCTCCCATGCTGGTCTCACATTGGGCTGGATTGGGCCGGTCTTATAGTGAGCCACTCAGTTTTTTTTACACCAAATGTTTGTCATGTGCTAGGCCAGAACACTAGATGTCAATGCTTTAAATAATAAAAACGTATATTTCTTTTCTGAACCCATACAACCAGATGGACATTTTTATGCTCATAGCTTACTGAAATGGAGTAAAATCTAGTCTTCTGTTTCGTTGTACTAAAGCGCCTCCTTTGACAAATAGAGGGATTAATGAAACCCAAACAAATCAGAGTTCTGAAAGAGTGTATTCTGTTATATGGAGAAAATGACTTTGCTGGAGATATTATGCATAACTGAGGCTAAAGGGGCCTATCCATTAGCAAACCTGAAAGTCTGAACGTCTAAACGTTCAGACCTTCAGGTCGCCGAGGTGCGGTGCCCGCACTGAACGGCGTTCACTGAACGTCATTCAGTGCAGAGTCCGACCTCCTATCTCGGAACATGGGGAATCTGAC
The DNA here is from genome assembly GCA_031769625.1 of Taudactylus pleione. NCBI lineage: Eukaryota > Metazoa > Chordata > Amphibia > Anura > Myobatrachidae > Taudactylus > Taudactylus pleione. The sequence goes on from JAUIMM010000973.1 coordinate 391,935, forward strand.
GAGTGTCGTCAGGTTGACCAGCCGGATTGGCACTGCAGAGCAGCAAAAAATCACAGGGAAAATGGCAGCAGCACATGCGCAGAAAAGATGTCCCGTGAAAAGGGCGGGGGCACCATTTTCCTGGACACCCACGCATGTGCAGTAGATTCTGGAAAACAAGCTAGAATCTAGTGCGCTGACAGAGAGGAGGGGCCCCACACGGAGGCTGCACATGGGCCCCCTCTTCTCTTAAAGTGCCCCTGAGTGCACGCTAGTGTAGTTGTAAAACAGTATTGCCGTGGTAGAATTAAGATCCATCAAGACATGCTATAAAATTGACAACATTTATTCATCATCACTAATGGTCCCGTTACATGCATGATTTATGTCATGGGCCTATTCATTATTAGGGGCCCAACAGGACTCAGAAGAGGGGTTGCTGGTTCTAGGGACACAAGGAGGGCTGCTGGGGACATAGAAGGGGGACTGCTGGCAGTGGCAGATCCAGACTTTACTTTTAGGGGGGGCGGTTTAAGAATAATACTGACTCACATGTGCACCAACCCCCCCTGCAGACCCCCCCAGAGCAGCCAGAGCCGTAACTAGACTTTTTGGTGTCCCGTGCCAGTAAGAGCATTGCCCCCCTCCCCCCTATTTTTAAAATGGTGACATAAAATGCGCACATGAAAAAGGGGTATGGCCTCATGGGGAAGGAGCCAGGGAAGAGATAGGGGAGGCCACGAGATGTTGGGTATATAAGAAGAGGAAGCTACAAGTGAGAATGATAATAAACAGATATTTGACAGGCCCAAACAGCGCCCCCTGCCCTGCGGTGCCCTGTGGCATGGGACATGTCACACCACCCTACTTACGGCCCTGACCCACTCAGCATGTTACATTGTACATACACAGCAGTTTACTAGTAAAACACTCCCATGATCTAGACTATTGCATTATCTTTTATAGGAATACACATGGTAGGTTGTCTGATACAGAACCCCATGTGACAGGCGTTTGTCATGTGATTAACATGCAATGCAGACACATGAAAGAAGCAATATGCTGCAGACTCAGTTATATCTCACAGAACCCTAATGCTGCGTATACACGGTATGATTAAACAGGACTATATGAACGATAATGATATAGGGCCTGATTCAGAGCTGAATGCTCTGACCAGAGCGCTCGCTCTGAATCAGGGACTTCCTCCATGAAAATGGAGCGGCCTCCTGGACGCTCATATAGCTGTGGGTGACCACCCACAGCTATAGCGAGCGTCCATGATGATGGTCGCGATGGTCTTGACCATCACGACCATCGGGCTTGCGACGGAGACCCTGCGGTAGGGTTTCACTGCCGCAAGCCCTGGAGTGATTTTGGCTCTATCAGAGCCAAACTCACTCCCACTGACATCACTAGTGATGTCAGTGGGGCCGGCTTGAGACGGTAGGCGTTCCCATGGGAACGCCTCTGTCTGGCAGGCACGCCCCCGGCACGCCCACCAAAGGGGGCGTGCTGTCAATCAACATCGACAGCACGCCCCCTTTGGTGTGAGACCCGGAGCGATGGAAAGCCCGTCGTTCCCCGGGTCTCGCACATGCGCACGACGGAGCTCCTTCCGTCGTGCGCATGCGCAGTGGGGAACATCGACCCGCTTGCGAGCGTCCTGCCGCTCGCGAGCGGGTCTGAATGACCCCCATAGTTCATATTGTCCTGTTTCTGGCCCCCTCAAATGATGGTCGATGCACGGGCACAAATGGTCGATATAGATATCGATCATTGCCCGTGCATGCAGGCCAACATGGTCGATATCGACCGTGTTAGCCTGTTAACTATAGGGACTGGCGATCATTGATCACGGGTCGTTATGGTAGTTGAGGGGTTTCTGCATGTGCTGGATGTTCGATCCAGCACATGCAGGACGATCAGACAATGATCGTCTGATCATTGTCTGATAGTTAAGTCACTCCGTTTGTACGGAGCTTCACAATAGTGTCATTGGAAAGATGCTGACATCCATGTTACAGGCACTGCAGCCCTGCCCAAAGCAGACACAATTTATCACCTTTCCATAGCATGGCATTGCCATTAATGCCATTTTGTGGAATACATGATAAAATTACATACCTATAAAATCACCTAAAACTTGGTAGACAGGGCCATTCAGAGTTGGGAATAGGGGCCCTGATTGAGAGCCGTACGCTCTGACAGAGCGCTCGCTCTGAATCAGGGCCGCCCCTCTTACTTTTTGGAGCGGCCTCCTGGCCGCTCGCATAGCTGTGGGTGACCACCCACAGCTATAGCGAGCGGCCAAAATGATGGTCGCGATGGTCTTCACCATCGGGCTTGCGATGAGACTCTAAGGTAGGGTCTCGTCTGCCGCAAGCCCTGAAGTGCTTTTGGCTCTATCAGAGCCAAAAGCACTCCCACTGACATCACTAGTGATGTCAGTGGGGCCGGCCCCAGACGATAGGCGTTCCCATGGGAACGCCTCCGTCTGGGCAGCCATGCCCCTGGCACGCCCACCAAAGGGGGCGTGCTGTCAGTCACCATCGACAGCACGCCCCCTTTGGTGCGAGACCCATAACGACGGCTTGACCGTCATTCGGGTCTCGCGCATGCTCACGACAGAGCCTCCTCCGTCTTCGGCACTTGGGCAACATTGACCCGCTTGCGAGTGCTCAGCGCTCGGGAGCGGGTCTGAATCAGGCCCACAGTGAGATATCTCTCTCAACTGTGAACCTGAACAAACCATATTGCAATGCAAGGGGTGTAAATACATACATTTTTTTACATGTGGGATAAATACTGGCTGATTTTGCATGTAGCCCACAAATACTGCACAGCTTTATTATTACTCTACAATTTAGATGTCAGTTTGGAAACACTCCTCCCAAATCTAAATCTCTATGCACATTTTAAATCTGCCCCACTTGCAGTGCAGCATGGTTTCACCAAGATGATCAGTTGAGAGAGATATCTGGCTTGCACATGCGCAAGACCCAGATAGCGACGGGCACTCCGTCGCTCCGGGTCTCGCAACAAAGGGGGCGAGCTGTCGATGTTGAGTGACAGCTCGCCCCCTTTGGTGGGCGGGCCGGGGGGGGGTGGCTGCCCAAACAGAGGCGTTCCCATAAGAACGCCTGTCATTTGGGGGCGGCCCCACTGACATCACAAGTGTCAGTGGAGAGCTCTGTTAGAGCCGAAAGCTCTCTGGGGCTTGCGGCCATGAGACCCTACCACAAGGGTCTTGTCGCAAGCCCGATGGTCGCGATGGTCTTGACCATCGCGACCATCATCATGGCCGCTCGCTGTAGCTGTGGGTGGTCACCCACAGCTATGCGAGCGGCCAGGAGGCCGTTCCAAAAAAAAAAAAAAGCCCGGCCCTGATTCAGAGCGAGCGCTCTATCAGAGCAACCGGGTCTGAATCAGGGCCTCTGGGCCTGATTCAGAGCCGCTCGTAAGCGGCCGCTCGTTCGCTCCGAGCGATGTTCGCACAACTGCGCATGCATATGGGTTGTAATACGCATGCGCGAACCAGTCATTGCGGTCGGAAATCGTGTGCTCGCAAAATAGCGAATGCCTGCTAATTTGAGTGACAGAATGAGGCATTTGTGGGTGGTAACAGGGGAAGGTGCTTGAAAACGGGGAGTGGAGATCCGAACGCAGGCGTGCCAAATGGTCAAAACGGGCATTTTAAGGGTGTGCATAATTAACAAAGCAGCGTCATCGACCACGTCACTTGGTTGTCTTTTAGCCAGAACTGTTCGCATGATTGCAGTAGGAAAATCCAACCACAAGCACTGCGAGCAGTTCATACGCCTTTCGATGTACTCGATTAATCAAATAAATAGCGGAGATGACGTATGATGCGTCATAGTGAGCGCATGTTTCGTTCGCTCGTTCAGACATAGATGCGTCCACAGACCACAAAGAGCGAGCGCTTAATTTAAATAGCCAGCCCCTTTTTCTGAACGAGTGGCCGCAAATAGCGTCCGGCTCTGAATCAGGCCCTCTATTCCTAAAGGTGCATGCACACGTAACGATTTTGTAACCAACGATTTTCTGTCAGATTTTCTGTCAGATTTTCCCTTGAAAAAGTGAACGATTTTTTGAAGTGTAATAAACGATTTTTACAACGATGAATGAAAAGTGTTCCTTCCCTTAATGAAAATCATTATGTTGGACAGTCTGAAATGAAGTACAAACTACAAATGGGAGCGCGCTTGAACGATTTTCGTTCATCATTATAACTCAGAAACTGAACGATTTTTTGAATGATTGAACGATAACGACGTAGTTAACGACAAATCGTTCAGAAAATCGTTACGTGTGTATGCACCTTAAGTCTGATTCAGGCCCATAGACTGAAGCAAACTATATTTAGATTAGTAAAGTTACTGATTATGGGTCAAGGATAACTGCTACACTATACAACACACAGGTTACTACTCATCTCTTTTGCTATTACATTTGGCATAAAATGACAAACATTTGGTAAATCCCCATAGGCAGCAACATTCCAGTCTATTATGCAGTCACACAATATTAGCATGTCAGCGCTACGTACCTCAGTGCAACCCTGACACTGCAGTCTCCTTGACTGCCCATGATGCTTAATGAGTGCCCCTTCTACACCCCAGGAGCTCCCAGGCTGGGAAGGTGGTATCACTTGTAGTTTTTTTCATCCTAACCCTTCCCAGGGGCAGTTGGCTAACCTCCATGGCATTTTTTCCCCCCAAATAGGGTAGCAGCAGCAGATCTCCGAGCAGCAGAACAATAGGTATGACAGCCTTGACAAGACTCTCTGGCGGAGGAACCCGTCCCCATGCTGCTGCTGGTGTGCACAGTATGATACGGCGTGCCGGCTCCCTACTTCCTTCCCACACAGTGTTGGCTGCACTACAACAGAGGAGGGGAGGGGGCGGACCACACGGGGCAGGCAGCTGCTGCAGCACTGCCCGCTGTCATGTGTATTAGTAGCAGTGCGCCCGGCAGAAAAGGAGCCAGGAATACCGCTACTATTATACATTGCAACAGGAGGCAGATGAGAGGGGGTGATTGCTGGTGGACCGGCCGCCCTACCCAAGTTATGGCACTGCACTGCCCAGCTAAGCCTGTGAGGCTCATTGTAAATAAGCGGGCGGAGCTTCCGGGAATCTGGGCTGTGTGTACAGGGGGCGATCGCCCCCCCCCTTGATCTGCCACTGGCTGCTGGGGCTACAGGAGTGGGCTGCTGGGGCTGGCTTTGGATACAGAAGAGGGGCTGCTGGGGACATAGAAAGGGTGCTGCTTGGGATGGAGACACAGGGCCGGATCAAGGTCTGTTGTGGGGGCCCCTGGGGGAAAAGAAGGTGGGGGCCCATATATATATATATAGACACACACATATATACATATATATATATATATATATACACACACACACATATACTTTCTTTTGAAGCCTGGGACAGGTGGGGGGGGACTGCTCATAGAGTGTGCATGTGGAACTATCTGGCTCAGCATGTCACACTGCTACAATGTTTACTCAGTGAGAGTTAACTGCACCCTTCCTCATACACACATTAATACGTCTTTATACCAAACCCCGAATACTCACACATTACATATTCACACATAAGGCTTAATAAGCTTAAAAGTATATGATTTAAGTTGGTTCAGTTAGTTTAAATGCTGTGAAATAAAGATATTTGATAACTAAGGTTCTATACTTGTTAAGACAGCAGTGTTTGGGTTCGTACTGATGCATACTCTTTCAACAGAATTCCGGTACTATCGGTGTGGAGATCGCATCATGCATTCCCAACTTATGGACCGCAGAGACTACAAGCAACAAAATGTATATTTTAGGAACAACTGTTAGGATGTAGTATGGGGGCGGGGAGGGGAAAGACCCTCAGCTGTTAGAGGCAGGGAGAGTCTATTTGAACCAGCCTGTTAAATGCACTGTAACATATGCTTCTCCCCTGGGAACCAATGACATCAGCAACAAACTTCTCTATTGTCCGGTCTATTCTGGTGGGGTATAAACATGTGTGCTCAAATGCTGCGATTTTAGTCTTCTTGCTGAATGCTGATAGACGGAGGTTTTCTTTCTGAATGCCGGGATCTGGTCCAGAGCGCATGCGTATATATACTGTACTTGGGGTCTGTATAATTCCTTTGCGCTAAATTGTACACAGATCATAGCGTGTAACTGACTGTACTTTTACTTGAATAATACTTTGTGCTTCGGAACCACATGTTCTGAGTCTGGAGTCTCTATTAATTGTATGACTGCGTACGCAAATTAGCGTCATCCTTAGAGGTTTATAGGAAGGATTTTAGAAGGTACAGGCAGGAGTATATGTAGGTTAATTTTAATATTAACAATAAATATATATATAGACACAAATATGTACATATAGACACACACATATATATATATATAGTGATATCTTGGGGGTAATTAGCTTGGCAGAGGGTGGATTGGTGCAGTGTTTAGGTGCTTAATGAGGGTCCACACACGGCTTTCAAGTAAAATAAAGGAGATGGTGCTTTACTTCCAGCAGGGAAAAACAGGTACAACACAAAGGAACAGAAAATAATAAACAACCTAGCCCCTGTTCAGGGCATCTAACTCACTTCTTGAGCCCTCTCTAAGGTGGTGCAGCTAGTCTACCAACAAAGTCTCTGCCTGCTTCTTGCAGGTCTACCGCTGGCTCCGGCCTGGCTTGGCTTGGCTGCCACAGCTGCACAAATACAGTCAGTCCTGGTGGCCTTCCCTGTATCATACAGATATAGGCCCTGGCTTCCTCAGCCTGCAGCTTCACTGCTTTAATGTCACACAGTCTGAGAGTTTGTGGTCCCCCCTTGCCTCCTGCAAGGTCCAGACACAGGCGTCCTGGCCCCCAATGGCTTGCTCAGCTTCACCGGGCTCTCTGGCTGCCACAATCCCACATAGTCTGTTTCGCATGGCAGCCTGACTGGTCTGCCTTCTCATCAGCCCACACCTGAGCTCTATCCACAAGGCAGCCATTAGGCATCTTCCCATAATGCTTTTCTACTCTGTGTGGGCGGATCTCCCCTGCCCCACACAGAATCTGCTGCTCACCAGTGCCACCTCTGGTGATACTGCCACAATACACACATATATACAGTCAGGTGCATAAATATTGGGACATTGACAGAATTTTCATATTTTGGCCTCTATTCACCACCACAATGGCTTTGAAATGAAAGAAACAAGATGTGCTTTAACTGCAGACTTTCAGATTTAATTTGAGGGTAATTACATCCAAATCAGGTGAACGGTGTAGGAATTACAAAGGTTTCTATATGTGCCTCCCACTTCTTAAGGGGCCAAAAGTAATGGGACTATCAACTCAAAAGCTATTTCATGGACAGGTGTGGGCTATTCCCTTGTTATTTCATTATCAATTAAGCAGGTAAAAGGTCTGGAGTTGATTCTAGGTGTGACATTTGCATTTGAAATCAGTTGCTGTCGATTCTCAATATGAGATCCAAAGAGCTGTCACTATCAGTAAAGCAAGCCATCATTAGGCTGAAAAATCAAAACAAACCCATCAGAGAGATAGCAAAAACATTAGGTGTGGCCAAATCAACTGTTTGGAACATTCTTAAAAAGAAAGAACGCACCAGAGAGCTCAGCAACACCAAAAGACCCGGAAGACCACGGAAAACAACTGTGGTGGATGACAGAAGAATTACCTGGTGAAGAAAAACCCCTTCACAACAGTTGGCCAAATCAAGAACACTCTCCAGGAGGTAGGTGTATATGTGTCAAAGTCAACAATCAAGAGAAGACTTCACAAGAGTGAATAAACAGGAAGACCAGATTACAGTTTGCCAAACAACATCTAAAAAAGCCATTACAGTTCTGGAACAACATCCTATGGACAGATGAGACAAAGATCATCTTGTACCAAAATGATGGGAAGAGAAGAGTATGGAGAAGGAAAGGAACTGCTCCAAAACATACCACCTCATCAGTGAAGCACGGTGGTGGTAGTGTCATGGCGTGGGCATGTATGGCTGCCAATGAAACTGGTTCCCTTGTATTTATTGATGATGTGACTGCTGACAAAAGCAGCAGAATGAATTCGGAAGTGTTTCGGGTAATTTTATATGCTCATATTCAGTCAAATGCTTCAGAACTCATTGGACGGCACTTCACAGTGCAGATGGACAATGACCCGAAGCATACTGCAAAAGCAACCAAAGAGTTTTTTAAGGCTAAAAAGTGGAATGCTATGCAATGGCCAAGTAAATCCCCTGACCTGAATCTGATTGAGCATGCATTTCACTTGATGAAGACAAAACTGAAGGGAAAATGCCCCAAGAACAAGCAGGAACTGAAGACATTTGCAGTAGAGGCCTGGCAGAGCATCACCAGGGATGAAACCCAGCCTCTGGTGATGTCTATGCGTTCCAGACTTCAGGCTGTAATTGCCTGCAAAGGATTTGCAACAAAGTATTAAAAAGTGAAAGTTAGATTTAGGATTGTTTAGTTTGTCCCATTACTTTTGAGTTTGACCCCTTAAAAAGTGGAGGCACATCTAGAAACCGTTGTAATTCCTACACCGTTCACCTGATTTGGATGTAATTACCCTCAAATTAAATCTGAAAGTCTGCAGTTAAAGCACATCTTGTTTGTTTCATTTCAAAGCCATTGTGGTGGTGAATAGAGGCCAAAATATGAAAATTCTGTCAATGTCCCAATATTTATGCACCTGACTGTATATATATATATATATATATATATATATACACACACACATATAGACAGACACAGTACACATATACATGACTTACTGTTTCAGAGGCAGGGAAAGGCATATTGGCCAGCAACAGCAGCAGAAGGGGGCAGAGCCAAATCCGGGAGCAGGGCTTAATTGCAGGCTGAGGTAGGCGGCTCCAATGAAGAAAAAAAAACAAACAGTTCATCTTGTGGATTGGGGCCAGGGACAGTGTGTGGGGGCCCCCTATGTGTAGGGGCCCCAGGACAACTGCCCCTGTCGCCCTGCCTATAATCCGGCCCAGGAGACACAGAAGGGGGGCTGCTGGATCTGGGGACACATAATTGGGGCTGGCTCTGGACAGTGGACACAGAAGGAGGACTGCTGGGGACACAGAAGATGGATTGCTAGAGATGGGATACAGAAGGGGGCTGCTAGGGATGGAGACACTGAAGTGTGGCTGCTGGAGCTGGAGACATTGCAGGGGGGGCTGCCTGGTGAGACAGAAAGGGGGCTGCTGGGTCTGGCAACAGAGAATGGGGGGCTGGCTGGAAATGGAGAGACACTGCAGAAACATGGGGAGGGGCTGCCCTGCATTTGTTACACTTATAACACAATCTGAGAAACCGAGCAGCTTCATCTTCCTTAGCTCCCCTCTTCCTCAGCAGTGTCACATCAGGGCAGGCTGCTGCGGGTGATACTGCAGGGGCGTTAGTTTAAATATGAGCAGTTTGCTGGTGCTGCCCATGGTGTGGAACACTGTGAGGTGTGTAATGGAGGAGTACTGTGATGTGAATATTAAAGGGGGAGCGATGTGAGGTGAATATTGAAGGAAGGGTTGGTGTGATGTAATGTGGTGAATAATGAAGGAAGGTGGGAGGGGTGCTGTGATATGATGAAGGGGAGAGTGATTTGAAGTGCACTGTAGTAAAAGGAGAACACTGAAGAGGATGGGAAGGGGTGCTGTGCCCAGACATGTCTACAGACTCTCTCACCCTGTCACCCACATCATCTGCCCCACATACACTTACCTTATCACCTACCAGACCTGTCCCCACACACCCTGTTTTCTACTAGACCTGCTCCCGCACACTCACCCCATCACCTATCAGACCTGTCCCCGCACACTCACCCCGTCACCTACCAGACCTGTCCCTGCATGCTCACCCCATCACCTACCAGACCTGTCCCTGCATGCTCACCCCATCACCTACCAGACCTGTCACCTATCATACCTGTCCCTGCACACTCACCCTGTCACCTACCAGTCTTGTCCCTGCACACTCACCCTGTCACCTACCAGACCTGTCACCTACCAGACTTGCCCCTGTACACTTACCCTATCACCTACCAGACCCGTCACCTACCAGACTTGTCACCTACCATACCTGTCCCTGCACACTCACCCTGTCACCTACCAGTCTTGTCCCTGCACACTCACCCTGTCACCTACCAGACCTGTCCCCACACACTCACCCTGTCACCTACCAGACCAGTCACCTACCAGACTTGCCCCTGTACACTCACCCTGTCACCTACCAGACCTGTCACCTACCAGACTTGTCCCTGCACACTCACCCTGTCACCTACCAGACCTGTCCCTGCACACTCACCCTGTCACCTACCAGACCTGTCCCCGCACACTCACCCTGTCACCTACCAGACCTGTCACCTACCAGACTTGCCCCTGTACACTCACCCTGTCACCTACCAGACCTGCCACCTACCAGACATGTCCCTGCACACTTATCCTGTCACCTACCAGACCTGTCACCTACCAGACTTGCCCCTGTACACTCACCCTGTCACCTACCAGACCTGTCCCCGCACACTCATCCTGTCACCTACCAGACCTGTCCCCGAACACTCACCCTGTTACTTACCAGACCTGCACCTGCACTCACCCTGTCATCTACCAGACCTGTTCCTACACATTCACCCATTCTCCTACCATACCTGTCCCAACACACTCACCCTGTTGCCTACCATACCTGTCCCCGCACACTCACCCTGTCGCCTACCATACACTTCTCCGCATACTCATCCTGTCATTCACCAGACCTGTGCCCAAAGACTCTCTCACCCTGCCAAAGACCAGACCTTTGTTGCCCACGGCTTCTGCTACTGACAGTTTAGTTCAGTAGTCTGTGAGGGGGCTGGGGTGTATAATTTTTTTTCTCCTACGATTGCAAATGTGTTATTTTTTTCCACGTGAGGGGCAATGTGTTTGTTTCTTTACCTGTGGGAGCCAATGTGTGTGTTTTTTTTATTATTAAAAATAGTAAAAGTATTAATTATGGATATAGTTGGATGGGGTGTTCAAAAAGTCTCACACAGGGTGCTAGTGAGTGGGGAGTGCTGTGAAGTGGACATTAGATGGGCCGAGGGGATTCTGTAAGGTGCTTGTTAAAGGGGCTGAGGAGAGCTGTGTGGTGGGGAGGGGAGTGCTGTGAGGTGGCAGTGAAGGGGGGAGTGTTGTATGGTGGACAATGAAAGGGGCAGTGAGTGCTCTGAGTTGGACAGTGGGTGCTATTAAGGTGGCAGTGAGGAAGTCAATAAGTGAGCTGTGAGGGGGGCCAGTGTTATATGGAAGGAACTGGCAGTGAGAGAGAGCTTTGGAGGGGGTAATGAGAGACAGGAAGGGGACAGTCATGGATATATGCAGGGAGAACTAGATGAGACAGCTATGAAGGGGGCAATCAGGGTGATATGCAAGGGCAATGAGACAATAATGGAGGGGATGATCAGAGCGATATGGAGGGAGGGGGCAAAAAGACGGCTATGGAGGGGGCAGTAATATAGATATGGGTAAGGAGAGGGCAATGAAAGAGATCCATGCATTCTAATTCATTATGTTGGCTGGCAGGTGCAGATTCAGGGGGAGAGATCTAAAATTATTTGACACCTTTAGATGCAGGTATTTATTCCCCATCTCTTTTCCAGACAGGTCTGAAACTGTTGTTTAGACAACTACCAACGGAGCTTAGAACACCAGCTGGCAGATAGGACATAAATTGTCATGGACTTATTGTATTTACTCCATGCCCTCAGCCTGATGAAAATGAGGACACGGCTCGTGGGTATGGCATTCCATGTAAGGCCATGCCCCTTGCTATGAGGACATACCCACTTTTCCAGGAATTCCAGCACACGCAAACCCCTCCCACACCTTCCCCTATCATGGTGCCCCCCATCAGTTCTGGGTCCGCCCCTGGGCATAAGGATGGTGTTAGTGGCAGGCAGTACTGGGGGTAGGGGGTATGTAGGCCATGCCTTTTGCTATGAGGACACACCTACTTTTCCAGGAACTCCGGTGCACGCAAACCCCTCCCATACCTTCCCCTATCATGTTGCCCCCCTCATCAGTTTGTTCTGGATCTGCCCCTGGGTGTAAGGATGGGCTTATGTGCAGGCAGTACTGGGGGTAGGGGGGCAAGTGTAGATAGCAGCTGGGGCAGTACTGAGGAGAAAGGAGACAGTTGGGACAGGCAGTACTGGGGGTAGGGAGGGGTCAAGGGTACATAGCAGCTGGGGCAGTACTAGGGGCAAGGGGGGTTGGGGCTGGCAGGTGGGGAGGGGGTAAGGGTAGATATAAGCTTAAATTATTAGTATTAGTAGCAGCCAATCACTGAACAATTAATACATATATGTGCACATTGTATTTATACATCAATCAATGTCTAATTGGGCACTATAAAAAACCTTGTAGATAGCAGTGCCATTAATAACAGGGGCGCATAGCGCTCGCTTCCCTGCATTACTATATGCAGGGAAGCAGTAACTGCAGCACTTAATGTGCACAGTTACTGGTGTTCCCCCTACCACCCCTTCATATGTCTCCCCCAAAGTAAGGTAATCCCATATTGGATATAATGCTTGATATAATTGTATTTCTGCTCACTTTAAATAAATATACAGGACATATCCACTTGTAATGTCAGGTGCGGTGATAGCAATTGCAGATGAAACTATTTATATTAAAGAACATAACTATGGCTTGATACTATGGAAGCCCTTTTCCGCCACTGTGTATCTCAAAATATTGACTTGGTATCTCAAAATATCGAGAAAATTTCTCAATAATTTGAGTTAGGCCTGACAGCTAAAGTCATGTGCACTAGCCAGCATCCTGCCTTTGCAATCGGAAAAAAACGGAGGCAGCACTGTTTTGGGGCACTAATGCAGAGCAAACATCTTAGATAGACTATTGTGCTCTGGACACCAAGGTAATCTTATGTGAGTGATGTTGGTATTGTGTCCTTGTACAATTGACAAAATGGGGGGGGCTGGGGTAGTGCTGGTATCTACCTTATTTATTTGAACGCGTTGAACCAAAAAATAAGCAAAGTAAGCATAAAATCAACTGTCAATCTTTCGCGCTCAAGGTTGCGTGGTTGTTTCGCCTCTCTTTCTGCGCTGTCATTTTGCGCTGTATACACTGTATGATGGATATGTGATGATAGCCTACAATAACTTTTCTTGTAATGTTGTTACAGGATGGGTGACTTAAGTGACTTCTTGAGACAGAGAAATATTTCTGAGGAAATAATAGAGACCCTGGAGCATGGGAAGGTACTCAACTGCAACCGCTTATATGACTACCAAATGATTGTTTCTTCAAAACGTAAACTTTCTTTTATTACTGCTTCATTACACAACATTACACCCTTTTCAAATCAGTCATATTTTCCATGTTTAGATTGATGCCAGCACCATACAGTTGATGACAGATGAAGAGTTAAAGACTTATTTCCCATCATACGGTGATTGCCTAGCAGTGTTAGGATTTTGTCGTCAAACGGAAAACAGCCACACCACTTGAAAATCAAAGCTTTATGAGCGCCTAAAAACAAAGTTGGCCAAAAGAAAACATTGTGATGAAGGAGGCAGCAGCACAAACCAAGGAGAGCATTCCCAACCATTTCAGAAAAGAAATAGGATGGTTGCATTATGATAATGATAAAGAGTATTTCAAGCAGATGAGAGCCAAACGAGGAGGGGGAACAAGAGAAGTTGACATTTCAAAAGATGCTCAGAAAAGGGATTTGATACAGGAAGCAACTGGTATGTTCTTTCCAGGTAGGAGAAGTAGCCAGGGGCCCTTAACATATTTTGTGTTAGATCTCAAAGACTATCAAGAGGTGACAGTTCACGATGCAGTCACAGTTGGACAACTGTACAATGACACAAAACTTGCTCTTCTTAGGTTTTATTTGACCACAAAGGGGAAAAAAAGTCCACACGGTCATGGCCCAGCTTCATCTTTAGAGATACAGGAGAGCTCTCAAAATCATTCTACCACTATTCGCAGTGTTGCTACAGCTCCACCATCTACTGTATTTGAAACAGTCAGCCCTAAAGTGAGATTTCTTGGAAGCACTACAACTAATGACAATTTAGACTTTTCACTATATTCCACAGAGGGTGGGAGTGAGGATGTTTTGGAGAACAGCAATGTTGTTTTTATAGGAGACTTTTCTGATAATGAGCCACAGAGTTTGGATAATACACTATCTGTTTCACCACAAACAATGCCATCAAGTGACAGAGGGAAGAGAATATTGATTATTCACAGAGGGCAGGTCCTGCTGGAGCTCATTGCACATTTCTGTGATGATGGACTTCAGGAGGTTGACATCAAAATCTAACTTGTACTGCCAGATGGAACACCTGAGATGGGGTATGATGATGGAGGAGTTGTGAGAGACTGTCTCTCAGAATTCTGGAATTAATTCTACGACCAGTGCATGACAGGAAATGCTTTTAAAGTGCCATTCCTAAGGCATGATTTTGGACAGCGGCAGTAGGAGAGTGTAGGCTGAATAATTGCTGGATGGGCGAGGGAGAAATATTTTCCATTGAAGATCGCGCCTGCCATATTAGAATAAGCTGCCTTGGGAATTGTGAAGAGTGATGTAATGGAGAATTTCCTCAAATACATGCCTGAATCAGAGCATACAGTGTTTGAATCATGGTGATCAGATTTTACCAGTATCGACCAAGAAGAATTAATTGAGATCCTAAATAACCAGCTGCAGAAGGAGACCAACAGCCAGCAATGTCACTGAAATCCTCCAGGAGCTTGCCCACAAAACGCTTGTCCAAGAGCCTGCCTACATAATCGAACAATGGGCCATAATACTTAGCACCACCAGGCACAGATTTCGGGATCTCACAACAGTTTACGAAACCCTGCAACCAACTATGAAAAAGGTTGTGAAGTCCCTCACATTCCCAGAGACAATAAATGTCCACCAGAAGGACATACAGAAGTACCTTACCACATACTTAAAGAATGCTGATGCACAGCACTTGTGTTTGTTCCTCTGGTTCTGCACAGGGTCAGATTTATTCCTGGGAAAGAACATCATTATTGACTTTACCCAGATTCAAGGTTTTCAGAGGAGACCTGTGGCCCATACATGTGGTTGTGTGCTAGAGCTGTCAGTCCATTATGACAGCTTCCCTGACTTCAGCTCTGAGATGAACAAGGTGTTGGAAATGTCTGGGTAATGGACATAATCTAATCTAGTCCAGGAAGTATGTTTGTGTTTATGCTATTCACAGAGAATTTTAATGTCAGATCTTGTTATAAGAAGAAAAGACTGACACTCAAACAGATGCAACACCTACGCATGGGTTTGCTCAAAATGAAAATATAATATGAACCTTTGTCTGTATACAAAATATTTCTGGCATCAGATTTTGATGAGTGTTTTCAAACTTTATTAATTTTAGTAATTGTGAGGACTGAGCACCACACACTCCAAGATGGTGATCCCAAATCTATGAGCAGCCAAGGAGATGTCTAGAGTGTTCTCTTTCTCCCCTGCACCCACAGTAGTTGATCTAAACTAAATAAACAGAGGAATTGTTCCAAATGGTGTTCCCTCAATGCACATTAAAGTACTTTCTCTCCCAGCCCATCCATAATCATTTGACGAAATCTTGGATAATGATCAGTAATTTCATACACATCATCAGACATTGCCAGGTTGTGCTCAGTCATAAATTCCATACATAAGTGAAGCACATCCTCATCACAAGGATAGTCCTTAAAACAGCAGTCTTTTCGACATATTTCTATCTTAATTTGATCAGCGGGCTGCAAGAAATTCTGAGCCCAATAATGGTTGGGAACCACATACATAATGGAAGGGTCATTCCAGGCAGTGACAACTTCATCAAGCTCCTCCTATGTAAAAGATACAAACATTTTTGAAAATAATCTGCATTTCATATATTTGTCATAGTTCCATCTTCATTGATAAGCAATAGATTTTAGGGATACTGTACTGTATAATATTTTGGAAGCAAATCTGGATCAGGTGATTTGTCAATGAAGCTGTCAACAAAATATCCATCTGCTTTGAGCTGGTCAAAATGGTCCATCCAAAACTGAACACATTCATTTCTTAAGGTGCACCACCAATGTTCAATCCTTTGATTGCCAGTACTTGGACCTAAAGTGACACACTCTGCACTATTCTCATTCTCACTGTTGTTGTGCAGAAATTTTTGCATTGCTACAATGTGGGTATTTTCAGTACCGTGATCTAATCTGACTTTTTGTGGACATATATTGTGTTTGATCACAGCATCTATAAAATAACCTACGACAATACGAGGATCATTGTTGGTTTTGTATGCTTCTAGCCATATAATTTTTCTAGAGAAGCCATCTATGCAACCACTGATACATATGCCATAAGGCTTTAACTTGTCGTATCCATCTATATGCCATGCATAGTATGGCCCGTGACTGACATACATGCATTGTCTCAAGCGGTTGCGCCCACGCACATCTACCCCATTCCCATCCATCAGTCGCATCAATTGCCTTACAGTTTCTCTGTCGGTTATTATCTCGGTCATCCATTTCTGGTGCATCCACCTGTAGCCGTGCTGTTTGCCAGATGTTTGTAGCTGTTGGTAATTGAAGGATGCCACTTCTGCCTCATCTGTCTTATTTCGTCTCCGCCAAAGATGTTTTTTATGTAGCTTTCTCTCCAGTGTCCGGAGGCTTATTTTAATATTATGTGATTCCTCCAAAATCACCAAATTTCATGATTTGTGTATCCACGCTTAAACTAGTCTTCAATGATTGTATCCATGTTGGCTTGCTAAGCTTTGTTTTGAACACTTGCTTCTGTTGCTTTGCCTCATGGAAACAGCACATAGGCTTATGAAAGCTTCAATAATGTTTCTCATTATTTTGAGATACCAAGTCAATATTTTGAGAAAGTTTCCCGATATTTTGAGATACTAAGTAAATATTTTGAGAAAGTACCTCGATATTTTGAGATAAGTCAATATTTTGAGATACTGGATCTTTGGCCCTCATTCAGAGCCAGACGCTCTGAGCAGAGCGCTCGCTCTGAATGAGGGCCGTCCTCCCTAAAAATGGAGCGTCCTCCTGGACGCTCGTATAGCTGTGGGTCACCACCCACAGCACATACGAGCGTGCAGGATGATGGTCGCGATGGTCTTGACCATCGCGACCATCGCCAGTGCGACCAGAAGCCTGTGGTCGGGTTTTTCGACCACAAGCCCTGGAGTGATTTTGGCTCTATCAGAGCCAAAATCACTCCCACTGACATCACTAGTGATGTTAGTGGGGCCGACTTCTGACGGTAGGCGTTCCCTTGGGAACGCCTCCGTCTGGCAGGCACGCCCCCGGCACGCCCACCAAAGGGGGCGTGCTGTCAATCAACATCGACAGCACGCCCCCTTTGATCAGACACAACGAGCGAAGGAAAGTCCTTCGCTCGTCGCGTCTGGCGCATGCGCACGACAGAGCTCCCTCCATCGTGCGCATGCGCAGTGCACACCATCGACCCACTTGCGAGCGGACAGCCACTTGCGAGTGGGTCTGAATGAGGCCCTTTGTTTTTTTCATCA
This sequence comes from Taudactylus pleione, assembly GCA_031769625.1. Classification (NCBI taxonomy): domain Eukaryota; kingdom Metazoa; phylum Chordata; class Amphibia; order Anura; family Myobatrachidae; genus Taudactylus; species Taudactylus pleione. The sequence goes on from JAUIMM010000973.1 coordinate 409,556, forward strand.
CAGTGGCGGAATTGAGCTTCCATATGATACAGTAAAATCACTAGTGTGCAATGGACAGCTGCTGCTGATTGTGGCTTGTATAGGTGTCATTCCATTAAATATAGGATACAATCCATGAAAATTAAATTGTATCACAGCAGATGTCAAGACATTTTCAACTTAATTTCTTTTTATTAATGCAACTGTCCCAGTGACTTCAGATGATGTGGTTAATGTTAGTGAATGGTTCTGTTTTGAATATGATGGAAAGAGTTACCAAGGTGAGATCAAGAACATCAGAGATGGTGAATACTTAGTGAGCACCAGATGAAATATTTTATACATCTTCACAGTTAATCAGGAAAATAAACAGGCCTACATTGATTAATGCATGTGGATTCTACAGGTTGAGTAATTTTTATCAGAGCCCTTTGACTGGGGACAGAAATGTAATGTGAGTCATATTCGTATGTAACATGAGTCACATATCAAAATTGATTTTAAGTATAGCTTGGTTAACATTCAGTTGTTTTGTTTGTGTGTCAATCATAAGGTTAGGGTCTTATAGGTGTATCATATTGTGAAAATCATTAGGAGAGCAGGTTTAAATAGATATACCAGGGCCGAAACTAGGATTTTTGTCACCAGGGGCAAGACAGTAATTTGGCACCTCCCCTGGTAATTCCCCCCTGCATCAGTGTCCCTATAGTAATGCCCCCTGAGGTAATGCCCCTGTAGTAGTGCCCATATAGTAATGCCCCTGTAGTAGTGCCCATATGATAATGCCCCCATAGCAATGCCCCTGTAGTAGAGCCCATATAGTAATGCCCCTGTAGTAGTGCCCATATTGTAATGCCCATATGTTAATACCCCCATAGTATTGCCCCTGTAGTGCCCACCATACAGTAATGCCCCTGTAGTGCCCTCCATACAGTAATGCCCCTGTAGTGCCCATGCTCCCATATTAATGCCCTTGTGGTAATGCCCCTGTAAAGCCCATGCTTTCATAGCAATGCCCCTGTAGTGCCCATGCTCCCATAGTAATGCCCCTGTAGTGCCCCCACAGTAATGTACCTGTGGCAATGCCTCTGTAGTGCTTATGCCCCATTAGTAATGCCCCTGTAGTGCCTATACAGTAATGCCCCTGTATTGCCCATGCCACCATAGTAATGCCCCTGTGGAAATGCCCATGCCCCCATAATAATGCCCCTGTAGTGCCCATGCTCTCGAAGTAATGCCTCTGTAGTGCCCATGCCCCCATAGTAACACCCCTGTAGTGCCCATACAGAAATGCACCTGTAATTCCCAATGCCCCCATATTAATGCCCCCTACTGCCCATGGTCCCATAGTAATGCCCCTGGAGTACCCATACAGTAATGCCCCTGTAGTGCTCATGCCCCCATTGTAATGCCTCTGGTAATGCCCCTGTAGTGCCCATGCCCCAATAGTAATGCCCCTATAGTGCCTATAGAGTAATGCCCCTGTATTGGCCATGCCCCCATAGTAATGCCCCTGTGGTAATGTCCATGCCCCCATAATAATGCCCCTGTAGTGCAGCTTATTAAAAAAAAATACTTACCTTGAACCCTGCTCCTGCATCCAGCGTCGCGTCCGGTCCGCCCGGCTGCTCCTCGGAACTATGGGGGAGACATCATGATGTCTCTCCCATAGTGCCCGTGGGGAGAGCCGGAAGCTGGAGTTCAGGAGAGAACTCCAGCTCCGGCTACACCGCGTCGCTGGTAATAACGCCCGCTGGTAAAAACATCTCAGCGGGCGTCCAGCTTGGATCATCTCTGCAGCGCCGGGCTGGAGGACACTGGCGCCAGGTGCAGCGGTGCACCCGGTGCACGTGCACCTCCATCCCCCCCTAGTTGCGGCCCTGGATATACATTCTGTTGTAACATGAGTCATGCATATAAACAATAAAATGTAACTACTAAGAGTGTAAACTTTTTTCTGCTCCTAAGCATTAATTATGACTATCTACCGCATATATTATTGTCAGATTTTTAAAATGTTGAATTTCAGTTTCATTTGTATGTGTGGTGCATTTAAACTTCTAAAAATTAACATGAAATGTAACATGAGTCACATGGAATGACCCATAGGCATCGTAGTACCAAGATACCTACAGCAAGGACGGAGCCTGCAGGTGCCAATGTGTCTTGTGTGCCACCACTGTCAAGAATTGCAATTATACAGGTGGCTGGAATACTCTCAGCTAAATGTGTTCTCACAAGCAGCAGGTCCAAGCACAATGTCAAGGCGGGGGAGTGGCTTTCCATTGGAAGCTCTCCCTGCTAATCGCGGTATGGACTGGCAGTCCCAGAAAGAGAAAACACCTTCCCCTGGGACTGCCTTTCCTATGTGTGAATAGCAAATAATGGGACGTCACTGCAAGTAAAAGCAATGCACAGACTTTCACTGGCTCACGGGGGGTGACAGATTTTACAGGGGAGCAGGAGCTGAATCAGGACCATTGTTGCTTTATGTGGAAAGAGTTTTAAATGAATGGCTCTAAATTTAGCGTATAGCTAGGGAATCCTGGGATCATGGACAGTTTTGGGCACCCATATTCCCAGGGATTCTTTGCACCAAATCATGTGTATTAACAGGATTTTCTCACTGACAGTCTAAAATCTCAGTCTCACTGACCACATCCGCCAGCGCCACAGTTCCAGATGCAGTGTGTATGATGCACATGCTGCTCAGCTGCCGCTGCAACTCATTGCTGGGGGCAAGGATGGACTTCAGCCGGCAGAAAAGTAGTGAGTCATGTGTTTAGTAGTATATAAAGCACGTCACTTACTCCCAGGCCCAGCGACAGGGGGACAAAGGGGACACCCGTACCTGGCCCCGTGGATCAGAGGGACCCAACAATTAGAGAAAAAAGAAACAGGCCAGCAGCACCTGTTGAAACTTTTTAAACAGCTGCTGTGCTGTGTTGTTACAGCAGCCGTCCAACCGAAGTCCAACCAAAGCCCCGCCCACTGACACCGTCACATGATGAACACAGAGACACACAGGGTTTGGTGATTATCCTCCTGGGCCAGCGCCCTCTTGCACCCAGCTCCTGCTGCCTTCCTGATCCTCTCCTATAGGCTTCATCCCCAATGTCCCCATTGCGGCATAATCAATCCCCCCCCTCACCTTTGGCGCATGTCTGAAAAAGGGGTGTGGCCTCATGGCAGGGGATGTGGCCTCATGGGAAACATTGCAGCCGCGAGCCATACATATGTGAGTATATATGTAGAAATATATGTATTAATGAAAGAGGTAGTACACGGCGCTGAGTCCTAGAAAGTTAATATAATCCTAAAGCGATTTCAATAACTGTTCATCAAAAGACGCACTCCCCAGGTGTATAGGGTGGCTGCTCCTACTCCCATGTACTGCTGCCCAGACAGCATAAAATTCTGTAAAACAAAAGGTGGAGAAAGGGCGCCTCCTAGTGCATTAAATTAATATATGATGTCACCATCACCAAAGGTAGTCACCCTCTGTGCAGATGGGGGTGTACCTTGTATAGTGGAATTCACCACTTGATTAACAGCAAGAACAATCGCAGTAATCCTTATTTGTCCACTTTCTGGAAACCATCACACTTTTCCCTCCATGCAGACCATAATGAATCAACAGGTCTGATGAAATGAAAGAATCAAACTTGATAACTGTGTCTGCCTTGTTCAACGTTTCAGTCTCACATGGCTTTTATCAAGAACATGTATGTGTGCGTGCATTTCTCTATCTGTAATAATTGTGTGTGCGTGGACCTGGCATGTTTGTTTGTAGGATGGGTCACAGAGGTGGCAATGGGAAGGGGGAGGGTTGGGGGCCCCAGAGATCCAAGTGTACCGGGCCCCAAGATTTCTGTTGCCAGCCCTGCTTCCTCCTGCTGCATCTTCTTAGCCGGCTAACTGTATCGGGAGACAGTCACTGGAGTCTGCAGTAGACAGTATCAGTAGGGAAAGTAGAGAGACCGGGAGTGGAGTGGGGGTGTGGGGATCCTGGGGACAGTCTGTTGTATTTGTGTTTTTTGATGTTGAGGGGCTTGCAGTAGCACTTTCAACTGAAGGATTCATGAGTCCAGGGAGGCAGCCTTTGCATTGCCATGTCCTTGTATTAAAAAAAAAAAAACTAGCTTGCCACAAAAGAATTGCATAAAAATGATTTTATATATATATATATATATATATATATACACGTAAGTAAACGGCGCATCACAGCAATTGAGGACGCTACGTCAGCTGGACTACTGTGGGCGGAAGTGCCCAAAACGGGAAGTACAACCTAGTACTAAGGGCAACTATGTCATTAATGAAAAGACCCATACAGCATAAATGGGTGCGAATTAATGGAAAGCTCATTCCCAAAAGGGAATGCATAAACCTACTACAAAACCCATCAACCTTAATCAAAGAACCATATAAATCAAGGGATTAATGAGGCTAGAAAAGTAATGATCAGATGAACCAATCTCACCACCAATACTACACTATAGATACAATTTTAAAGTTGAAGATTGATATTAAATGGAAAGACACATGAAAAAGTTTGCACACCGTAAAAAATATAAAAATATAAACAAACAAGTATGATAAGGGTACTACAAATTCAAACAAAAAATAAAAAGAAAGGAATACATACACATAAAAAAAATTAATACCCACCTGATAATACAGATATAGGTACACATACATATACTCAGGACAAATCCAAAAATATATAGCAGAAAATGAGTGAAAAATAATGAAAAAATATTAATAATAATAATGACAAATAATAATGAATAATAATAATAATAAAATAACAAATAAAAAAACTAATGAATATAATTTTTTTAAAAAAAGTGGACTCAAATAAGAAAAGATGAAACAAAGAAAAAGCACTATATAAATAGAGAAAATATATAATTAAAACAAAGATTATTGGGCATCAGAATTAATGGTAAAGTGTTACCTAGGGGACCATCACCACCAAACCTAAAAGTTAATGTGAACAAAAATGTAAAATCAATCAACAAAATATAAAAATAACCTAATATATCCCACCAGAGTGCCAATGAAGTGCATAAAATAGCAACAGACACCATAAAATAGACCACCATAGACAGAAATATACTTAGAAAGATCGGGAAAAACCACAATGTGTAATTATCATAAACACACATAAGTGAATCAAACAAATATACCCAAAGGATTATGTTCATTTAGCCCATGTGGAGCTACAGTGTCAAGTGTATGGATCCAATAGCAATCCTTCTTCTTCAAAGATGCCAATCTATCACCACCCAGTTGTGGTGGTGGAATCCAGTCAATTAACTAACACTTCAAACTAGCGCATGGGCTTTCTCCAAAAAAATGTCTAGCAACAGGTTTATCTGTGGATTTGCTTTGAAATGCAGCACGGATTGAAGCACGATGGTTGGCCATCCTATCGCAAAATCTTCTTGATGTAAGTCCCACATAATAGAATCTGCAGGGACAGATCAAAATGTATATTAGATGATCCAAAGTACAATGTAAACAATACGGAATCTTGATTTTATGACCTGTGTGTGGATGTGGAAAAGTAGGTCCTACAATCATGGAAGCACACGTTATACAGCTTCCACAGGAGTAACTGCCAGGTTTTTTAGTCATTAAATCACAAGTAGTATATTCCATCTTTGAATAAAGTGTTGGTCTCATAAGCAATTGTTTCAAGTTGGGTAGTCTTTGGTAAGCCATCATTGTTGGGCTCATATTCTTGAAGGGTAAGGACGGGTCCATAGTGACTATCGGTCAAAACTTCTTAAGAGTTTTACTTATACCATATTAGCTATCATCAAATTTTGTGGTGAAGATGGTAGTGGATGGAGATTTGATAGAATCACTTGTGAAGATCTGATTAGGATTAACCAAAATTCTCGATAGAGTAGCCTTATAATATCCATGATCCAAAAATGTAGCCGTTATCTGAGTCAATTGTTCCTCTCTACTAACGGAGTTGGAATCGATCCGCATAACTCTTAGATATGGTGAGATAGGCAGATTCTCTTTTAAAGCAGGAGGGTGATGGCTAGTAGGTAGTAGAGTCAGATTCCTATCAGTTGGTTTTCTATAAAGTATGGTAGATAGATGGCCATCTACAATAGTTACTGAAACATCTAAAATGTTGATGGATTCAAAATCAGCCTGATGGGTGAAACGAATTGGACTAGCTAGAGAATTCAATGTGTTGACCATTTCAACAAAAGATTTGATGGCCCCATGCCATAATAAAAATACATTATCAATAAATCAACAGTAAAAAATAATGCGATCGATGTATACCGAATAGATATATTTCTTTTCATAATGTGTCATATATAGATTAGCATAGGCAGGTACTAAATTCGAGCCCATTGCAGTGCCTGACACTTGAATGTAATATGAATCTTTATATTTGAAGTGATTGTGTCGAAGAACTATGAAGCCAACTCTACTAAGCATTCTATTTACGCTATTTACAGTTAACTTAAAGGTGTGTGGACTGCACTTCATTAATATCAAAACAAAAACAATTAGAAAAAAAAATCCAAAGTAAAAGAAAGAAAGAAAAGAAGAAAAAAAAAACAGGGGAAAAGGCAAAAGTAGAACCATCCTGAAGGGCACTGCGCTACTAAGTGAATTCCATCTTCACTCTGTACCAGGTAACTGTCTATTAAACAAAGAATACCAAGAGTCCCAGGTAGCATGGAAATTTCACACAGTGCCATGGAGCAGGGCAGTTACATACTACATTGAAGCTAAGTACCAAATTTTATTAGTCAAAGTGTTCATAGATGGAGCAGTAAGTTGCTTCCAATTCAAAGCAATACGAAGTTTTGCTGCATTGTAAACGTGGCCACATAATTTATTTTGGTACTTAGAAGGGATCTTAGGGGTTTGCATAAAAGCATATGAAGAGGGTCCTTAGGAGGAGAAATGTTGAGCACTCTGGAAACCAAAGACAGGACTTTGTCTCAAAATTTAGAAATTAGGGGACAGGCCCACCAAAAATGCCAATAAGAACCCACATTACTGCAGTGTCTCCAGCAGCGGTCAGATGAACCTGGAAAAATTTAATGTAGCTTTTCGGTCTCCAAATGCCACCAGGAATACACTTTGTAGGATTTTCCCTAATGTTTGTATTAATGGAGGATTTAGACACCCAACGTCTGATGTCTGCCCATTCTACTTCTTCCAGACACACTCCCAGGTCTTGCCCCCAGACAAATTCAAAGATTCCTTGAACACAGAAGATGAGGAGGATAGCAATGAATACAAAATTGAGATAGAGCCCTTACAACCTAGATTATAGTAGCAATGACATTCAAATGCATTGAGTTGTCTCACTTTGTTAGACTTACTGAGGGAGTGAATAAAACTACAGATTGGTAGATAGGCAAACTGCGAATCTGGGTACTTACCATATTTGTCACATAGGTCTGTGAAACTCTGGGGTGCAAAGTCACCTTTAATGTGTAAGAATCTTATGATCCTTGCAGATACCCAAGGGTGTCTGTAAGAGGACATGCAACCCAGGGGAAACTGAGGACTTCATCACAACGGATTCAAAGGGGACAGGTAGGGAGCAGTTGCAGCTTTTTGTTTAATTTGTCCCATACTGGTAAGATGGTCTTTACACATGGAATGCCCGATACCGAGTCTGGTCTCAAAGTAGGAGAAAGCATGGATCGCCCACCAGGTCCTTTTCCAGGAGTACCCACTTTTTACACTAGTCCATGTGCCAAGACGAGATGTGGCTCAGTTGTGCTGCAAAAAAAAACCTTTTGAAAATGGGAAGCCCAAGTCCACCTTTAACCGGCGATTTGGCCAAGGAAGCCCTGCGATTTCTAAGTTTTTTATTGGACTGGATTTCACGGAGATAGGAGGCCGAGACCACACTTGGGATCGTTTGAAAGAGATAAAGCAACCTAGATAGTATATTCATCTTGACCGCATTAATTCGGCCAGTCCATGAAATACAAAGAGGAGCTGACCTAAGCATATCTTACTTGTTAGGAGTAAGGGGGTATAATTAGCCTGATAGAGTTGGCCATAGGTCTTTGTGATATGCATCTCTAAGTACTGAAAAGATTTTGGGTGCCAAAGATATGCAAAATTGGTCTCCAAAAGCTATGCAGTGGGAGTTGGGAGATAATATGCTAAAGCTTCTGATTTAGTATTATTTACTTTATGCCCCAAGCATGCACCATAAGCTTGTAATTCAGCTTGTAGGTTAGGAAGTGAAGTTAATAGCGATGTTAAGGTTAAAAGCAAGTCATCCACAAAGAAGGATAATTTACATAGTGATCCTTGTACCGACACACCTTTAATATGGAAGTTTATCACGTATTTTAGCTGATAAAGATTTGATGCTAAGGGCATAGAGCAGAGGGGAGAGAGGACAAGACAAAAAATATATGTCTGCGCTTATGTTCACAAAGACAACATTAAAAATAATTGATAAAAAATATATAACAATTTATTATACATATAAACTAGAACTGCAGTTCCTAATATATTAATACCAGCAAAATCCAATGGGACAGAATGATATTACATGAAATACATGAAGAGTATGATAAATCTCATTTGCATTATTAACCATAAAACATAATTTAAAACAATAGTAAATGAATTAATAGCCCCAATAGTGAAAGGGGAAAATGATGAAGGAGGAAGGGCACCAAAATGTCTGAGTGTAAAACACTCTTCACTTCCCCATAATTGACTGAATGTGAATTCCAAGGTGATGTCCCGTAGGGCTCCTAATATGCAGGTGGAGCGACTTGGATAAAAGTAGCAAAAGTTATGAACTCCAATAGTAAAGGAACAAAATAGCTACTCGCCGTCAGTGTAATCCACAATGGGAGAGGGACTCCAGCAATAGATTCGCGGTGCCCACTCTAGTCGGGGGACACGATGGGTTGCACTCCGGTGTTCGTGCTAGCACAATCGCCACTCACCGTCAGCACAAGTAGGCTCCTAACTCCAATTAGCTCAATGCGCTGGGTGGTGGTTGATATCGGCTGCTGGCGGCTGAGTGTAAATGCTGATGCGGTCTCAAAGTCCAGACAGGAACGGATGCAGTAATAGTCTATTCTCTTGACATGTTTCTCCCCTCTCACAGGGGTTTTATCAAAAGGCTGAAGAAATCATTGTGTCCATGAATTCCTATTTAAATAGGTAGTGACCAATCACATCTTCAGTAAATCACCAGTATTTCAATTATAAGCTGATTATATACTATTAACTCATTGTTGAAAACTAATAATACAACTCAACATATCTCAGTGTTAGACACTTAGAATTTTTTCCAAAGGCACATAATACAAATATCTTTTGCTTTTAATCAATGCTTTTGCTGGGTGAATGCAAAAAAGAACATAAATTAACCCCAACAAGTTCATCACCAGATAAACATGAAGGATTGGTGAATCGACCCAAAAAGCACTGTATTCATAGAATTACCATTTTATACCCATAACATATTATGCAATGTGAGAAGTATAATATCATAAAAAACAAACAAAATAAATAAAATACATAAAAAAATATATATAAGTTTATGTGAAAAAAATATTATGAAAGTAAATAAAAATAAATATCTATATATAAAAAAATTATATAACCATTCAATAACCCCATGATGTAGGACCTCTGTTCTTCAATACTCCTATGTATTCAAGGTAAATGTGTATATCACCTATTAGATATCTAGCAAAAATTAAAATTTTTAAATAGGAACTAATAAATAAGAATGCATATAAATGCAGAGAGAATCAGAAGTCTAATTCAACCATTTTGTTTAGCCCCTCTGGATATAAAGTCCGTAATGCATGCATCCAATAGGTTTCACAGATACAGAGTTTATGATATATGTCCCCTCCTCTCAAGGTGGGGGGGATAAATTCGATACCTATAAGTATCAGACCTTCAGGATTCCCAGAGTGTTCCAAACGAAAATGTCTTGAGACACTATGTGTATCTAAACCATTAAGTATATTTCTCCTGTGTTCTAAAAATCTAGTTTTTAAACATCTTGTGGTACGCCCAATATATTGCAAAAGGCATGGACACTGCAATAAATCTATGACATAAACACTGTTGCAGTTGATAAAGGACTTTATGGGATACTTAATGAGAGAATGTTTGGAGGAAATAGATAAGGTTTTATCCTGAATATAACCACATGTGATGCACCGTGATTGGGAACATTTGAATCAACCAACAATTTTAGATAACCAATCTGATTTTATAGATGAAGCTTCCAATGTCTTTTTCCTATCAAAAAGACTTGGAGCTAATATATTTTTAAGGTTGTCTGCCTTTTTAAATATTATTGTAGGTTTCGTTCTCAGTTCTTTTTTCAAAAGTGGATCAAAGAGCAATGTTTTATAATTCCTCCTAAAAATGTTCCCAACTGTTAAATTTAGAAATAAAAACACTCGATTTGTCCAGATCTAATTTAGATGATTTCTTCTTAGAGGGCCTAAAAGGATGCTACGATCAAGATCTTCAATTACTTTAAGAGAATCGTGTAAGAGGGATTCAAGATAATTTTTGTCCTTAAAGACTTCACAAAGGTGTGTAGCTTGTTGGGTAAAAACATCCCTTGACGAGCAATTCCGACGTAAACTTCTGAACTGACCTGAAGGGATGTTCTTCAACCATTGTTTGTTATGATTGCTGGAATAGTCTATATAGTTATAGGAATCCACTTCCTTATGAAAGGTGCTGGTTTGAATGGTTCCATCTACAATAGTGAGTCTAATATCCAAGAAAGTGATTGTGGAGGAGTGAAACGTGCTAGTGAAAGTGAGGTTATATTCATTACTGTTCAGATATTTCAAAAATACCAAAATGGAGCTCTCATCTCCATCCCAAACAAAAAACAAATCATCTATAAATCTTCTATAGAGGACCAGGTTCGAGCCAAAACACCCTCTCCAAATGAGCTCCTTCTCAAGGGAACCCCTATAGAGGTTTGCAAAACTGGGCGCGAACCTGGTCCCCATAGCCGTGTCGGTGAGCTGTAAAAAGTGAGTGTGATCAAAAAGAAAATAATTGTGATTCAATATAAACCGAATTGATGACAATATAAATTCTCGCTGGCCCCCTGTCATGGTATCATCCATCAGAAGATATCTTTCCACTGCTTTAATCCTTCCTTCATGGGGGATATTAGTATACAAAGCACTGACATCACATGTCAGAAATTTGTAGTGGGGTAACCACTCAACAGTGGATATACAATTCAAAAAGGTCTGTCATATCTTTAAGGTGTGATCTAAGAGCCACCGCGTGAGGTTGCAAAAAGTGATCTATAAAGAAAGATAAATTAGAAGTGAGGGAACCAACACCAGAAATAATAGGACGACCCGGTGGACTGTGTAGGGATTTGTGGATTTTAGGGAGGTGATAGTAAGTGGAAGTGACAGGATGTGTAGGAAACAAAAATTTAAATTCCTTCTTGGAAATAATCCCACCCTCCAAGGCCCCATCCAAAAGCACCCTCAATTCACTATGGAAGCTCAGAGTATTCTATATGATAACCATATAGAATGTTTCATTTGAGAGTTGCCGCATAGCTTCTCTCAGATAATCTGACGTGTTTTGTATTATCACAGCACCACCCTTACCGGCCATTTTAATAATAATTTCAGGATCTGAGGTTAGATCCTTCAATGCTATCATTTCACTTGGAGAAAGATTATTTTTATACTTAAAGATCATTTGTTCCCTTTCACACATAACTCTAAATTCTTCTAGAGTTTGTTTGTAAAAGGTTTCAATACATGAGTTTTTATATTGTAAAGGAAAAAATTTAGATTTTTTTGTAAATTTAGAATAAGTGTCTTTATTCTCAATATCAAATATTTTAATTTCTCTATTAGTCTCAACCTGTTCATCCATAGAAGATTCTAATGTCCATAGAGCCTCTTCATCATTTTTATCCAACACTATGGGGAATACTTTTTTATTATATTATTTTAGTTTTTTAGTGGCAAAGTACCTTTTACGGCACATACTGCACACAAAACGATTCAATTCCACAAATAGGTAAAAAAAAATTAGGTTTAGAGGAGGGTGCAAAGTTTAGACCCCTCTTCAGGAGTTCTATTTGATCCAATGTCAGTTCTTTTGAGGATGGATTAAAGAGACCTCTCATCGTGGTTAATTTAATTGGTTACTTGGATTTTTTCCTTTTTGGAACCAATCATCCTCCTCGTGTACCTCTAAATCTGAGCTTCTTCTTCTTTTTGGGGTATCTACTTGTAAGGGGAGATATCTGTTGTGTAATGGTACCCTCATCATCTGTCTGTGATTTTGATCTCTCCCTCTGTTCAACTGAAAAAAAGGTTGTCTCCCTCTCATATTAAAATTGGTTTTAGGTCTAACAACTTCCTGTGATCTAAATAATGTGGGATTGGGTGAATCTCTCTTTTTATTTTCAATATAATTGATAGAATTATCATGTTTTTTGTAAGTGTTAACATCCCTCTGTCTCCTATTAGATAATGATCTCTCTCTCTCTGTAAATGACCCCTATCCCTCTTCGTTGGGACATAACTATGTGTCTTATTATATGTTCTAATCATATTATTTTGATAATCTTTCTGATCTCTGATAAATTTCAGATTCTTCTTGTCAATAATTTCTCTCTCAAATTTCTCTACTCTTTGATTAATAAGTGAATCTCTCTCTTTAAATAATGGATGGTCTTTATACCCTTATAGTTACACTCTTTCTTTCTCAATCTCTACAATGGTTTCTTTAATTTTAAAATCCCTGTATTCGATCAGAAGTTTCATCAGAGACATAAAACACTGATCTAGTATGTAATCCCATTTTTCACCAAATTGCACATCGTCCTGAAATGAGGAACTTTTAAATACCCTAAGTCAACCTTGTCTCGTTCGGTTACCCAAACCAAAGATCGAAACCAAGGCTATGGGGGCACAATATAGGGCCTGCAATGCAGAGAAAAAGCTACCACCAAATCCATATGTTTGTAATACCTGAAACATAAAAGACCAACCGAGCCTGTCAAAGGCCTTTTCCGTGTCAAGTGATAACACGGCCGGCAACTTGTTCTTGTTGATATGAGATTAAATTAATTGTACGCCTATGTGGCCGGAGGCCGACCACACGTGATTAAAATGGCTGCCACGGCACTGAAGAGATAACCCTCATGCCGTTGCACAATTTTTAAAAGGACCTTTAGGCGCAGTGCGCCACATACTGCGAATGTATAAGTAATGTGTTTGAACATGTCATTCAATGTGCTGTGCGCAGTTGAGGAAATGTACTTTTAAAATGTTTAGCCTATGCACTTATAAGGAATGTATAAGTTTGTTTTGTTTAGAAGGCTGTAACATTTAAGTCAGATGGTTTTGAGACATTCTCACCTCCTAGTGATATGTTACTTATCCTGATGTAGTGACCAAACCTTCGTTTAGCACTTTCATTGAAATGCAATGCAGAGGTCTCTGGTGTGTCTCTATGTACAATACCCAGCCAGTTTGGTAAAAACAAGTTGTTTGTGTTTAGGAAGCTTCTATTTTGTGTAAGAACTTTTGGGTGGTATCAAGGAAATTGATTTAATTTCTGTGAAATGTAAGAAGTATTTATTTATGTTTTGTGAGATAGCCTGATTGGCTAAGAGGAACCCAGGGCGGACTTACCCCTGTGGTAATGTGTATTGGAGTGGCATAAAAGTAGGCTTCGTGCCTGGTAAAAGTTGTACATCTTTGAAAATCCTTTGTGGACAAGAATTGCTGTTTGATTTCTGTGTGATATTCCCCTTCAGGCGAAAGGGAGGGTCTTCTTTAAGACCTTGAGCAATAAAACTCCATTTGCCTTTACTTCAATTGCCTCAATCCTGCGACCACAAGAATTGCGCCAAACGCTATTCCGTTCTCCTGCTGGGTAAGAGCTCAGCGTCTCCAAGTTCAAGCCCTCTGCCAGCTACCGTGCAGACCTGGTCCATTGCGAGGGATCAGGAGGAATCAGCCAACACCAATCAGGGGGTGTGGCCGTACCTAGTCAAAAGCATACACAGCAGAAGCGGTTCCAGGTGCCGAGGTAGGAGCCTGAGTGTACCTAATAAGTGGTTCCAAATGCCGATGGTAGAGTTTGGTGGTGGCAGCATCATTACACTCACGGCGCAGTGGGCGGAGTCAGTGACAGGCGGTCACTGACGGCAAGTGGGAGTCCGAAAGCGCTAACCTGTGACCAGGATCGGCCTAGACTAAAGATGTCCGGTCACAGCCAAGTGTTATCAAAAGCCTGTCTTGTGGGGACAAATCCAACTTGGTCAGCGTCAATCAAATGTAATAAATGTGAATTCAATCTATTAGCCAAAACCTTAGCGAACAGCTTAATGTCAGCATAAATTAAGGAAATCAGTCTGTAGTTTATACAGCAGGTGTGGTCTTTTTGTGGCTTGGGTATAACTACAATAACTGATTTTAACGAATCTGGATAGAAACGCTCCCCTCCCAAAATCTTATTAAAAACAGAAACTGTGGGGCATATTCAATTGGGCGTCCGAGAATAGGAAAAAACTCATACATGCAAGGTTTTTCCAGCAGGTGCGGGTTTTTTGCTATTCACTTAGGTGCAGGTTTTTTTTTTTCTTGCCGGGAGGTTTTTTTTCACTCACCTTCAGAGCAGGCGTGATTTTTCCTAAAATCTTTATTTTTTGGAATAATCAGTGGGACTTGCTCTGGCACCCCCCCCCCCCCCCCTTAGGACTAATTAATCAATTGGAAGTTTCCAATTAGCTTAATTAGTCCTTAATTACTCACCTTAGGAAGTGCTGTATTCTGTATCCAGCGTCAGGAGCCGGCTCTTCTGCAGCAGCTGTGAGTATATCAGTGTGTGTGGTGTTTGTAAGTGTGTATGAGTGACTGTGTGTGTGCATAAGTGTGTGAGTTTGTGTGTGACCCCCGGTGTATGTGTGGCCCCCCGGAATGGGCGCTGGGAGAACTACATCTCACAGCAGTCCTTGCCCTTCCCACCAGCCCCTGGAGCCTCCCAGGAGCCCACAGGACTCCCAGCAGCCCCCTCTCCAGTAAGAGCAGAGAGAGGGGAGGCCACCGGAGACCCCTGGGCAGGTAAGTGGTGATTTTTTTTTTATTACGCGGCGCGGGGTTTTCAGACCTGAAAACCCCACGACCACTATTTTTTTAATTGAATACCGCGGGTAGTGGGAGCACGCATACCCGCAGTATTTCGAAATTGGGCGCAAGGTTTTTTTCTCGATAAACCTCACACCCAATTGTATATGCCCCTAAATGTGGTGAAAGAAGGGCAGAGAACGTTTTATAATAAGACGAGGGAAAGCCATCAGATCCAGGGGCCTTAGAGGGTTTCTGAGATTTCAAAGCCAAATTCAACTCCTCAATAGTGACATGCAAAATAAATTCTGAAACGGCAGCTCTAGGAAGCTTAGGGAGTCTACAGGAGTCTAAATACTCCTGGGCTAACGTGGAAGGAGGAACCGGAGCTTGATGAGGACTATTGAGGTTGTATAGTGACTAGTAATAATTATAAAAGGAATGATTAATGGCAGTCGGGTCATAAGTAATAGCTCCAGTACCATTGTGGAGGGCTGCAGTAGTCTGAGGAGCTCTTTTAGCTTTTAATTGGTATGCCAGCAGATTATCGGTTTTATTACTTTTTTCTAAAAACTTCTGCTGCATCCAATGGAGTGATCTTTCAGTCTGTTCTGCCAATACAGACTAGAGCTCGCCTCTAACACTTTGCAGCTGTTTAGTAGTGCTAATTGTGCAGACAGCTCTGCGATTCTTTTAGTTTGTTGTTTTGCATAGCGTATTTAATAACCAACCCCTTAATAACAACTTTATGAGTTTCCTAAATAGTAAAATAAGGGACATCCTGGATAACATTAAGGTCAAAATAGTCCTTAATTTGGGTACGAAGATACTCTTTGAATTGAGGGACACAAAGAAGAGTCTCATTAAACCTCCAAGAGGGGCGTCCCCTACTGGAGTGCAGTGGGTCTAGGACTGCTAAAACCATGGAATGATCCAACCAGGCATTGGGGATAATATCAACTTTAGTTAATGTACCCAAAGTAACACGGCAACCAAGTAGCATATCGATTCTAGAATAAGAATCATGAGGATTCAAATAGAATGTATAATCTCTAGAAGTTGGGTTGTGGGCCCTCCATGTGTCAAAGATACCAGCCTCGGTTACCGTCTTACATAACAGGCAAGTGGGAAGAGGAAGTGTGCCTAAGAGAACTTTTATCCAGCTCCGTGGAGAGGAAAGCATTAAAGTCGCCTCCTACAATAAAAAACCTCTACGTTAACTATGAATTTCACGAAATAAAGCTAAAAAAACTTGCCTGCCTACTACGTCATTAGGCCCCAGAGATGTGGATACTCTTCCAGGGGTGCAGGGGGCTCCCCGACAATTTGGGAGCCCCTCAACACTTCCGGGAGGGTAGGTAAGTACGATTAAGAGTTAGCGGTAGGCAGTTGTATATGCCACAGGGGGCTGCCTGATAAAAATAAGTGAACAATAACAAGATACATGCCCAACAGTCATGGAGGAGAATCGTCGTGCCCAAGAGGATCCTCGGTATCATTGTCAAAAAGCTGAAGTCTATGCAAAATATCCTTGCCCTCTTTGACGTCATGCACGGACACCTGACAACCATTCACCTTCACAATCAGGTGAAAGGGAAATCTCCATCTGTACTTGTAGTTATTGTCTTGTAACACTTTGGTGATGTTACGCATGTCCCTGCGTTTAAGGATGGTCGCTGGAGCTAGGTCTTGGAAAATTTGTAGTTGTGTACCTTCAAATAAAATCCGTGGCATAGACCTACTTGTAGCAGCAATTTGATCCTTAGTCTTAAAGGACAAGAACCTCAGGATAACATCTCTAGGCAGGTCACCTTCCTTAGGTCTCGGTTTTAGGGCCCTTTGAGCTTTTTCAATAATTGGAGATTGTTCAGATAATGAAGGTACCAACATCAAAAAGAGACAAAGCAAATATGGTTTGAGGGACTGGGGAGATACCGACTCCGGTATGTTATGAATTCTCAAATTGTTACGCCTCTCTCTATTTTCAATGTCCTAATTTTTATCCCTGGGGAATTCCACCTCCTTGTACAAAAAGTTGAGATCACGCGAGGAGAGTGAATCTACTTTAGTCTCAATTACAGAAGTGCGTTTGGAAAGAGAGACGAGTTTGTTATGTAAATCAGCAGACAGTTGTTGAAAGTTAGAAGTGAGCATTTTATTAAATTCTGCTAGCATCAGCTGGATATCACTTTTGGTTACATGGTTACATAGGTGTCACCGGGAGGTTGATCCGTACACAGTGAAAAATCCGGAGAGGCTGGGGGGGACACAGAGTGATGATGGGAGTCCGAACGGGATAAATGTGGAAGTATACCTCATTGAGTGCTCTTTTTCCCTCTATTAGCACTGCGGTTCATGTTGTATAGTAGATGCAAATATGAACAGGATAGGTATTGTAAGTGGAGATAAATCTGGGCGGGCAGTAGAAATACTATGGCCTCGGCTAGAGCAGTAACCGCGGAGCTGTAGAAAATTACAGTAGTGTAAAAGCCTCAAGATGTAGTGATGCAAAAAAACCCAGTAGATGGCTCTAACACACTGTGTTATATACTGGTGCTCAACATAAACACTGGAAACACAATGTTGAGAGAAAAAATATATACTCTGAAGTCTTCCTCTTATGTAGAAAGGGCCCCTAGGTCTGTATAAGCCACAGTTTATATAACAGTATATATATGTGAGTATGGAACAAATCAGCGGCAATTGGAGACTTGTGAAGAAGTTTAATATGACACCTCACATCACACCGATGCTATTAAATGCTGCAATGCACATAGATATTTGCTTTCCTGTATAATTGTCTCTAACATTTACACTCAGCTATTTCCATCTTATCTTTTTTCTCTAACAGGATGGCCAGCTGTGTCGATCCGCTGGCGTCTTGGTTGTCTTGACAACGAGAGACATGCAGCATGATGACGTCATCATTGCGGGACTCCGGCTGCGACACAGGGAGTCCCGGGCGGCGTCCAGTTCACTTCTCTTGGCGGGCTTCTCCCTTTATAAGGTAAGCTGTCTTTTCTTATTCTTAGTTCTCCTACCTTGACAAAGGGGCATGTGAGCCCCGAAACGTCGGTGTGATGTGAAGGGTCCTTCTTCACATGTCTCCAAGTGCCGCTGATTTGTTCCACTTGTTTGCAGAAGGCACAGGAGCATGTATTGGTCAGTTTAGCGGAGTGCCGGCCCGGTGTTTTCTACACATATATATATATATATATATACTGTATATATAGAGAGAGAGCATTCAGTCCGGCACTCTGGATAAATTTACTGATAATCTCGAGGTTGCCCTCCTAAGTAAGGAATGATAAACAAATTCCTATACCGAGCTGAGCAGCCCCTTCAGGAAAAACAAACTGACGGCACTCGGCAGTAGTTGTAAAAAAGTGATATACTGTCACAAATCACATAGCTGCTGTTGATGTTTCAAGACCCATTGTTTTTTTCATCAGGACACGTCCTGATGAAAAGACAGATGGGTCTAAATAAGTCGACAGCGCCTAATGAGGAGTGCCGTCTGTATGTTTCCTGAGGGGCTGTTCAGCTCAGTATGGGAAGTTGTTAGGTGACACCAGTCAAAATTTTGCCTAGGGCACCAAATGGGCTAGGGCCGCCTCTGCACAAGCCCCCCACTACCTACACACACCTGCATCAACCTTGGTCATCATTAGTCCCGGCAGGGACTGAAAGAGACATCCTTCGTTTATGGACTAAAGCTTAAAGCTGCCTAATGGTAGCACCGGCCCTGGCTATACATAAATAAAGCAGTGCCAAAGAAGCTACCCCTTAATGTCAGATCATGCATTACCGAAGCATTCTATTCTCCTATTGGGACCTCAGTGCCCAGCGTGATACTGCCACTGTTTGCTGTTATTCTCTTCATTTCAGTATTCCCCCGCAGGCTGGCCATACCCCACTGGCATAGTTGAGTACATGGAGGGGGGGCACTACGACATGCACTTTCTCCGGGCGCTATGGTTCCTTACTACTCCTCTGTGTGGGTTTGTACATTCCCTACTCCAGTGGTTCTCAAACTTGGTCCTCCGGACCCCAAACAGTTCACATTTTCCAGCTCACCTAGCTGGGCACAGGTGTGTTCATTGCTTATTGCCAAA
This sequence comes from Taudactylus pleione, assembly GCA_031769625.1. NCBI lineage: Eukaryota > Metazoa > Chordata > Amphibia > Anura > Myobatrachidae > Taudactylus > Taudactylus pleione. The sequence continues at coordinate 428,784 of JAUIMM010000973.1, forward strand.
TTTTAAAAGATCCAAAGGTGGAGCTCATTATTTCACTTGTGATTCTGTGAGGACACCTGGAAAACATGCAACGTTTGAGGTCCTGAGGACCGAGCTTGAGAACATGTGCTCTACTCTATCAGCCCCAATGTCTTCCAAAACACGTAAACGTATAATAATTGAATTATTTTATGAGGAAAATAGAAATACATTTTTAATACCTGTGACCAACTGGTCAGCATTATGTTGTCATGATGATGACCCTATTTTTATGCAGATGCCTGGAGCGGTACCACCTGCTCCATTGTTATGCTGGCCACACACATAGCGATATCTTACCCGATCTGGCCCATTCCGACACATTGGAATGACAGATTGTGTAAAATATGGCAAAATCCTGAGTTAATTGTGTGTCCCCACTTACGATCACGATGCGCGTCCCCGCTGGTCGCACATCGCATTGTCAGATCTGCCGTGCAGTAGGGCAGATCTGACAATCTAGGACACGATGCACTGTGAAAGTCTGGATGCAGGAGAGATAGTATGAAGATTGGACACCAAATCGTGTGCAGAGCTGCCGGGGAGAGTTTCAAGGGAAATCGTATACATCGGCTGATCGTGTGCAGATCGCCATGTGTGTGGCCAGCTTTAAGGTGCCCACACACATACCGATGTGCTCACGATCGATTTTTGTCCAATTTCCTCATGAACTTTCACGGGAGCTCCTTGGCCATTGTGATCACGACTTTGCAAAAAAATCACCCAATCTGTTTCACGATCTATCGGATCGTACGCATCGTGAGATTGGTCGTGAGTTAAAAAAAATAAAATAAACCAGGCTCTTGACTATTGGTGGGAAATTTAAATAGCCATAACAATGGGAGGGGTTAGCTAGGGAGTATAAACATCAGGCGCCCTTTAAACTCTGTGTACATTCTGCTCTGCTACTAGATGAGGCTAGGTGTATTCCTGCTGAATCCTGTACATTGCTACTGTGCTCTTTGTATTTGGCTTGCCTTTTACAAAGTTTATTCTACCTGCAAGTGTGTGCTACCTACCTGCATTCTATCCTGTTCTTGAACTCTGTACTGATGCGTCCCTATCAGTATAGAGTGTTGGTCGCTGAAGCTGGGGTCCGGAAGATTAGGAAGAGGACCCAGCAAAGAAGGATGAGAGCATGCTGGACCAAGCAGTGGCTGCTACAAAGGGATACCCGCTCTCCCTGCTGATGGAGATCAAGGAGAACAACCCGGGCGACTATCGGAACTACATGCGCATGGATGACACCACGTTCCAGGAATTGCTGCATCTGGTGTAACGATACTGCCTTTGAACTTCTATACACCCCTGCCTATACCTTCTGATATCCTGCCTATAAACCTTTAAGGATGACGCTATTTTGCATACGCAGTTATACAGTAAATAAAGACTCCAGACCTAGAACCTGTGGTTCCAAAGCACAAAGTATTATTCAAGTAAAAGTGCAGTCAGTTACACGCTAGTTATAAGTACAATTTGGCGCAAAGGAATTATACAGATCCAAGTACAGTTATACATACGCAGCGCTCTGGACCAGATGTAAGCATCAGCAAGAAACCCCTCGTCAATCAGCATTCAGCACGAAGACCAGGAACCCAGGGTCAGAGCACACATATTTATACCCCCCAGAAATAAACAACACAATAGAGAAGTTTGTTGCTAATACCATTGGTCCTAAAGGAGAGGGCATATGTTACAAGGCATTTAACAGGTTGGTTCAAATAGACACAGTCCAGCCTCTAACAACTGGTGGTCTCTGGTTTCCCGCCTCATGCAAATCCTAACAGTTGGTCATATAATGTACATTTTGTTGCTTGAAGTCTCTGTGGTCCATAAGTTGAGAATGCATGTTGCGATCTCTCTCCATCGATATTACCGGAATACTGTTGAGAGAGTACGCATCAGTACAATACCAAACATGGCTTACTTATCACGTATAAAACCTTAGTTACGAAATAATCTTTATTTCCTAGCAATTATAATAAATGTGCATACTTGAATCTTATACCTTAAAGCTTATGGAACCTTGTATGTGAATATGTAATGTGTGAGTATGTGGGGTTTGATGTAAAGATGCTAGTTAACTTGGGGCAGATGCGTGTGCATGAAGCTAATATTCAGCGGTTTCATACAGGATCTTATGCATTCGCTAATATGCGACTAGTTAACAGCGCAATTGTGCGTATTAATGTGTGTATGAGAAAAAGTGAAAAATGCAATCGCATGATGCTAATAGTAATATCGCCACATGTACTAAAGTGTGAGTTTATCTAAAATGGCGCTTGGGCGGCCATTCACAAAATGGCGTCTTGCGATCTCATTTCCAAGATGGCGTCTTGCGGCCAGTCGTAAGATGGCTTCGCTGCGATCCAATTTTAAACTGATCTTGTCTCAGCCAATTATCCAGCTTCGACAGGTGACCCCCCACATCCAGAGACAGGACACAAGGTGGCAGAGGGCAATCCCTGCTGAAAAGAGACTGGTGGCTACCCTGAGGTACCTAGCTACAGGAAGCTCATTTGAAGACCTGAAGTTTGGGACACTCATCTCACCTCAGTCCTTGGGCGCCATCATTCCGGAGACCTGCAAAGCCATCGTTAAAGTGCTACAGTACCATTATTGCAAGGTAAGTAAAAAAAACACACCACACATTGGTTTCTTGTTTAAAGAATTTTTTTTTTTTTCAACAAATAGCAAAAAATAGCCTGCATTTAGTACAATGTGCACTGACCTGTAGGCAACTGAAAGTGTGCACTAAACTGCGTGCAATATACATTTTTTGTAACAATTTTATAAAAGAAGATTATTACCAAATTTTATGAATCCCAATAGGTAGCCGGCTGTATGTGATAGGGTGGGTCAGACGCCAGTTTGAAAAGGCCAATACACACATGGCACAAGTATACATTGTGGCCCCGGCTTCCAGCAATGTGTACTTGTGCCACGAGTGCAGTGACCTTGTACAAATGGCGTCATCACCACCCTATCCCATGCAGCAAGCACCTATTGGAATTCATAAAATTTGGTGATTTTAAAAGCAATAAAAAAAATTACATCTCTGTATAACGGGGCGATTCATCCGCTGCATCCAGCAGAGCATTAAACAAGGTCATGCTGGTGCTTGGTGGGGGAGTAATATCTAACCGGGCAGGGGGAGGATGGACATACCTATTTGGGGCAGGGGAAAATAGCATTGGGTCTGCTATGTACGTAGAATTGTTGATATTTTTGCTCATACAGCCAGGGCCAGATTAACAATGGGGCGGATGGAGCAACAGCTCCAGGCCTCCACATAAAAATAGGCCCATTGTCATGACAACATGATGTTGACCGGCCATCTGCTCTCCACACGGTCAGCCATAAATCATAAGTAGTAAAATTGTATTTCTTTTTACCTCACAAATGATTTTTTTTTTTTCCCTTTACATATTTAGGGAGACATTGGAGCAGAGAGTATAGGGGATACAAGCCCACATGGCACTGGTCACGCCTCCTCTGCTTCTCATAATAGGTCCTTGGTCATTTTCCCCTCCAGGCCCATGTGGCCATCAATTTGGCCCTGCATACAGCGAGTCAAAAGGTCGTAGTTTAACCTGAGAAAATTTCTTTGGGTATCTGTATCCATATTTCTCAAAGTGCTATTCACATGAGCTGTGAAATCATCTATTGCATCTGGGGGTTTCTGCAGCAGCCATTCTGCATATTGGAAAAAATTGTCCTCACATTCAGTAAGGTTCTCCTTTCTCCCCTGTTTTTTCTTCTTTTTTTGTGGTTGTTGTGAAGAAGATGAGGGTTCAGGTGGAAGTGGAGTTTCCACTTGTGTGGTATTCTCCGGCTCACTGTCACCACCGAGCAGACTGAGGTCCGGTGTGGATGCTAAATCAGGGTCTTGGGTGGGAGTCTATATAGGAAAAAAATAAAATTAAATATTATAATCATGTTTTAACCCTTTTTTTTTACTATTTTTACAGTTTCCTAACACCGTGGAGGAGTGGACCAGCATCGCGGAACATTTTGAACAACGTTGGAATTTCCCTAACTGCGAAGGAGCCATCGATGGGAAACACATCCGCATCAACCCACCTGCCAACACCGGATCATATTACTACAACTACAAAGGATTCTTCAGCATCGTTCTCATGGCAGTGGTGAATGCCAACTACGAATTTCTGTTTGTGGATGTCAGCAAGAGTGGCCGTGCTTCGTATGGTGGGTCCTTCAAACAGACGACTTTCTACCAGAGACTCACCAACAAAACCCTCAACTTGCCCTCACTGGACCAGACACAGCACGGCCTAAATTACGTTTCGTTGCAGACGAGGCTTTTGCATTACATGAACATATGATGAAGCCATTTGCACAGAGGGGCCTGACCAGAGAGAAGAGGATCTACAACTACCGTCTATCCCGGGCACGGCGAATTGTGGAAAATGCGTTTGGAATAATGAACAACCGCTTCTGCATTTTCCACACCACCATCAATCTACGTGTGGAGAAGATAGACTGGGTTGTGATGGTGTGCTGTGTGCTGCACAACTTTCTGCAAAGAAAATCTACCCAACGAGGACCAGTCCAGCTAGAGCAGAAGATGTAGGACCCCTGGAGGACATTGGACATTTTACATCTGTGTCTGCACCACCAATTACAACATCCACCACACGTGCCAAAGAAGTGAGGGAGGAGTACATGGCCTATTTTAACGGACCAGGTGCTGTGCCATGGCAGGAGGACTGTCTGTGAACAACTGACTAAATTGGACATTTGGGATTTAACAACAAAAACATTAAGGATTTTGGTTTAAACTGTGTCACTACTTACCAAGATTTCTGCAGACAGTCCAGGCACTTCTGCAACCTCCTCTTCTCCCTCACACTCAGCCATCAAGACGATAGATTCCCTTTGAGGCTCTTGATCACTGATGAATGACATCATATGGTAGTACCAGAGCGCAGGCATATATATATCATCTGTGCCCGCTCCTGATTTTTTGGAGTCATCAACCTTCTTTTTTTCTTTGATGTACAGTCCTGAGATTTTGAATCTTTTGCCGTACAGTTTTCAGGTCTGCATCAGTAATGTACTTATTCGTATACTCCAAGAGCACCTCTAGTGCGGCCAACTTGTGCGACTTAGTGTGGTACTTTCGAGAACTGATCTTCCACAGACACTCTTTTGAGTGCAGGATTTCGATGAATCCTGTAACGAATTCACGTTCACTATCCATGGACATATCTATGAAGAGGAAAAAAAAGGACATTTAAATATTTGTGTATATAGTTTTGTTAAATTTAATGTTGTCATGGTTAACATTTTTAATGTTTTAATATTTCTTTTTTACAGGTTTTTAAAGGTTATGGTATTGTAATCGTGTTTTCTTTTACAGCAATGTCATTTGTTCATTTCTTGGTAATATGTTTTTCTTTGTTTGACAGCATGGGTCGTCCACCGTTGGGCCTGTCGCTGTTGTGGAACTACAGATCCCAGGATGCCCTGCCACAGTTTTAACATGCTGATATTTCCCAAGGGTGGGTGGCAGGGCATCCTGGGATCTGTAGTTCCACAACAGCTGGTGGCCGAAAGGTAGAAGACCCCAGCTTTAAATGATGTGTGTTTTTTAAATATAATGTATGGTGATTATTTTGTTAAATACGTGTTTATTTTAGTTAATTTTTGTTATATTACTTAAAATGTATTTTTATTTTATCTGTATTGAATTGATTTTTAAACATGTTTATTATTATTTTATGTTATTTCAATATGAATAATCTTCCTGGAATGTATTTGTTTATCTTGATTAAATATTTTTGTCTATTAATTTTACAAAAAAATCTATTTATTTTTTCTAATTAATTATTAGGTGGCCCTATGACATTGATGGCCAGTTAGGGGTTAGGTAGGGGGCACACATTGGTGGGCAGTGGGAGCTTAATGCATGACCCAGCCACCGCTCGCCTCATTACGGCAGGAGGTGGCTGGGGCATGCATTTATTACCTGGGGGCACACATTGGTGGGCAGTGGGGGAGCACATATTGGTGGTCAGTGTGGTTGCATTTAAACTGTACAAATACTCACCAAACTTCAGACAAAACAACACTTCAGTGTGCAGGCTCCAGAATGTGCGACTATCTTCCTCCATACACTATGCTGCACAAGATGGCGATGGGGCATGCACAGGAAGTTGTCAAATTCCGCGTTGTGCGATGAATCGTACGATTCGTCGTGAGGAAAAAAAACCCTCACGATCGGCTTCCATCGTGTTCCAGGTTGGCTAATCTGCCCTACAGCACGGCAGATCAGAAGATGCGAGGTACGACGAGCGGGGACGCGCATCGCATCGTGAGTGGGGACTCACGATTTCCTAACGATTTGGCCATATTTTACACGATCTGTCGTTCCAATGCGTCGTAATCGGCCAGATCGTGTAAAATATCGCTATGTGTGTGGGCACCTTTACTCTGGACATATTCAGTTCCCCTGACCTTACTATATTTAGTGATAGAAAGAATGACAGCATAGAACAGTATAATTATTTCCCTGTGTTACAAATGTGTGTCTACCTCATTCAATAAACTACTACTGAGTCTACTTATTGTTATTGCATCCGATCTTGTATCAGAAAGGCCCGAGCCTTCACAACAGTCACCATGCCAACCCATATATTACACACTCCCGGCAGCCAGAGCCGCAACCACAAGTAATGTATTGTATTGGCTGGCTGGTGATAAGAGCACAATGCACATCATCACTGTCTATCACATACAGTAACTGAGGGTAACACAGGCACAACACTCCCCCTGCCTGTGAGTTGTGTTCAGGGATTGGCTGCTGATGAATGTAGCTACAATCGACTCTTTTTGCTATTGGCCAAGGTTCTTGTCAATTCACTCAGCGCTGCTCGTCTGACGCATGCGCGTTATGTATGACTGAGGCTGCTGCTGGGCTATTGGCAGCTCGGTGTCTCCGGGATCCGGGCGTTAGATCTGCCATTCAGGGCCTGTCCCAGAGCCAAAGCGAGGATGCCGGTAATGAGGGAGATGGGTGTGTGACGGGGATTTGCTGCAGGTTACCAGGGCAGGTGTAGTGACAGCTCCCTCCGCCCGGCCTCCTACCAGCCTACATCGCTGTGCACCGGGCTCTGATAATAGCACAGCTGACGCTGCTGTGTGCACAGAGAGAGGGGGGGAGGGATGCTGGCAATGAGTAAGCAGCTGGCACTGCCACAGATGTTAGATTACACACATCATTATGGCAAACCTGCAGCACTGACCCCTTCCTGTATGAGATCCCATGTGACTATAATACTAGTGTACATATATCATATGGGGTGTCTCCGTGCCCTTATACAGCACATTCACAGAGCAAGGTCATTGTAATAAAACATGCAGCTTGCAGTATTATTTTTTATATAGTGTAGGTATAAGGGAGGGTGTGAAGGAAAACAAGTCTGCAATCAGGCCCCTGGGCTGTCTGTCTTTAATTGATCTTGTTATGATGGAAACTGACAATTGCCTGCGAAATACAAAAGAAAATATTCTCTTTCTAATCTATGACCTGATCACATCAATCCCTAGCCATGATGTCATTCATTGCTGCATTCATGCTTCAAATGACATTTTCAATCATTCATTGTCAAGAAGGCAACACATGAAAAGGGGCATAAAAAGTTGTTCACAAGAGTCCATTATGCCAGCCGATGGGCTGCTTTGTCAGTGTAATGTACCCATTTTATCTGTGACCGTGGAAACTATCCCTTCAGCAGACCTTGTGATTTTCTTTTTGCCAGGAGTTTAATATAAAAGACAAAAAAAAACCCAACAAGTGACATTTCTTAATTTGCAAGTAAATTAAGTTATACAGTATTCTATTTGCTGAGCTGGAAGACCTCAATACAAAAACAAATATGGTTCATGGTATGTGACAAATGAGATTTTGATGGATTACATTGAAACCTTCATATCTTGTATATAGAGGTACAGGTTTCTTCCGATCTATGGTAAAATTCCTACGTTTGAAATGTATGTACTGCACACCCCGTAATAATCACAGACTGCATTGCCAGCCAAGCAGAAGTATTAACAGTTTAGATATTGAACCTCCACGTTAAATCAAGGTTTGTCTTGGAGCGCCTAAAAGAACATTGGTGATAATATTTATATTGGTTGTTGATGTGAACTGGACGGCTGCAATATACTTTCAAGAGCTTGGGAGGGGGCGGGATTCAATTGTTTCTCGCGCCTGTGCTCCCGTCTAAAGTGACCAGGAGCTATTCAATTATTTTGGGCGCCCATCACTTATGGCGGATTTATGTTCTTATCCTCTTGAGGTGCGAGTAGAAATCCGCCCAAAGTAGGGCTCTTGGGCGCCTTTGCTGCAGTGAATCCTACTTTTGGGTGCCTCATCTGGTGCTTAGCATGGGAGAAGCTTTGTGCGGGCAATAGTTTGCATGTTGGGCGCGAGAACGCAGTTGTCGCAAACAGCATGAGGCTGGTCGCGCAAACAATTTAATATTTCCTGTCACTTTTAGATGGGAGATCCAGGCACCCAAAACAATTGAATTGTCCCTTAGTATGAATCTTATGTATTTTTTATGTTTTTGTTGAATTATCTAATGGACCAAATATTTGCACATCTTAGGGGGAATTCAGTTCAGCACGATGTGATGTCGCAATGTTTATTTGTGTACTTGACTATGTACTATGGTAGACAAATATTTATCTACGCACCTGTGTAATGGTAAAGTTAGTAATGTTGCTGGTCACAAAGTGCCTTCACTCAAAAGGGCAACTTGCAGCCATTATGCAGAATTTAATTTTCCGCTTACCTCCTATTTGGGGGACACTGGGTTTAGAGGGGAGGCTGAGGAGTAGGCACTAAATAGCTTTGTGTATATTGGGGTTGTATCAAGCTATTTAGTAGATCTGAAATATTTAATTTCCCCATTTATCAAAAATGTCTTAATTATACTTTACCACAATTCTTACTACCTTTTGGTTGTTTACTAAAATATATTTTTTATTATTAATATTTCTGCTTAAATAATTTTTTTCACAGATAAACAAAACAGAGAGACCAGAATCTTGTGATAACGTGAAAGTCGTGGTACGATGTCGTCCTTTAAACGAGCGAGAGAAGGCCATGAGCAGCAAGATGGCCGTCAATGTGGACGAAATAAGAGGAACTATTGCTGTTCACAAAGTTGACTCTATGAATGAGCCTCCGAAAACATTTACATTTGACACTGTTTTTGGGCCAGACAGTAAACAACTGGATGTCTACAATTTAACAGCCAGGCCGATTATTGATTCTGTGCTGGAAGGCTATAATGGTATGTGTCATCTTAAAGTGGCAATACGTCATATAGGCTACAATCAATCTTTCAAGGTCTAGTGCTTATTGATTGGTGAACTAGCAGGAGATTATGGGAATATCTTTTGAGCACCATTGGTAGAAAGTGTTATCAGCAGTAGGACTCATGCCCTATATCCATTCCTTGTGCTGTCCTCCATTTTTAATAAGCTTCAATGTGTTAGGACTTGTTAATAGTGTCTATACACTGATCCTTCCCCTGTGGTAATTTTTTTTTTTTTTTTGAGCAGTCTCCCTGTCACTTTCACCTCTCTCATATTAATAGCCCTCTGCCCCTTTCTTTACTCTCTTCTCTATCCCCCTCATTTCTTTTTTAAACTCCTCCATCATTGTAGAGGATTTTGACACCTAGCTCAGTATAAAAAAAAAATATATAGGGCGGAATTCAATTGTTTTCTCGTGCCCGATCTCCCATCTAAAGTGACAGGAGATCGCGAGGTGAGATTCAGTTGATTAAAAGATCGTGCTCAATTAGGTCTGGTTTAGCCACACAAAACAACTACACCCGACCAAAGTTATGGGCGTGATCGCGAAAAGTGCTGTTTGGGCGTCCAAATGGGTCACTTTTCGGCCATTTCAGATCGCACCCCCCAGGGGGTGCGAGCTGCAATACCAGCGCCTGCAGCTGATCGCGCCCGAGAGGAGCAACAATTGAATAGCTCCGTTGGGCTCGTAGGTGGCTGCAAATAATTGTAATCCGCCCATAGAATGCAATGCAATAAACGGCACTCAGGGACTAACATGTTGCAAACATATCCAAATATTGATCAACGTTTCAGTGTGCAAGCCCTATCCTCAGGATAACAAATAGTAAATGTACAAATGACATAAATCACTTACCACTCTAAATAGAGAATCCCACATATCCTGTGCATTACCCTGCTATCCATGCCGGAGCACGAGTTTCCACTTTCCGGATGCGTCTCAGCAACCCCATGGCAACGAGCCGCTAACGTTCCACGGAGATAGGAGGATACCAGACACACATCCAACAGGATCTCCAATGGTGCAATATAACTAGAACACAAACAAACAACCCAAATAAAGGACCTAGCTACAGTACTAAGCCCCACATATAAAAATAAAACCTGTATAATTACAGAACACAGTACAAAATGACATACGCTGAACATATAAAAACTGGATGGGACCAAGGCTAGCAACACAACCTTGTATGCTAATGAACCAACACAGTCCCGCACAGAGCTATATCTAATGGGGGGGAGGGAAGAAGAGCCCGGACTAAAACACTCCTCATTAAGAAGGCTAAAGGGGCCTATCCATTAGCAGATGTTTTTCTGAACGATGAAAGACAAAAGATATCTATTGAAAATTCCGGTGGCTGTGCTGACTGATATCGGTCATGTACATGACAGATTTTTGCAAAAGATGATCGATATCGCATGACATCATTCAGGGAGTAGATTTTTTTTCTCTGTAGCTGCTATTAATATCGTTCGTTGTTTACCGCGTATAAACTGCACAATATTTCTAATATCTGGCAGCTATATGCGATAATTGACCAACATGTTGGAGAGACGAAAGATAAAATTTATCGGCCGTGGGAGTGCGCATCTGTCATCGTTCAGGGCCTATCCATAGCAGATAAATTGAACGATATATCGTTCAGTTTATCTGCTAATGGATAGGCCCCTAAAATGGATTTTTAGATTAGTCTCCATTACACCAAAGGGGTTGAATGAAAAGTTAAATTGCAATAGTTTGATGTAGCTCTGTATAATCTTGAAACCTGGTGAAGCACAATCATAAACTAGGCACTTCAGAGGCCGTACACACTTTCCCAGATTCCACTAAAACTTCTCTCATCAAATCCATCAGTAGAAAAATCCCTTCTTTCTTCTGCCATTGCTCCACTCACTACTTCACGTCTTGTCTTCCTCACTCAAACAACATGTTCATTTTGGAATTGTTGACATATTATTCCTGTAAATCCCTACAAGGTATAACTGCTAAATTTGACATTAATTTATCACTCTCTGCTACTACAAATGCTCTCCTTAAGAGTCTGAGTACTTCCACTATATTGCATCACATCCTAATTCTCTGAATGGACCTTTAGTTTTTCAGTTTAAAATCAAAGCCTACAAAGCCCTCATGAATTCCTCACCTACTTACATTTCCCTAATCTCCGGGAACTCTCCTAAACGGCTACTTTGCACTAAGGGGCTGATTCAGACCCATTCGCTATGATGCGAACACTCGTAACTGGCTGATAGTCGCTAACTGTGCAAGCGTATGCATCGCAATGCTTGTGCGCAAAACAATGCGAGAGATCGGGATGCGTTCGCTTGCTGTGTATAGACTGCCCAGTAAAGTGATTGACAGGAGAGGCTGTTTGTGGGTGGTGACAGGGGGCCGACCACTGGAAACGGGGGAGTGGAGGTGCGAACGCAGGCGTGCCCAAGTGCCTCAACGCCGTTTCAGAGGTGTACATAATTAAAATTCAGCATCATAGTACACCTCACTTGGTGGGCTTTCACTCTGTAGTGATTGCTGTGCTTGCGGAAGGGTAAAGGCAACCTTAAGCACTGCGATCGCATCCGATGGTGCTCGATGTACCAGTGGTTACATGCATTTCCAGGAGATGACGTGGGCATCTTATGAATGGCTGGTGGGTGTCTACATACACAAAGCGATCGCACGCCAAGACATCGTGCGTGTGCTTAAGCCTTGCCGTGCAATCGCCTGCCATGCCGTCACTTAGCTGAATTTGTATACGCTGGGTGCGAGCGTACGCATCTAGCGAGCGGGTCTGAATGAGCTCCTAAATCTCCATCTACCAGAGTCGTCATCGGCACCGCCCTACTCATTACCCCTGCATCTGCTGTTACTAAGCCCTCATTCTGCATTATTATTAACCCTTTTTCAGTAACATGCCGTCTTATCAAGAACAACCCCTGCCACCTCAGACACCACTGCGCTGCTCATCTGCATTACTCAAATCACACACAATAATAACACAGCGCTTTACCAGAGAGGAACAGATATGTGATATTGTAATATATCTGTCAGTCATATAAAGAAAGTCTGCAAATAGAAGATCTGAATGCAATCATTGTAGTTTACTTTGTAACATGCATCACACCATGTGTGAGAGATGCTGTAATCCTATTGTGTGCTTGTCTGGGGCCTTTCAGGGGATGAGACCGTTGGCACAATCATCCCCTTTGTACCACTGAACACAACATATTGGGGTGTAGTATGTTTCTGAATAATATATTACTCCGTTAACCTTGTTTATTCGTTGTGCTTTGTACATTGATGATGTGCTGGATATAATTAACATCTCTTGAAAGTCTTAGGGGTCTATTTACTAAGCAGTGTTAGGCGACAAAGTGATAAGATGCCAGCCAATCATCTCCCAACTGTCGTTTTTCAAACACAGCCTGAGAGATGGCAGTTAGGAGCTGATTGGCCGGCACCTTATCACTTTTCACTCTGTCTTCTAACACTGCTTAGTAAATAGACCCCTATATTGGTTTATTACATATACTTATTGCTTTAATTAGCAGCACCTTTAGTCAGGGGTAGAAACAATTTTGGGAGTGCAGATCTGTCTTGTACCGTCTAGTCAGTGAATGTACGTTACTCTGTGCATGGCAATTAGCTTGTGTTAGCGATAAGGGAGCCATATATCTGCGGTGAGTTGGCGCAATTCCCCGTTTTGCCATTTTTGGGGCCGGGAAATCGGGGATATTAAACATATTGAAAAATCTCTATTCCTCAATCCCGGAAATGGAATAAGTGAGCCAGGGATTTTTAACGTGTTAAATTCCCCCAAACCACCGATCATCTATGTACACGGATCGGAGGTTTTGGTCGCTGATCCACAAATCGGTTTGGCATTGGCAGAACGGGGAGTCGCGGCTCTGGTATAGGTGTCCTTTTAGTCTAGTGTCCAGTATAAGCATTGCTGAGAACCGAGAGGGTGCTTTTACACTGTTTGGCTGTAGGCAGGATAACTACTTATCAAAAGCTAATCCATAAATCCGTGTGACACTATCACCTGTAAACACAAGGAACTCCTCTCCAGTAACAATGCATGAATCTGTGAACCGTCCTGAATGTTGTTTTTGTTTTTCTCTCCTGTTTTCTAAACTAATTAACAAAAAAACCCTTAAATTATTTTTCTTCTCAGGGTCCATAGAGCTCCACAGGGAGACAATGGGGTTTAGGTGGGACCTTGGGACCTTCTAGGGAAACTCTGTTTCATTGGTGTCCGGCAAGAGCTGGGTCACCATTTTTAACAGTGGGGCTGCTTCAAGCAGCCCAAGCTTATTTTTATGATTTATTTTTTATTTTTAGTGTTTTAAACTGAGCAGCAAAAGACTGTCCCTTGGACATCTGCGCTGCTGCTCCATCACCCCTCCGCGGCGCCTTAAAACCAATCCCCGGCTAGGTACTCCCGACGGGGCCTTTGGGGGGGTGAGGGGGGACTAGCTAGCAAACTCCCCAGACTGCAGCCCAGAATACAGGAGACAGTAAGGCGGACCCCCGTCTGCGTGGGCCCCCGTCTTTACGCAGTCTTGCCTCCGGTCTCAGGAGACGGAACAGAGGCATTAATATACTGGCGCAGAGGCATATTGAGAGGCCAGGGGACCCAGTGGTTAACGTCAGCACGGGGAGAAGGCGCTCTCCCTGCAGCCCTTCCCCCAGCTCAAGGCGCCATTCCACTGTGGTCTAGCCGTTCCCTGAGCTGCTCCTCCCTCACCCTCCGCCCCCTTAGAGATGCGTGGCAGCCATTTTAGGCAAGCAGGTCTTCGGGAATGCTGGGTCCAGTCTCCCTGTATACCTCTCCCACAGCCCAGGTTATACAGCGCTATATCCTACCGGCCACTGCGGCGTGTGTAGTTGATTATAGTGCCAATTGCAGATATATAGTTTTTTTTTTTATCTTTCTGGGTTTGTATGTGACTTGTGATAGCGCTGATTTCTACTTTCTATACTGGCAGCTTATACCTTTCCCTTTATTCTAATTTACCCTGACATACTAAGGTATAGGGGGTTCATTGTACCTCACATCTCCTATATATTTGTGAGGGCTATCACATACTACAGTCAGGTGCATAAATATAGGGACATTGACAGAATTTTCATATTTTGGCCTCTATTCACCACCACAATGGCTTTGAAATGAAACAAACAAGATGTGCTTTAACTGCAGACTTTCAGATTTAATTTGAGGGTAATTACATCCAAATCAGGTGTAGGAATTACAACTGTTTCTATATGTGCCTCCCACTTTTTAAGCGGCCAAAAGTAATGGGACAAACTAAACAATCCTAAATCTAACTTTCACTTTTTAATACTTTGATGCAAATCCTTTGCAGGCAATTACAGCCTGAAGTCTGGAAGGCATAGACATCACCAGACGCTGGGTTTCATCCCTGGTGATGCTCTGCCAGGCCTCTACTGCAAATGTCTTCAGTTCCTGCTTGTTCTTGGGGCATTTTCCCTTCAGTTTTGTCTTCATCAAGTGAAATGCATGCTCAATCGGATTCAGGTCAGGGGGCCATTGCATAACATTCCACTTTTTAGCCTTAAAAAACTCTTTGGTTGCTTTTGCAGTATGCTTCGGGTCATTGTCCATCTGCACTGTGAAGCACCATCCAATGAGTTCTGAAGCATTTGAATGAATATGAGCATATAATATTGCCCGAAACACTTCAGAATTCATTCTGCTGCTTTTGTCAGCAGTCACATCATCAATAAATACAAGGGAACCAGTTCCATTGGCAGCCATAAATGCCCTCGCCATGACAATACCACCACCATGCTTCACTGATGAGGTGGTATGTTTTGAATCATGAGCAGTTCCTTTCCTTCTCCATACTCTTCTCTTCCCATCACTCTGGTACAAGTTGATCTTTGTCTCATCTGTCCATAGGGTGTTGTTCCAGAACTGCAATGGCTTTTTTAGATGTTGTTTGGCAAACTCTAATCTGGTCTTCCTGTTTTTGTGGCTCACCAATGGTTTACATCTTGTGGTGAACTCTCTATATTCACTCTTGTGAAGTCTTCTCTTGATTGTTGACTTTGACACATATACACCTTTTGGTATTGCTGAGCTCTCCGGTGCGTTCTTTCTTTTTAAGAATGTTCCAAACAGTTGATTTGGCCACACCTAATGTTTTTGCTATCTCTCTGATGGGTTTGTTTTGATTTTTCAGCCTAATGATGGCTTGCTTCACTGATAGTGACAGCTCTTTGGATCTCATATTGAGAGTTGACAGCAACTGATTCCAAATGCAAATGTCACACCTAGAATCAACTCCAGACCTTTTACCTGCTTAATTGATAATGAAATAATGAGGGAATAGCCCACATCTGTCCATGAAATAGCTTTTGAGTTGATAGTCCCATTACTTTTGGCCCCTTAAAAAGTGAGAGGCACATATAGAAACCGTTGTAATTCCTACACCGTTCACCTGATTTGGATGTAATTACCCTCAAATTAAATCTGAAAGTCTGCAGTTAAAGCACATCTTGTTTGTTTCATTACAAAGCCATTGTGGTGGTGAATAGAGGCCAAAATCTGAAAATTCTATCAATAACCCAATATTTATGCACCTGACTGTATATAGCGGTGTTGCACACTACACTGTGTCATATTACACATACTGCAGGGTGTTCGCTGCACTGTATCATACTGTGTGTTTTATTATTATTATTGTGGCTATGTCTGGCAGAGGTAAGAATAAAAAGCAGCCTGATGCTACTGCTCCTACTCTGGAATCTTGTAACTCCTGCTCAGCGGGCTTAGCCCCAGAGAACCTCATTCAGGATGGTCTTTGTACAAATTGTTGCGCAGACACAGGCCTCTCAGCTCCGGTGTCTCCGCCTTAGGACCCACCCTGGGCTGTCTTTTCTCAGGTACTGACAAAGATTGCGGACCACTTTGCAGTCCCTGTGGTAGCCTTCCCTGTGGTATGGCCACAGCAGGTACTCCCTGCAAATCCTTTGCCTCCCCTATGGGTAGACATACTCTCTACCTCAGTACAGAGTTTGGCTAATACCTCTACAGTTTTTCAGCAAATGCTGCAAAAGGAAAAGCCTTTACCCACTAAACCCTACTAAACGTGCTGTGTTATCTTCCCATTCTACCCAGTTATCTGATTCTGATAGATCATCTGGGAAGGCAGAAGACATAGACCTCTCTCACGCTGACTCCATCTCGGAAGACGAGGAACCACCCTTTAAATTAGCTGTAAAATCTATTTTCAAATAGAAGTGGAAGAACCCGCTCCTAAGAAAAAAAAAACAAAAACACTTTTTAAACTACAAAAGGTAGTTTTACTCTGACCAGCTATCTGATCACATGAGTGACGTATGGAATATGCCCGGTAAAAGGTTTCAAATTCCAAGATGTTTAAGTTCCTTTTACTCTCTTCCAGCTGCTGATTGTACTAAATGGGAAGTTCCCCCAGCAGTGGATTCTCATGTAAAACGTATGGTTAAGAATGCCACCTTACCCATCCATTCTGCAACTACCTTGACGGAGACTACAGATAGGCGGGTAGAAGCTTGTGACAAATCCATATACTCTCTTACAGGAGCTATTACTCCTCCTGCTAGGGCTATGGCCTGGGTGCCAAAAACCATTGAGAGTTGGGCAGAAGTCCTAGAAGAGACATTTCCACCTGATGCTTCAAGGGACCAACTATCCTACATATCTCACATTAGAGATGCAGCCTCCTACTTGGGAGAAGCAGTTATGGATACGGCTCTCCTAGCCTCCAGGATATTTGTTACTTCGGAAGTGGCTCGCTGTATTGTATGGCTCCGTTCCTGGAAAGAAGACTCAGGTTAAAAAAGGGCTCTGGAGTCCCTTCCTTATTCTGGAGCTATCCTATTTGGTCCAGAATTAGATAAAATTGTGACTACTTTGGCAGTTTCCCAGACGGCGCTCCTGCCCTCTACATATATTACAAAGCCTTGTACGTCGTCATTCCGCCCTCAAGGAAAAGCTAAGGGTCAGTCCTTTCCACAGCAGCAGTCATCAGCCAAGGCCTCCAAGCCTAGGGCCAAACAAGCCTGGGCTGCTAGACGTGCACCTGCCAAGTCTAAAGGACAATCCTACAGCCTGACGCTCCGTCATGCTGTAGGCCTCTCCATGGGGGCACCCAGGGTGGGAGGCTGACTACTTCAGTTTGCCCACTTTTTTTGTGTCAGATCACATCAGACACCTGGGTAAAAGAAGTGGTCTCCCACGGATATGCTTTATCCTTCCTAAGGCAATCCCCAGCAGTTCTTTTGCACAGGGCCTCCATCGGACTCAAGCAAAGGCCCTAATGCTCCAAAAACCATTCAGTTTTTACTGAATTCAGCAGTAATTATTCCGGTCCCCTCCTCACAACGAGGCAAGGGCTATTATTCAACCCTTTTCTTGGTTCAGAAGCCCAACGGGTTACATCGGCCTATCCTCAACCTCAAATCTCTGAACAAGTTTATCAGGGTGCCCATGTTTCATATGGAAACCCTCCGCTCAATTATCCTGGCTATGGAGCCTGGGGATTTTATGGTGTCTCTGGACATTCAGGATGCTTACCTACATGTACCTATAGCGCCTTCTCATCAACAATATCTCCTGTTTGCTATCCTACAGCAGCATTACCAATTTCAGGCCCTACTGTTTGGCCTCTCAACGGCCCCTCTGCCCTCAGGTCCACCAAAATTATGGCAGCCTCCCTTCGTCGTCAAGGGATCAGACTACTCCCATAATTAGAAGACCTCTTGCTGTTGGCCAGCTCGCCATCTGCAGATAACAATTGCCTTCCTTCAAACGCACGGGTGGCTGATCAACTGGAAAAAGTCTTCCCTGACACCATCTCAAAGAATGGTACCTTTTAGGAGCCCTTTTGGACTCTTGGGTTCAGAGAATCTTTCTAACCACAGACAAGATCTCCTTAATACAACACCGAGTGCGCAGACTGCTTCGCAGTCGTAGAGTGTCAATTCACACTGCAATGCAGACATTGGGATCAATGGTGTCCACCTACGACATGGTGGAGTTTGCTCAGTTTCACTCCAGGCCCCTACAACACCTGATCCTCTCCAGGTGGAACGGCCTACCCCATCTACTTCGATCCCAGACTATGGGCCTCCTCCCCCGATGGTTCGCCTGTCTCTAGCCTGGTGGCTACAGACATTCCATTTAGAGAGAGCCTCCGAGGGGTGGGGCGCAGTGGCAGGCCAGTACAAGTACAGTCCGACAACGCCACTGCAGTGGCCTACCTCAATCACCAAGGAGGCACTCTGTGTCTGACAGCAATGGCAGAAGTGTCCCACATTCACATGTGGACCGAACACCATCGCCGCGGTGTTCATCCTGGGAGTTCTCAATTGGGAAGCAGATTTCCTCTGCCGCCACAACGTGCATGCAGGAGAGTAGTCTCTACATCCAGAAGTCTTTCAGCTCCTGGTGGACAAATGGCGTCTGCCGGATGTGGATCTCATAGCCTCCAGACACAACAACAAACTTCCAGTATATGGAAGCAGGACAATGGACCCCGACGCAGCCTTCGTGGATGCATTGTCGGTGAAATGGACCTTCCATTTGGCATACCTCTTTCCCCCAATATCCCTGCTTCCTCAAATTCTTCAGAAGTTCAAGTAGGAAGGGGGCACAGTCCTGTTAATAGCTCCTACTTGGCCCAGACGCCATTGCTACTCCAATCTTCAGAGACTCTCCATAGACGTTTCTCTTCAACTTCCTCTATGGGTAGATCTGTTGTTTCAGCGTCCATTACTACATCCGGACCTGGCCCAGCTGTCTTTAACAGCTTGGGTCTTGAGATATAACTAACGGCTAAGGGATTTTCCAGCTCTGTGGTCCAGACCAATGCTCAGGGCCCGTAAACCGGCCTCAGCCAGGATTTATCACTGATTAAGGCATACATATTTCCAATGGTGTGCTCCAAGAAACTATGATCCCCCAAGTTTTTAAGGTGTCTAGAATTCTTCAGACTGGATTGGATCTAGGCCTCTGCCTAGCATCTCTGAAAGTGCAGGTCTCTGCTTTATGCATCTGATTCCAGCGCAGACTGGCTCCTCTACCAGATGTTCACACCTTCCTGCAAGGTGTTCTCCGCATACAGCCTCCCTATGTCCCTCCTGTGGCTCCATGGGATTTGGCAGTGGTGCTCCAAGCACTTCAAGAACTTCCATTCGGACCCCTGGAATCAGTGGATGTCAAGTGGCTCACTGCGAAGACTCTGTTTCTTCTGGCTATAGCATCTGCCCGTAGGATATCTGCTTTAGGGGACCTTTCATGTTGCTCCCCCTTTTTAATCTTTTATTGGGACAGGGCGTGTCTTAGAACATGCCCGGGCTTCCTTCCCAAGGTGGTCTCTCGTTTCCATCTAAATTTAAGAAATTGTGGTTCCGGCCTTTCAATCACCAAACCTCTCGGAAGGTGAGGCCTCTTTGGATGTGGTCCGTGGTCTAAAGATCTATGTGGACCGTACTACTTCCATTAGGAAATCCGGACTTCCTCTTCGTCCTATATGGATTCTACAAGAAGGGATGGCCAGCTAACAAACAGACTCTGGCCAGATGGATTCGCCAGATGGATTCTCATGACTATCTCACAGGCTCAAAGTCTGGCCTTTCTGTGCCAGCTACAGTATCTGCTTATTCTACTCGCTCTAGGTCCCTCGTGGGCAGCCCGGCGTGGCGCCTCAGCTGAACAGCTATGCAGGGCAGCCACCTGTTCGTCTGTCCACACCTTTTCTTAGATTTTTTGCCTTTGATAGGAAGCATCCTATCAGCTCAGGAGCATTCCCGTCCTTGAACAACTGCTTTGGGACATCCCCAATTGTCTCCCTGTGGAGCCCTATGGACCCTGAAGAAGAAAAGGAGAGTTATGGTAAAACTTACCTTGGTTAACTTTCTTCGAAGTCCAGAGCTTCTATGGGTTTCTTCTCTTGGTCACTTGTTTCCTTCTCTGTGTGAGAGTGTGATACTTCAGTGTGCCAGTTTTCCTTCTCTCCTGTCCTGCTCCTGCCTCTGGCTTGTCAACAAAACTGAGTTGCCCTCAGACTGTGGGCGGGGTATAGGGGTAGGGACCGGAGCATCCTGGGATTGAAAAGCTTTGTTGTTGGTGTCCGGTCCTCCAAGGTCCCACCTAAACCCCATTGTCTCCCTGTGGACGCAATGGACTTCGAACACTTACCTTAATCCCCGCTCCTGCATCCTCCGCCGTCCTGTCCGCCCGGCCGCTCCTCGGAACTATGGGAGAGACGTCATGACGTCTCTCCCATAGTGCGCATGGAGAGAGGCAGAAGCTGGAGTTCAGAAGAGAACTTCAGCCTCCGGCTAACGCGACGCTGCAGGGAAGGAGCCGGGCGCCCGCTGGTAATAACATCTCAGCGGGCGTCCGGCTTACAGCCTCCCTGTGGCACAGCCGGGGGTAATGGACAGACAGCCGGACATGCATCGAATGATTCATATGCATGCCCAGCCATTACCCCCAGGAATTTAATTTTTACCCCATGTGGGGTAATTTACCCCGGTTCCCCCGACCATTGGATTATGGCTATTGATGAACACCTAATTAATTTGAAACCTGGAGAATTTGATGTTTCAAATGAGCAGTGTCAAAGCCAGCTAGTTTACAGATGCTTGTCTAGTCAGTTACTTCAGCACTATGGTGGAAATGTATGAAAACTTCTAAATAAGACCAGTGAAGTTGTCCCATCGTGTTGGGTTTGGGATGCCGGTGGGCAGAATCCCGATGCTGGCATCCCAATATGGTTAGGATACTGACACCTGTCGGTCAGTAACCTAACCCTAACCTCCCCCATAGTGCCTAAACCTAACCTCCCCCACCCTAAACATTACCCCCCCCTTAGTGCCTAACCCTAACTCTCCCCCTAATGCCTAACCCTAGTACTTACTGTCATCCCGACTGTTGGTATTATGACCTCATCCCCAATCCATCAGCTCCTAGCTATCATTTTATAGAATGCATTTGATTTTGATACATGCTAGCTAAAAGCTGATTGGATGCTATGGGAAACACCACCACTTGTCCTCTTTATCAGGTTTGCTACCCTATGTCTCTGATTAGTTAGTACCAGTGCCCTAATCTTACTCCCCCTGACATTACTGCTGTTGAAGGCTGAAGAAAATACTAGCTTACTGCATAGCCAGGATTAGTGCATCCCACAAGTAGAAGTTCAGTACTGGTTCTGCGCAGTCTTGAATATAATTCAAATGTGGGTCCCACTCATATTTTGCAGTCAATTGTAATAACTGTTCCCTTGTTATTTCTCCTACCTTGTTTTCTAGGTACTATATTCGCATATGGACAAACTGGTACAGGCAAAACATTTACGATGGAGGGTGTCAGAGCCGTTCCCGAGCTCAGAGGGATCATCCCCAATTCATTTGCTCATGTTTTTGGACATATTGCTAAAGCAGAAGGAGATACGCGGTGAGGATGCCATTGTGGCTGGTCTGTTCTCTTTCCTCAGAAAACAAGACCCAACCATAATATCCCCTCAGTGCCTAATGCCATATGGCTAATTTCAGGTTTCACCAACTAGGTCCAGCTCAAATGTTCCCATATGTAATATAATATGTTCTTTTATTGCAGAGATTATTTTATACAGAGGAGCCTGCTGATTACATTTATATGGAAGTCAGTGAAGGTGGTTTATTGGAATGATATAGTAGTTTTACGTTGTGACTGGATCTAACTGTATATTATAACACTGCATTGCAATATTATTTTGCTGGTTATCTTAAGTGGGAAATCCAGCTACATTTTCACATTAATATATGGCAAATGATGTGTATTTTTGAAATACATTTACAAGGGCAGGACCAATAATGTCACAGGCTCTGCTTTTCTCTCCAATTCCATCAGGGCATGCGAGTGAGATGCGTTTCCGATGTGTGTAATGGAGGGGGGAATTTGAGTTATGGGGTTTCATGGTTCTTAATTCAGTTTATCCAGTGAATATTCTACAGTGTGTCAACTACACTGATCTGTAGTCCTAGACGTGTGCAGGATCTTTATGGGGAGTGTACATGACAGCCATGCCCTCCCTCATAGCCACGCACCCTGATACAGATGGCTCACCTCCCTCTGCCTGGGGGCTGGCCAATGACTTGGTGGCGCTGGATTGGAACGCCCGCCAACGTCACTACTGCACTTCTGAACCCTCAGGGACACGGCCGACACCAATCTCTGTGATAACAGTCAGTGCAGGGACTGCACTGAGTGGGTTGGGGCTTCCTAAGAGGTATGTGGTCACACGTCTATATGTCTGTACTGCATGTGTTGCCCATTGTTCTAGTTGGATGTTCTTGTGTGTTCTAGGTTTCTGGTCAGAGTGTCCTACTTAGAAATTTATAATGAAGAAGTTCGGGATTTACTTGGAAAAGATCAAACACAGAGACTAGAGGTGAGGAATAGAAGACCTGAATTTACAGTACAAAATCTCTGACTTGTGTTGTTAGTATGAATTGTATGGAGGTGGCTGGGGTGAATTTGAAGAACATTTTACATTACATGTGGTGGCATTTGAGGGACTTTGGAATTACAGTTAGATCTGCCTGGTTTAAATATTTCAAAGCTTCTCTACTCACTATGTCGTATGTTATGTGACTGTGGTTTCCATAACACTTAGCAAATTGTAAAGCCGCTTGAATTAAAACCCTGAGGGAAAAATAGACCATTTTTTCTTATTGGTAACTAGACTGAATTAAGTTTAACAAACACTCATTTGTACTGGTGATTACATCCTGCCATTGTCATTAACAACAGCGATGCAGCAGTTCTCACCAGTGCCCTGTACTCTCCCTGAACACGTGCTGTCACGGGATACTACACTACTAGCCGCAGAGTGCCGTTCTAGGAACCCTGCTAGTCATCTGCAGGGGCAGCGACGATGCTTCTCCTAGGACCCTGCCACATGGGCACCGGCACCACTTACATTCCTCTCCCTACTGCCCTGATTAAAGGATATGTACAGGACCAGGTGCCTCAATGTCTTGTTCTGAAATTGTGAAAAGTGTGTTAGATTGGCATCGATTAAAACTTCAGTCTTGTTTATCTCATTATTGATAGAGGCCACTAGATGGCACTTGTGCACCAATATATTGTAACATGAAAATCTGGTAATTTCCAATAGGAACATAAGTAAATCTCCAATTGAAAATATATCTTTTGAAGTCTGTAACAAAGAGAATAACACCAAGACCCAATGTGGGTGTTTTGAAAATGGTTCCTTAAAACATCACTTTTTTTTTTTTTTTTTTTTTTAAGAAGTTTCAATAAAAGTTAACTACAAAACAAGCTAATTAACATGTTAAAGCAACCTAAAGGTTGGTACACGAGATATATCTGCAGATGATGGTTGTTCATACACACTGGTCGGCTGACACACAGCACGATGAGCAGATATATCTGCGGGTACTGCACAGCCGACGTGATATGTCTGTGAACAATGTCGTTCACAGACATATAGTCTGTACACACTGGCTGACGGGCACATGATATATCGGGCGTTCAATTGAATGGCTGATATGTCGGCCAGTGTGTACCCAGCATAACAGTAGCAATCGTATCAATCATCTCTAAGAAATTTTGCTATTGCAAATAATGAGTGAATGATCATATTTATAAGGAAGCTTGCCAAACGCTAAGCATTGAGGCAGCACAGACGGTGTAATGGTTAGCGATACTGCCTCACAGCACTGAGGTCATGGGTTCGATTCCCACCATGACCCTACCTGTGCTTGCGTGGGTTTCCTCCAGGTACTCCGGTTTCCTCCCACACTCCAAAAATATACTGGTAGGTTAATTGGCTCCCCACAAAATTGACCATAGCGCGTGAGCATGTGGTAGGGAATATAAGCTCCACTGGGCCACGGACTGATATGAATGGTAAGATATTCTCTGTAAAAGCACTGCAGAATATGCGTGCGCTATATAAATAACTGGTAATAAATAAATAATAATCATAGTGCAGGCATATATCCCAGATAGACCAGATTTTGGTAATGTCACGGCCTTTGCTGTTCTTACCAACTTTTTAGCTGAAAGGAATTAGAAGATCTTAATTGTGCATCTACATGTAAGCGCACCTCACTAAAATACAGTTGTTTTTTTTTTTTCCCTGTCAAATGGCATAAAACTGAAAATCCAAGTAATGCAGAGTGCTAACATTATGATATGTACAGATGTGAGATAAAATGCTAATAATGAGAATGGTATTTTTGTTCCATTACTAGATTGCCCTCATTTAATATTGTTGCTTATAGACATTTACAAGCCACTAATAAGATTTATTATACTGTAGGTTAAAGAGAGACCTGATGTGGGAGTTTACATTAAGGATCTGTCTGGATATGTTGTAAACAATGCTGATGATATGGATCGGATCATGACACTGGGACACAAAAATCGTAAGTCACTGAGCTTCGTGTAACTGTCCCCTCAACACGAGGTCTCATAGTGGATATATTTCTGGGCTGACAGTCTGCAGTCATTTTGTCCCTGCAGTATGATGAACATTAATTTTTATTTATCATGCCCCAATCCATGGACTGTTGCTGGCCCCTTTCCCCACCCAGCCTTACATGATGGGAAAACTGGGGAAGACCTAATTGAGCATGAAATATATATGGACAGCCCCCATGAATACAAGCTGATAATAAGATTTATTATACTGTAGGTTAAAGGCCATGCATTATTTTATGTAAAAAATATAAAGATGGTGACAGGATTCGGGACCAGATAAAAATCTGACTAAAGCTCAGTATCAACTGCTGTGATAGAAATAAACTTAATGGGGGCGATTCGCCCTCAGGAAGGTGCGAGTAAAAATGTGCGATAAACCCGTGGTTAGGGCGCCCAAACATGGACTTTAAACAGGTTTAGCCGTTTTACACCGCTAAACCCGGTTTAATAGGCGACGATGACCGCAGTAATTAATGGGTGCCCAGAACATTTGAATTGCAACACTGGGCTCCCATTAATTATTGCAGCCCACAAAACAATTGAATCGCCCCCATTGAATGTAGAAACTTACTGCAATAGGGTTCCTCCAGCTGCTGTATGGCTGAGGACTGGACTGAGGGCCTGATTCAGACCCTCTCGCGAGCGCTGAGCACTCGCAAGCGGGTCGATGGTGCCCTAGTGCGCATGCGCACGATGGAGGGAGCTCCGTCGTGCGCATGCGCGAGACCCAGATAGCGACAGCCAAGCTGTAGCTCCGGGTCTCGCACCAAAGGGGGGGTGCTGTCGATGTTGAGTGACAGCAGCACGCCCCCTTTGGTGGGCGTGCCGGGGCGTGGCTGCCAGACGGAGGCGTTCCCATGGGAACGCCTACCGTCTGGGTCCGGCCCCACTAACATCACTAGTGATGTCAGTGGGAGTGATTTTGGCTCTGATAGAGCCAAAATCACTCCAGGGCTTGTGGTCACCGAGACCCTACCGCAGGGTCTCGTCGCAAACAGCCCGATGTCGCAATGGTCTTGACCATCGCGACCATCATCATGGACGCTCGCATAAGCTGTGGGTGGTAACCCACAGCTATGCGAGCGTCCAGGAGGACGCTGCAAAAAAAACCAAAACGCCCTGACTCAGAGCGGGCGCTCGTTCAGAGCGTCCGGCTCTGAATCAGGCCCTGACTTCCTTATTCTGCGCTATAAGCTCAGGGTGTGATCAACACCTGATGACTCTGAGCTTTTTTTAACAAAGAGGTTTAAATTGTACAAATACCCTGTATAGGGGAAACAGTGTGTATAGCAAACAAGTGATATATTTGGAAGAAGGGAACCCCTTGCTCTCCAGTTCTGGTCATCAAGAGCTGAGAGGAAAGTAGACTGTATGGCAGGTACTGTATATAATCTTGGACCTCTCGGCCTCATCCAGACCCGCTTGCAAGCAGGTCGATGTTGAGGCCCTGCGCACGCGCAGAGGCCGCACTGTGCGTGCACAAGAGAGAAATTCTCTCGCTCCGGGCTCGACAGCTCGCACCGTTTTGTAGGAGGGGTGAGGGGGTGGCTGGCCAAACGGAGGCGTTCCCTGCCGTTTGGGGGTGGCCCCACTGACATCACTCGTGATGTCAGTGGTGAGCTTCCGGCTCTGTTAGAGCCGAAAGCTCACTGGGGCTTGCGACAGACGAGACCCTACCCCAAGGGTCTTGTCGCAAGCCCCGATGGTCGCGATGGTCTTGACCATAAAAAGGAAGTGACCGCCCTCATTCAGAGCGAGCGCTCGCATTTTGCTAGCGGCTCTGAATGAGGTCCTCCTATGCAGATATCTCCAGGCACAACCACTGTTCATCATGAAGAATCCAGAATTATATTTAAATTAATACCCGGACTCTAAGAATATCACAGACAACTTATATTGTATTTTGTTAAGCTAGGTACATGCTATGTGACGGGTGCAACGTACACAGTGTGCACTTTCTTTTGACCTCTTGAACAGGATCGGTCGGATAGGGCGTGCAGTTTATAAGATGCGACCATCCGGTCTGACCGTTTGTAGAAGCTTTTGAAGCAGTTTATCGACTAATTCTACCGCATTGGATCTGCATACATACTGTACTATACAATTATCGGGCCGATCATACAATAATTGGCTGACAGGCCCGATAATTGTATAATGTGTACCCAGCTTTAGATTGAAAATAAGGAGACCGTTTGCATCTGAAAAGAAGCCGGTTCCATTTTTATTTTGGAGCAAATGCTGTGTTTCTAGTTATTTATTTATTATTTCATTTAATATTTGTACTTTGCATTATAAATTATCTTACCTGGAGATGTACTGTACAGAATTCATATTTTTACCATCCTCAGAAGACTGATGGGTTGTTTTATGAAGCGTCTGTTTGTTAAACCCAGCACTTTTTATTGCGTTTATGACCAATATTTAATAGGGCAATCATTTTGCTGGCTGTGTTTTGCTAGTAAATGGGTTGCCCTTTTAAAAATCAGGCATAACAGCGAACAGAAGTGTCAGGTTTCACAACTCGACGCTTCATAAATAAACCCTCAAGTCCTTAAAATAATAAAAGAAATTGGTACATCACTATATGTAACAGTATATTCTGAATCATTGTGCATTATCTTTCCCTGTCCTCAGGTTCTGTTGGTGCCACAAACATGAATGAGCACAGCTCTCGCTCTCATGCCATCTTCACCATCACCATAGAGTGCAGTGAGAAAGGGGCTGACGGGAACATTCACGTGCGAATGGGGAAGCTGCACCTTGTAGACCTTGCGGTATGAAAATATCTTTTCATTCAGATACTCACACTTACTGTATATGCATTGTAACTAATAGAATGAATATCTCACATTTGCAACATGTTACACTGCAAACCTCCCTGATGCAGAGCATAGCCGAGCCATCATGATGGAGTGAATACAGGAAAATACTGTATGCCACACGGGTATGCATCCATGGGTGGACTAAAATATGGCCACATGTTATGTCTGGTTAATCTCTTTATTTTATGGATTTAATAGACTCCAATATATTTTTCCTATGAATCATTTAAAGGGAGATGTTCTAAGCCTTGGAGAGAGATCAAGTGCCAACCAATCAGCTCCTACCAGGCTGTGTTTACAAAATGACAGGAGCTGCTTGGTTGGTACTTTATCTCTCTCCACTATATATCTCTCCAAGCTTTGTTTCATCTCCCCCTTAATCAGATAACTTGATCAATGTATTTTCCTGAGATATAGGTTCATATAACTTGGCCACGTTTTAGATCTGAAGGAAGAACTGTCTAGGGTGTATATGGATTGAGAGAAGTAATTACTACAGATCAGTAATAACAACACCATTTATTTTCCTCACACGTCTTCCATAGGTTCCCCAGATCAGCCATGTACACCTGGACACATTAATGCACACATTGCTGCACACTTGCAGATTAGAACGTGCATGTGAACTTAGTGTTAACTCTAGCTCCGGCGGCAGGCAGGGCGCCGGAGCTAGAGAGGGTAATGTTATGCGCGCGCCCGAAAAGGGGGCGTGGTCATGAAAAGGGGCGTGTCTATAAGACACGTCCCCTTTTCGTCATACTTGGGGGCGTGCCCGGCGCTTACGGACATGCCGGGCAGCCCCCAAGCGCTGCAGAAAGGGAGAATAGATGCCGGGCGCATGCGCCCGGCGTCTATTCTCCGGCGGTGACCGGGAGACCGCATGTTTCTCCACCCGCGGGCACCCGCAGGCTGTGAGGGCAGGGTGCTTTTTGCCCTCCAGAAGGAGGGCAGGGCGCCGCGCCCCGCTAAAACAGCCTAGCGGGAACGCTATGAACTGATTGCAGCTTTTGTACTTTCGGCCTGATTCAGAGACTGACACTAATGCGATCGCAGCTGTGATTTCGTACGCAACGCAGCAGGGGAAATATGCTAATGTTAGCAATGATCGCCCAAGCATAAAGACGCCCACTACTGCCTTCTTACCTGCGTGCGACAACGCATACCAGTGTAATTATCGGTAACATTGATACACATTGACAGGCATCTTGGCCTTGCGGAAGGTCTGACCCGCCGCAGCCTTGGGAGCTCATTAGACATGCGTATGCACTCGCAGTGGCTAATTTATGCACGCCCATGCATTGGCATGTAAATGGACAGACATGCCTACGTTTCTCAAACCCCTCCCCAGCACCACCCCTAACGCTGACAACTTGTCGCTCACTCTGCGATGGATTGTTATGGGCGTCAGTGATAGCAGTGCGATCACTGCGCACACTCAGTGTGGCTTATACGCATGCGCAATGGCAAACAGTCGCTCGATTGTGCGCTTAATCGCCTTTGCATCCATCTCTGAATCGAGCCCTTTGTCTGGATTTACATGACTGATCATATAACTGTAATATTACAGTCCTGAGGTGGAAGATATTATTGTGTAGATTATATCTGATGTGTAATTATGAGAGTACAGTTAGGGAACTGGGTAAAGGATCACTTGCATCAGATGCTGATAAAACGTCTGGACATGTATTATCTGTGGTACAAATGCCCCTGTGGTAACGTATATCTTGTCAGTGCTGATTTCTATGTAGCTGACGGTTGGTTTGATTTTGGGGAGTGATAAGTCTATTCCATTAGTCCCTCTGTCCCCTCCTGGGTCACCTCCTGTCTGTCAGCCATCTCATCTCATGTATGAAATATTTCTACAACTGAACTCATCATCTTTTCCCTCAGCCAAAGCCCTTCTACTCCCACCCTCTTCCTCTCTGTTCCACAAGTCAGATGTCTGTGTATCAGCCTTGACGCTGCCCTTTCCTTATCCCCCCACATACAGTCTCTTTCTCAAACATTCCGCTTCCACCCCTGCAATGCTTCCAGAATCAGGCCCTTACTCACTAAGCTACTATAACTCTTTCATGCCCTCCTAACTTCCTTCCTTTATTACTGTAATCTTCTCCTGTCTGGCCATCGTTACCCCAGCCTCACCCCTCCCCAGCTCTAATCCTCAACTCTGATGTCTGCCTCATTGTCGTCTTTTGTCTCTCCCTGCCAGTCACCCAACTGGCTCCCCTATTCCACTCCTCCCTCTCCTCCCTACATCTCCGCTTCCTCCCTGATCACCATTTCCCACCCTCTCCAGTGCTGCTCCTAGACTCAGGAATGCCCTCTCTTGCTCCAATAGACTTTCATTCAGCCTCCCAGCTGTCCTTACAACTCATTTGTCATTCTAGCTGATCACCCCTCCACCTAACTGTGCAGTCTCTTGACTCAAGCCAGCAACTTTATTTACTTAAAATCCATGAACCAGTACTGACCACTGTCTATGCTATCACTACCACAACTGGTATAAAGTGTTATAAGAAAATAAATACAATTGAGGACGCTGTTGTTGCCATATCTGCAAAGGACATAACATATTTATATTCAGCTACAATCAGGTTTGCGGTTTATTACTTCCCTCTGCCTTGTCAGATTCTGTAACATCCACAATATAGAATTTTAGGATGCTATATAATAATCAGCATCGGTCTGTCCCATCTCAGTCCTGCACAGTGGGAGCCAGCAGCACAGCAGACTGGGCAGACAACTGCGCCTGGAGCGGGTAAGTGTAGGGGGCGGCCCTAGGTGACCCAGCATATGCTGGAATCCCTTTATTAGTATACGCCCACTTCACCAACGTGCACATCCGTAATGTTTAAGAAGACTGCGAAAACATCGCCACAATTACGTACCATCGCAGCCTCACGCACAGTTAAGGTAGGTCAGACCTCACTCAGGAATTCCTTATTTCAGCGCACGTTACAAAGCCTCAGGCTGTGTATGGTATCGCAGTGGCTAATTTATGCACTCCCCTGCAACGCCGTTGAAACGCACTGGGACGCCTGCATTTTGCCGACTTAGCCCCCCCCCCCCCCCCCTCACCACCAGACACAAACGGCACTTCCTGTCAATCACCCCGTGATGGGTCTGCGTAGTCACTGTGACTGGTTCGCGCACTGCGATGCATGCGCAGAGCGCAACAATCCATTGCGTGTGTCTAAGCTAATGTGTAATCAGGCCCATAGTTATTTAAAATTGTGGGTCTGGTGGCCAAATTTACTACTGTTTTAGTAAATCGTTTAAGACAGAGGTTCTCAAACTTGGTCCTTAGTACCCCACACAGGTCATGTTTTCCAGATCACCCAGCAGGTGCACAGGTGTAGTCATTGCTTACTGACGCATTTTAAAAGATCCACAGGTGGAGCTAATTATTTCACTTGTGATTCTGTGAGGAGACCTGGAAAACATGCACTGTTTGGGGTCCTGAAGAACGAGTCTGAGAACCTGTGGTATAAGATCATCAAAAAGTAACCCCCACCCCCTTAATTAAGTGCTTTTGTGAACATGTTTATGTGGATACACTATGTTTACCCTTACTAAATTGTACTAATGCATGAAAGTAACACAGTGTAATTCATAAAACAGTGCAAATACCTCCATAAATATCACAAATTCAATTTTTTTAAGAATACATTTATTTTAGAATTATTTAGGAGATACTGTACATACATTTGAGTATCTATATTTAGCTTTTGCGTTTTTATGTAATGCTTTTCTAATTGTACTTTTCTTTCCTGTTTGCTTTGGTACTGATTATTCGCCTCACAGTACAGTTTTATTATTATTTTGCGGGCTAGACTACTTTTTAAAAAATAGTACATACAGCCTGTAGTGATCAGTTATCTAGAACTGCCCCTTTGGGCTTAGGACCTGATTCAGAGATATTCGGAAAGGCTATGTTTACGCAGTTTGAGCGATTGTTTGTCATTGTGCATGGGCGAAAGCCGCACTGTGCACTCACAGCGATTGTTTTGCAGTTATGCCCGCACATAGGATCTATTCACAAAGTGAGTGACAGGTTGTCAGCGTTTGGGAGTGGTAATGAGGGGGGTGTGGCTAGACAAATGCAGGCGTGTCGGGCCGTTTTTGAATGGCATTTCATTGGCGTGCATAAATTAGCCATTGCGATCTCCTTCGCAGCGTAAGAGCTCCTTGCGTGTCAGGAGAGATGCAGTGTATGCAGCTGGTCAGCCCGATGTGCATCAATGTTATCGATGTTTACGCTGTTGGACGTATACGAGAAGGCAGCAGGGGGCATTTCTATGTTTGGCTGTGCTTAGGAAGGCATTGGCATCTTTGAGCAACTGCGATCCGTGTGTGAATACAGTTGCAATTGCATTAGCGTAAATCTTAGAATCAGGCCCTTAGAGAGAGTGGTTTATCTACAGTATAAGTACATGGTAACATAATTATTACCAGTGACAGCATTTTGGTACAACATGTACCACTTTTCCGATCATTACAAAACTTTGGTGAGAGAAGATGGTACATGTCATATGTTTATCATTGGGATGAAAGGTGTTGATGCACTTAATATGCATAGCAATCTTCTGCTTCACTTAAGAGGCACTCTGTGAATGGCATGCCAGGGACTGCATGCTACTACTGTAAAATAATATGGAGCAGGAGGCGGTTTGTGACTCTTTGAGTAGCATAGCCCTTACTGCTTCATTGATGGCGGTTTCTATCGTCTTCTTATTTCAGTTTGACTATAACCTGTTCAGTAACTGCCATATTACTTGAGGGGCTTTAATCATTCTATTTGAGTGTATGTAAGTAATATGTTTATCTTTAGATATTTTTTGTCATGCTGGGACATAGTACACATACCAAAAACTCATTGGTAATCAAATGCTAACAATTGTATGAATTCATGTCACCTAAACAGCAAATCTTTACCTCCTCAGGGCTCGGAAAGGCAAGGAAAGACTGGAGCAACTGGGCAAAGGCTGAAAGAAGCTACTAAAATTAATCTGTCGCTTTCCACACTGGGTAATGTCATCTCGGCTCTGGTTGATGGAAAAAGCACACACGTGCCATACAGGAACTCCAAACTAACCAGGTTGTTGCAAGATTCGTTGGGTGGGAATTCCAAGACGATGATGGTAGGCATCAACTTCCTAGCTCACCAATACACCGCTGGCTGTCTTCTCTGTTTTTTCAATGCATTTACTAATGAAACGCACAAATAAAGTTAAATATTCTTTCCAAAGAATTTGCAAGTGTCTTGCGGTTTATATTTTACCACAACTCTATATAAAGTAATCCTAGGTACATTTCGATTCTTTATTAGAAAACCTTTATGTAAGTGCCACGTGGTATTTAGGAGACACTGTTGCTGTACCTCATCACCACTGTTGCTGTGGTTGTTTGCCCATATGTGGTGCAGGACATAATACTTAAATGTAAGTCATAGTGACTATCAGTGTCCATGTCTCTTTACTGCTATTGTATGTAATTTACGAGTATTTAATCACTTGTGACAACACAATACGTGTTTGTATTTGCCAAGCTTTCTTATATCATGCTAGTAAACTAGTATTTATGTTTCAATGTTTTGAGAGCTGCCTTTTCAAGACTAGCCTCTAGATGTCGCTATGTGTCAAGTCAGGCTTTATTTGCAATGACAGCAGTAATACTGCTATATTTATTGTGTGGGTACAGTGTTTAATCTTGCTTCACTGTGGTTTAGTTCCATGCTCTTGCACATAGGGACAATTTAATTAGCTGTGAGAGGTTGCTTTGGAGCCACGGATGATGATGCTTATGGTGTGTTAGGGTAGTATAATGTAACTTATTTGTGTACATGCTCCGTAGAGGGGAAAACAAAAATCACTTATTACAGCCAATTTAATCTGTCCCATAAAGTCAGTAAAATATTAATGAATAAATATAAAATAATCTATGTTTGACATTTTTATTTGCACTACACAGCATTCAAGTAAGAAGACTCCACTAATAATGTTGTTGAACCTTTTTAATTTACTGAGAAAAAAATGTCCATGTAACCTCTACTTAATATTACGTTATGAATAACACAACTACTGGAAATAATTTTTTGCACAAAACATTATTTTTGCCTTACAGTGTGCGAACATCGGTCCAGCAGATTACAACTACGATGAGACAATCAGCACTCTCCGATATGCAAATAGAGCTAAAAATATAAAGAATAAAGCCAGAATCAATGAAGATCCCAAAGACGCCCTTTTGCGCCAGTTTCAAAAAGAAATTGAAGAACTTAAAAAGAAACTGGAGGAAGGTAATTACTGTGTGAGAGTAGACGAGAGATGGACAACGCTCAGCTCTCTGGGTGATGCTAAATTACATCTGTCATGAGACTCCGCCAACCGTGAGAGCGCAGAATTCTGTCGCTTCTGGGTTACTTACTGTCACTCAATCTGCTGCAGGGGAGGAAATCTCTGGCTCGGATGACAGCGGCTCAGAGGATGATGATGATGAAGATGGAGAAATTGGAGAGGATGGAGAAAAGAAGAAAAGACGACGAGGTAAGATCTATAATATTAGAAAACCTTGTGTTCTGAACTGTTCTTATTTGCCATTGTATAGTAGGGCAGTAACTGTGGCTCATAGATTTCTGTGACAGAAATAGTAAAAGGTTTCTGACCGACCTTCAAAAATAAATCCACCTCCAAAGGGCTTCTGGTGCACATAGCAATGGTACATAGGAACCCCAATATATCCCAAATAGAAATACAGCTCCAGCACTTCAAATTGTTCTTTCCAAAGGATCATCTACACAGTGAGCTTCTTTATTAAGGAAGGTCCTGTTGGCTCTGACAGGTATCTTCACACAGCAGATGGGTCCCTCCTTACCCACTCCAGACAGGTATTCGCTCCCCTGCCTCTCTGCTCTCATCTGCTCCGGATGTGTCTCTCTGTATTGCACTAGAAGCACAGGCCACTCCGGATAATAGGTCTGATTCAGCATGGATCGCAATTGCAACCGCGTACACAGATCGGCCGATTATTGTGTACTACACATGCATATGCACAGTACTGTTATTATGGACGCACTGTGAAACGCAGGCCTGCATGTCCATTTGAACGCCGTTGCATGAATGTGCATAAATTAGCCACTGCGATTGCCTATGCAGCCTGAGTACTCACTGCGTGCAACAAGACTTGCGATTTCTGAGACAGGTCAGACCTGCTGTAATAGTGCTTGACGGCCCATTTTTCTTATAGGTCACCGATGTATACGCAGGATTGTGATGTATTACAGGTGTGAGAAAGCAGTAGTGGGCGTCTCTATGCTGGCTGAGTGGTGGCAGACATTAGCATATTTTCGCAGCTTCATTGCGTGCGATTACACAGCTGCGATCCATATTGAATTGGGCCCAATGAGCAGAGACAGCAGAAGTAGCTACTTACCCTTTTCCTTGCTCTACCTCGCCTTTTGTTCCCTCTTACACCTGCATGCTGCCCCACCACACAGTGACATGGTCCGAGGCACTGCATCCACCTCTGTTTTCCTCTTGCAGCACACACACATTTCCATGCAGAGAACAGAGCCATCCGTTTCTCTTCTCATTATAGCATTGGCACTTTTATTTGGAAGAACAATGCATGCATTTGTTTATGTAAACTATGACTGTTAGATACTGTTATTTATCTGCTATTTAGTACTATAATCAGAGCTGACTGATTACTCTGATGTCTAATAAACAGGCCACTACCTACTAAGTAATACAGTACATTCAGCTGACATTAGTGCTTTCCATTGTGTTGTATATCATTTGTCATTTGGATCAGCACTATTGTATGCTTGTACTTTCTCCATCTGCTTTGATTCTCCAAACCCTCAGCCGTGGGGACATAAATGGTACAATTTGTTACTATTAGAGTTGTTATTGTGTTACTTTGCATTAAGATCCTTTCCAGTTATGTGCTTATATTACTCTATCAACTTGAAAGAAAAGATTGGGGAGCGCTGATGTTGGACAAATACATTTCTACAAAATAATCAAATAAAAATATAATAAATATGCAATAATACAAATCATGTATCCAGGACAGTGGTAAATGACTAAACCTTATAAAGAAAGCCGTGCGCATATGCTTAAATAAAATAAGCCAGTCTAATACTGTCTGCTGTACCTGAGTTTCCCACAGCGACCTGCCAGCGCTCTCCTGTGACTTAGTGCCAGTACCTATTAGAGCTGTGTATTCCGGCTGGAACAGAACAGTCTGCTCCTTTCTGCTTTAGGCCCCTGCCATTTAGTTCATATAAGGTGCTCCAGTGTTTAACATCACCACGTTGGGACTTTTGCCTTAGCCGTCATACACAAATGAGGATACCTCTATCATCAGCACTACTAATGCTTCTCAGAGGTTGTTGCTCTTGGTTTGCTGTTAAGGTGAATCTATACTAACACTGGCTGATTAGAGGAATACAGCACGAACATTGGCTGTTTATGGTTTCTATTATCTATCTCTAGAGACTTCTACCTTGCTTTGGGGCTGCACAATATCACTTTTAGGAGCTTCTGATGTATTTTATTTAAGCATATGTACCCTTTTAACCCTGCAATTGCCTGTGTGCACACAGATTTCATTATAAGCTTTATTCCTTTACAAGTGTTCTGGTTACATGGGTTGTATTATTGCATATTTATTATATTTTTAGCTGGTTATTTTATGTCAGTAAATTCATTTGTCCAACATCAGCCCTCCCTCCCTGCTTTTATCTGGTTTCTTTGTCACTTTTGGGGGTCAGTACCCCATTGAGGCGAGCTGCACTTGTCACAATGTTAATTGTGAGTTGGACACTGGTATACATTAGCGCCTGTTACTTTTCTATTTTCCTGTATTAACTTGCTTTGATAAACTTCACAGCTTTTCTTTCATCCTCAGAATCACCGTTGTTGTATGTGGTGGTTGGATAGAATAATTTTGGGTATGACGCTTGAGCTGGCCGGGTATACTGCAGTATGCGATATTCCAGCGTGTGTGCCAGAGTGGGACTTTTCCATTTTGGCATCTACACGTGTGGCCTAATTGAACACGAAGGTTGCAGGATCTGCCATGCGTATTTAGCACCAAGTATCCAGCATTCATTTAGTATCTTGGTCTTCTGTGTGGTTCTTACGGCTTTTAATTTAAAAAATGACAATGGATTTAATTTCTTCTGTGAACTCATGCTTCTTCAAAACGGATGCTAAATATAAAAAAATCCTGTTTATCTTAGAAATACAGTACAGTAACAATTGCGGTGACCATGTTGATATGGTACTTACGCCTGTATTACGTGTTCGTGGTATATTATTTTTCTTTGCCTTTTTAACTTAATTTCTTAACATTGCTGGCATGTAATCTTAGATGACAAACTACCCCTCAGAAGGAGGACGACTCACTCCTGACCCCAAATGTAACAAGGATTCTGAATACAAATTGCACACAGAAAAGTTTTTATAAGGGACATTCTGTGCAAACACAATAACTTTCAGAAACTTGGGTTTGAAAGCAGAAAGTTTAGCACACACTGCCTAACAAAGGTCCACCTTCAGAGACTGAGCCCATATACATGGGTAGAGAATGCGACCACACTGTGGCACAAATGTAATAACCTGTGATTTATGAACATTGATTAAACTAATTTCAGTGATATAACCAAAAGATTTAAAGTTGCAACTATTTTTAACGCTAATCCAGATTGGTTTTCCTTCAAACTAATTGCTGCTTCAAATCTATCAGTTATTACTGAAATCGCTGCAGTGCCCGCGAATTGCAGGCAGTTACATTCGTGCCTGTGTGTCAGAAGATAATATATCTAATAAAGAATCTCTAACACTAAAGCTGACCTATAAGCAGCCAGATCTCTGTCAGAGGTTACCATGCAGGAGCACGTGTGTGGCCAGATCTGATATCTCCATATGTTTGAGCTGAACCTGCCAGTGCTCTATATTGTAGATGGACGATGGTTGCGTGCGCAAAAATAGGTTTCAGTCTGACAACAGCAAGCTCTGCTGCAATTCCAATTAGCTGACTTCATCTGGATGTATAAGCGCCTCCAGTTCTCTGCGTGCAATTGTTCTTTTCTGTCTTGTCATGATATGTGTTTTCCATGCTGTCTTCTGGGGCCATCTCTTATTTTCCAGGCAGTAGCAGCAGTAGCAACTCAGACACCACAGTGATAGAGAGACCAATGGATAAGTACTTACTACCTAGTGAGTGGCAGCTCCTGAGCTGTTTGACAATCTATCGCTTTAACATGCTCTCTGCTCCCCATGTTGCACTGCTACTGGCAATATGGATGACTGGAAACCCCAATGCATGCTGTACAGTGATGCCTTTCTTTCACATCCCAACTTTTTTTGAATGCTGTTCTTTGGAATAAACTGCACCCTGAATCTTTGCAAAAACTTCCTCCCCTACCTGGCTGCCCCTTACAGGAACATATGCTCTGCGCCATGTCAGTGTTGTACTGTGCTCTGTGTCACTTTTCCTGGCTCAAATGTAATAACCGTGTTATTCAAATTAATGCATTTGATTGAATGATCTAAAAGGCCACTACATCTAAAATACAATATGATCCAGACAGCATATACATCTTGTAACAGTCACAAGTGTATAATATATATATATATATATATATATATATATATGAACAGAATTAAAATGTTTATAGAATGGTGTTATCTATCTCTTTCAAATGTATTGTAATACTACTACTTATATTAGCCTATGACATGTTCTCTGGGGATGTGGTCTCTGCAGTGAATTTCTGTTTTATAAGTTGGAGGTTCAAATCCAAAAATTAGCTTATACCCAGCTAGCGTCATTAGCTGAGAGATATAATTACTTGTTAATGCCTTCCTTCCCAGTGTTTGTGGATGCTTTGTACCAAGTCAAAATGACATTCCTTTACACCGCATTCCATCTGACATTGTGGACAATTGAGTCAGGCAGTGGACACAGTAGTGAGGCGGCCCGCTAGCCCCGTGGTGGAGAGTACAGAGTTTATATTCTTTCAGCCTAATACCCAGTTGGATCTGTGCAGTTTTGCCACAACCTATGTATGGCCACATTGCTGACACATCCTAACCACCCTGTTGCTCTGCGGGTGGTAAGCTTAATGATGTGATTGAGCATTCTGCTTTTACCACCTGCTGATCTTCATGATAAAAGTTTATCTCAAGTATACTTATGCTGGGCATACACTGCCAGATAAAATGTCTGTCAGACCGACGGACATTTTATCTGGCTGGCTGCCAGCCGCAGATGTCCGCGGCATACACTGTGAGAGAAATCTCACAGTGTATAGCCCGACATCCGCGCTCCGCCCCCGGGGGAGGAGACATTTCCCTGTTCCTTCCGTAGGAAGGAACACAGGAAATGTCTGTCTATCGGCCGCGCTGGGCATACACTGCCCGATGCGGCCGACAGTTTCCCGGGTAAATATCGCATCGGACGGGCATGCTGGACAATCCAGCATGCCCGACCGAGCAATATTTAACCCTCGGTCGCCCGCATACACACTGCAATTATCGCGGCGATCCGCCGATATCGGGCGGATCGTCCCGATAATTGCAGAGTGTATGGCCAGCATTAGTTATAGTATTCTCCTGAAACTTTGACATTTACAGTTTTCAATATTATTTATACCTTTTTTGTTTGTTTTGAATAAAACCGTTCACACACTATATTTAGTGGCTCTTTCAATAATTTTTTTTCCATGTCAAGACTGTGAAAGATTGCAATTCTGTCATAGGTTATTCCAGAGTTCCCGGAACTGATTGGGTAGTCGCTATCAGATAACTTTCCCTAAATTGTTTGCTCTAGGGCCCTGATTCAGAGCCGGACGCTCTGACCAGAGCGCTCGCTCTGAATCAGGGCCCACCTCCATAAATATGGAACGTCCTCCTGGACGCTCGTATAGCTGTGGGTCACCACCCACAGCATATACGAGCGTGCAGGATGATGGTCGCGATGGTCTTGACCATTGCGACCATCGCCACTGCGAGCAGAAGCCTGCGGTTGAGTTTCTCAACCGCAAGGCCAGGAGTGATTTTGGCTCTATCAGAGCCAAAATCACTCCCACTGACATCACTAGTGATGTCAGTGGGGCCGGCTTCTGACGGTAGGCGTTCCCTTGGGAACGCCTCCGTCTGGCAGGCACGCCCACCAAAGGGGGCGTGCTGTCAATCAACATCGACAGCACGCCCCCTTTGATCAGACACTACGAGCGAAGGAAAGTCCTTCGCTAGTCGCGTCTCGCGCATGCGCAGTGCAGAGCATCGACCCACTTGCGAGCGGACAGCCGCTCGCGAGTGGGTCTGAATCAGGGCCTTGGTATGTAACCCTTTCATATAGACCATTCCAGACCATGCCCTGGAACGCATGGTGCTTTGTGAGTCACAAACGGTACTTGAGAAATATTAGTTACCAACTTGCAGAGGTAGAAAAAATATCAATCATGTATTTATTCTGTTAAGAATGTGGATGGTAATGCCATCGCCATCACCTACAGCCTGGCATCAAGTATAGGGTAAATTTACTAAGAATTGTGTTGGTCCGAGATTGCAGTCATGGGTGTGTTTGACCGATGTTTAAAAACTCAGAAATGTACTTTAGGCAAACACAGGTGTGATTTCATGATTCTCTTTGCAAAACACAAATAGAAATAAATGCACCATCGGCCAAACTCACAAGTACTTTCCATAGACAGGAACACAACACTGGAATTTACCAAGAATCATGATTATAATCACAGGTGTAAATTAAGCAAGCTATGTTTTGGACGAATAGACCCCTCCTGAGGAGTGTGTTCTGCACAAACATACAGAGATCCGTGTGATCCATGTATGCTTGTGCCTGTTTTTAGCAAAGAAAGTGTTAAAATTAAAAAATACTGTGTGGGGTCCCCCCTCCCAAGCATAACCAGCACCGGGCTCTTTGAGCCGGCGCTGGTTCACAAAGTACACGGGATAAAAAAGTAGGGGTCCCCCATATTTCATGTACCAGCACCAGGCTCTTGGCCCCCAGCACTGATTATAAAAATACCGGGGAAAAAATGGCGTGTTCCCCATATTTTTACACCCAGCACCAGTCTCCGCTAGCTGGGGTGTAATGCCGCAGCCAGGGGACCGCTTCACTGAGTCCCTTGGCCAAAGCATTTTCACCCCAAACTAGTTGGCCAAGGCCGGGGATCCCAGGGGAGGTTGGGATCCACCCTCTCCTGGGTAGCCCAGACATGGACTGAAACCCAGGGCTATGCTTTGCACTCCTGGCCGGTGGGTGCGGAGTTCATGGGGTAAATAATATAAAAATTTATATTGTCTTTTACAGAGGGGGATAGTGGTGCCAGTAAGCCTCCCCCGTATGCAGGTACTTGTGGATCTACAAGTACCAGCATGCGGGGCATTAAGGGACCGCTGGTACTGCTGATCCTCCTGTAAAAGAAATATTAAACAAAAGACAGGACACACCATAGGGTTTAGTCTTTTATTATACATGCACTCACTGATTCACACTTACCTGCACCACACTACATACTTACCTTGTCCCTAGCGCCGGTCTGTGCCTTTTTGTCCAGTAGAATCCAGTAGCGCTAAAAACAAAAAATTGACTTCAATGGTGGGAACCACAGGATTATTCAAGTCTATTCCCACCATTGAAGTCAATTAGAGAACCGCTCATTGGGAGGCTGATGAACGTTCAGCCAATGCATTTCTATAGGAAATGGAGCGCCATTCGCAAAGTACCCTTCTTAGAGGACATTACTCTGTTCGTGGGGTCCGATGTGTTTTTTTGTTTTATGAAGACCTTGGATGCCTACATGGAAAGAAAAGGACCTGAAAGAAGGGGTTGTTGAGTGGTTTGTTTTTTTATTACAGGTAACGCTATTGGATTCTACTGGACACCCTCTGCTATAGGACAAGAGTTTTATATGCTAAAGCAGAGCATGTGATGCTTGCTGTGACATCACTGCAATCTATGTGTGTATGAATTGTTATGCGATGAGCACAGGATGGGAATGCCACCCTCCTATACAATGGGCTTGATTCAGAGTTGTACGCTCTGCCAATGTATTCGCAGTTTAGTGATAATCGGCAATTTGCGCATGCGTCAAGGTACAATCCTGTAGTCGCTCACAATGTTAGTGTTCATCTAGAAAGGGCACTCCAGCGAGCGCCAAAGGCGCGTGCACTCCTGAAAAGGGGGTAGGGCCATGAGAAAAGTGGGCGTGTCTCCATACATTCCTCGGCAACTACGACCATTTGCATATTTTCGCACATCCACTGCGTACACAGACACAGCAGCTGCAGAATTGGCGTCCGTTTCTGAATCGGGTCCAATATCTGCTTTGCCCAAATGGTTAAAAAAAGCTATGTGAATAGATTTAGTTAAATATACAGATTGCAGCTAAATCAGGAATATTAATAAAGTCAGTGGCACACAGGATGGATAGATAAGCCCCAAACTGAAAAAGAAGAATGATTCATATCTGTATTTCGCTATGTGCTATAGTTTCCTATACACCTCTTGGTGTCCTCCCCTTCCCGGCCTTCCTACACGCATACACTGCAGAATGCACGCTTGTCCTATTGGGGCCCTGCTAGTTGTGGATCACACATAGATAAATTGTCAGTCACAAGAAACAGTGGTGTTACAGTAGTTACTGCTTATATAGGCCTGACTGAGTCACACACAGCTGCACAGGCGTTTGTGGGTGTAAACTGGGCAGGAACATTGCGGACACACATAAAAGAACCATCTCATGGGAGTGTCAGGAGAGCGTCTTGGGCGTGTAGCTAGAGATGTATCGTGTCCTGAGTTGTACATACTGTATGTCGCACTTGTTTATAACGTATCCTAAAATAGGGTTTTTAACGCCACTCCCTACATGCTCCCAACCGGTCATGTTTTCAGCATGTCTTTCATTATGCACATGTGGTTTAATCTAGTTTGCTGTCAGTAATTGTCCCACCTGTTTTCACAGACAGAAATCATGAAAACATGACTTGTTCAGGGTACTTGAGGACTGTAGTTAGAAACCCTTGTCCTAAAGAATACCCAGATCCTATTCAATGGGTAGTGTTAACCTACCCCTCAGAGGGACTTTTTTTTTTATCTCCACAAATATTTCACTAGAACCTTTCTATCTACACTCCCCCGTGTATTGAAGAAAAAGTTTTTTTAATGAAGTCATTAGAAATGGGAGGTGATGTACTTTGCTGTAGTCTCACATAGATGTGGATACAGGTTCATGCCTTT
Organism: Taudactylus pleione; assembly: GCA_031769625.1. NCBI lineage: Eukaryota > Metazoa > Chordata > Amphibia > Anura > Myobatrachidae > Taudactylus > Taudactylus pleione. The sequence goes on from JAUIMM010000973.1 coordinate 471,760, forward strand.
ACGTGTATTACTTGTGCTCTTCAGTAAGCAAAGTGTGCACCTCGTGTGTTTTTTCATTGTGTAATACGTCATTTCTACCAACTGCAATTACGTATGGGATAATCAACACAGTCATAGGAAAGGAACACCTACACATTGCATTCTTAACATCCCTTTCTGTACTGGTGCAATAAATGGATGCTGCTCTTACCTATTAATGTCCCAGAATGCCTGTTTGTCAGCCATTATCTCGCTTGCATCTCAATCTCTGCACTCTTTGTTTAAGCTGTAATTTCAAAGATTTTTATTCTATAAAAGTGCCTTAAAATATACTTGTATTCTATAAGAGACTATTTTAAGCAATCTTTTTGAATCCTGTAAATTAACATGTATGCTAATGAGGAAAATGATTTATTTAGGTAAACTCGAGAAGACAGTTTTTGTAGGAGCGGTTGTTCAGGGGAAGTAAAATCACCGCACCTACCACTCCCTTCACCAGGGCCCATGACTGCATTTGTTTGTTATTCCTGGGGCTCGGCTACTTAGCCAGCAGCCGTGTCTAATATCTGTGGATGGGTGTGTGGTAGTGTACACCAATATATAGCCACAGCTCAGAACCTGCAGATTCTTATTAATACTCCCGCTCACTATCTCCGCGGCCATTTTACAATGATAAATCATAATCTTTGCTGCATTAATGAACCCCGAACAAATTGTAAAAAGTAACCGTTATGGCTGCCTTTAAAAATAAGAATATTACAGTGATGGAAACCTGTTTCACAACATGTGAATGTTATTCATTTATATATTAGTATTTTTTTTACTTAAAAGGCATCTTGTCCTATTGTGTCACATTCGTGTTGGTCCAGTCTGAATTCTGTGCACTTTCTTAACAGGGTTCAGTTCAATAATCTCTGATTTGTTGGTTATGTCGTGTTCACGAAGCCGTGGATGCAGCTTAGACACAATGGAGCTCATTCAGACCAACTCGCTAGGATGCAAACGCTCGCTGCTGCCGTTGGTTTGCAATGTGTATGCATTGTTGCGCATGCATCACAGGGCCTGATTCAGAGCCGGACACTCTGACCACCCACAGCTATTGCGAGAGGCCAGGCGATGGTCGCGACCATCGGGGCGTGCGACGAGACCCTTGTGGTAGGGTCTCGTTCCCGCAAGCCCCAGTGAGCTTTCGGCTCTATTGGAGCCGGAAGCTCACCCACCGACATCACTCATGATGTCAGCGGGGCCGCCCCCAAACGGCAGGCGTTCCTTTGGGAACGCCTCCATTTGGTCAGCCACCCCCCCTGCCCGCCTCCAAAACGGGGCAAGCTGTCAATCAAAATCGACAGCTGCCCTTCTTTGGCGCGAGACCCGTAGCGACGGAGTGCCCGTCACTAGCCGGGTCTCGCGCATTCTCGCACATCGGAGCCGGCTCCGGCATGCGCAGTGGCCAAACATCGACCCGCTCGCGAGCACATAGCACTTGCGAGCGGGTCTGAATCAGGCCCACAGTGCACATGTGCATACCTTAGCGAAAGTTCACAATGTGTTCGCTCGCTGCGCATAGACAGCCCAGCAGAGTGAGTGACAGGGGAAGCAGTTTGCAGGTTGTAATAGGGGCTGGCCATTAAAAAACGGGGGAGTGGAGGTGCAAACGCAGGCGTGCCTGAGCATCTCAATGGTGTTTTAGAGGTGTGCATAATTATAAGACCGCATCATAGTACACGTCACCTGGCTTGTATTTACACTGAAGTGCTCGCAGTGCTTGCGGAAGAGTATGGTCAACCTCAAGCGCTGCGATCGCATCCGATGTTACCCGATGTACCGATGGTTGCATACACTTCCTGGACATGACGTTCACAAGTGGGCATCTTAAGACCGGCTGGTAGGTGTCTACATACACTATGTGATCGCTCTCTAAGAAGTACTGGGCGTGCTAATGCATTGCTGTGCGATTGCACTGCCTATGCAATTTGCATACACATCGTGCAAGCGATCGCATCTAGCAAGCGGCTCTGAATCGGCTCCAATGTGCAATGGACAAAGTGAAAGAGCCATATTTTTTATGGCCAATTCATTATTATAGAATAACCCATATTGAAAATATAACTTATGCACTCTCTAAAAATCTGTTGCCCCATGATAAGAAATACAAGCATTAGATTAATGGCTGTAGAACATTTTGGTGCATGCGCACTTTTATTGCTTTTCCTTTGCTTACTAACTGTTCCCATTACACTATGTGCATTAAGCTTTGCAACAGTGTCGTAATGAGCACCCCAGTCCCTAACCATCTCCAACTGCCTAACTGGGAATAAAAGGGAAGATTCTGGTGTACTGCTGTTTATGGTTTATAATTGGTATGCTGCCTATCTGATTTGCTGTATATTCTGCACAAAGGTGCAATGATCTTTATCATAACTGGAATGAGGCTCATAATGTTAAATACGCCTCCGCAGTATTCCATAGTACCACATTTGTCACCCACAGACAGTATTATTTAGCACAGACGTTTTGTTCAATTCACTAAACCAAATGTAATATATTTGCCTTCAAGACACTAATGTGTAATAAGTAATATCATTTTTTTCCCCTCTCTTCATGTCAATGCTGCCTACCTGCGATTTAATTGCAACTGCTTCTTAATGCAAGAACAAGCAGGTTGGTGTAATGGGTTTGCGCTCAGTTTTCTAAGTAGTGTGATAGATACTCTTTAGTAGTCCTGTGGGGATGGCTTTCTATCCTCAGTCTGGCACTGAGCAAACTAATACATGTTTCCTTCTTTAGTCTCCGAAGGCACGTTCTTCTAAAGCTATGGGTATATTTACTAAAGTGCAGGTTTTTAGACATGGCAACCAATCAGATACTAGCTATTATCTTCTAGAAGGTGCTAGATAAATGTTCAGTAGAATCTGATTGGTTGCTATGGGCAACATCTCCATTTCTAAAAACCCACACCTTAGTAAATATACCCCCTTAGTTGTCTTTTCCTGAATTTTAAGAAAACCTGAAAGCTGTACTTTTGGCTTGGAAATGTGTTTTTTAAAATCAAAATGAATGAACTAATATTTTAACTGATTCCGTCTGGTCCTTACGCATCATCCACCTTCTAATTTTAACATTCGTTAAATAGAATTGATGGACCACTGCGGGATCTTGCTAAAATGGATTGAAATATTGAGAATACTGAAGGGGTAAGGTTGGCTTACACTAAACAAACTGCACAGTAGTAGTTCCTGGCTGGTGTGTGGGGCTGCTTTGGTATTACTCTGTATCGAATGTGTATACATTCTGATACAAATGTGTTCTTTAATACGTTTCCATTCACGTGATGGTTTGCGTGTTTATAATGCAGACGGTAGTTAATCTGTGCATCATACATCTTACATGTTTTCATAGGCAAGAAGAAGGTATCTCCGGATAAAATGGTGGAGATGCAGGCACGGATTGACGAGGAAAGGAAGGCTCTGGAAGCAAAGCTCGATATGGAAGAGGAAGAGAGGAATAAAGCTAGAGCAGAACTGGAGAGGAGAGAGAAAGATCTCATTAAAGCCCAGTAAGTATCCCAAGTACCAAGCTTGTAGAATGCGAGTGGTGTTCTGCCCTGTCCCTGGCACATCTAACAGGGCATGTTTTCCAGATCTCCTTAGAGGCACAGGTGTTCTGATTAGTGACTCATTCTAAAAGGCCCTCAAAGTAAATCTCATTATTTCACATATGATTCTATTAGGCAGTCTGGAAAACATACTTTGTTTTGGGAACATCAAACATGAGCATGTTGCTTTTAAATTTGTTAATGATACTCTGGGCATTGCTGTAATCACCGGTGATTGCAGCCCCACCCCTGTGTGACATCACACGGAGGGTGCGTGGCCTGCACAAGGCCCACAAATAATATTATAATGTATATAAAAATTACCCTCGGCAGAAAAAAGGTTCCCCACCCCTGTTGTAGACCACCCTTATGTTACAGTCTGTAGGGCTTTGTAGACCAACCTTATGTTACAGTCAGTAGGGCTTTGTAGGCCATCTGTATGTTACAGTCAGGGCTTTGTAGACCATCTGTATGTTAGTCAGTTACAGTCAGTAGGGCTTTGTAGCCCATCCTTATGTTAGTCAGTAGGGCCATCCTTGTGTTAGTCAGTAGGGCTTTGTAGATCATCCTTATGTTAGTCAGTAGGGCCATCCTTGTGTTACAATCAGTAAGGCTTTGTAAACCATCCTTATGTTACAGTCAGTAAGGCTTTGTAGACCATCCTTATGTTACAGTCAGTAAGGCTTTGTAGACCATCCTTATGTTACAGTCAGTAGGGCTTTGTAGACCATCCTTATGTTACAGTCAGTAAGGCTTTGTAGACCATCCTTGTGTTAGTCAGTAGGGCTTTGTAGACCATCTGTATGTTAGTCAGTTACAGTCAGTAGGGCGTTTCAGACCATCCTTGTGTTAGTCAGTAGGGCTTTGTAGACCATCCTTATGTTGCAGTCAGTAGGGCTTTGTAGACCATCCTTATGTTACAGTCAGTAGGGCTTTGTAGACCATCTGTATGTTACAGTCAGTAGGGCGTTTTAGACCATCCTTGTTAGTCAGTAGGGCTTTGTAGACCATCCTTATGTTACAGTTAGTAGGGCTTTGTAGACCATCCTTATGTTACAGTCAGTAGGGCTTTGTAGACCATCCTTATGTTACAGTCAGTAGGGCTTGGTAGACCATCTGTATGTTACAGTCAGTAGGGCGTTTTAGACCATCCTTGTTAGTCAGTAGGGCTTTGTAGACCATCCTTATGTTACAGTCTGTAGGGCTTTGTAGACCATCCTTATGTTACAGTCAGTAGGGCTTTGTAGACCATCCTTATGTTACAGTCAGTAGGGCTTTGTAGACCATCTGTATGTTACAGTCAGTAGGGCGTTTTAGACCATCCTTGTTAGTCAGTAGGGCTTTGTAGACCATCTGTATGTTACAGTCAGTAGGGCTTTGTAGACCATCCTTTTTTATTTTTAAAAGATATATATTTTTCTCCATCCAATAATAGAACAGATTATTATCCCTTCCCATGAATTAAAAGAATGAGCAATGTGTTAGACATTACACCAAATCATCTTTTTGCCTATGATTTTACTTTTAAATACATGATTAAACCAATATTGGGTGGTATTCACTGCTGATATCTGTACAGTTCAATTTCCACCCTGTATAGTCTACTTCCAGGTACTGTAGTTAATTGTTCACACATCTGATTTAAAACCCCATTAGCCTTCCCTCTGCTGCACCTTTCTGGTGATCTTTCCGGATAGATGCCTGTCAATGTAAAGAACATTTTGAGAAAAGGTACCTTAATTTGAGGGAGATTAAGCTTCTCTTGCATTGTCATTGCATGGGGAATATCGACCTGTCTCTAAAAGCCAAATGATGCGTGAAAGTTAATATGGGCAATTATTTCCTAATGTGAATAATTAGGATTATTTATTGAAATTTCTTAAAATGTAAAACAAATTAGAATATGTACTGCAAAGGGCAGCACAGGTAGCCGAGGAATTCTAAAAATTCAGGCAGTGCTGCAAGGGAACTTGTATTCCTTCACAGATCTTGTTTCATCCTCCACTCAAAGGACCTCATTCAGAGTCGGTCGAAGCGGCCGCACGGTCGTACGGGAAAAGGGGCCGGATATGCAAATGATTCCCTCACAAGTTGCTTCCCTAAGTTCGGATCGGTAGCTGGCCGACCAAGGGGAGGAAGCGGACGGAATTCCAAAAACTATGCCCCCTTCTCGTACGCATTGCACGTCATCTCCGGGCATATGAGGATTAATCGAGACCATCGGGAACCATCGGAACTGGTCGTAGAGCTTAAGGTTGACCATACCCTCTCTTAAGCTCTACGATCATGTCAGTGTAAAAACCTCCCATGTCACATGTGCCATGACGCTACTTTGTTAATTATGCACTCCCATAAACCACTCCCATAAAACGCCGTTCACTTAATTAGACACGCCTGGTTTCGGATCTCCACTCCCCCGTTTCCAAGCACCTTCCCCTGTTACCACCCACAAACGCCTCAATCTGTCACTCAAACTACCGACCTGGCTGTGTTCAAGGAGAGAAATTTCTGATCGTAGCGGCTAGTTTGCGCACAGCGCATTGCGAACTTTACGCATGCGCAGTATAGCAAACATCGGTGGCGTACGACCATGCGGCCGCTTCGACCGACTCTGAATGAGGTTGAAAATCTCTGGAGGTCGTACCTGGTTAGTTACTTTTTATTAAGTACAGTAATTTCAACTACTTTACAAAGATATGAGAAATAAACAGCTGTTCTCTATTTGGCTGGCAGCAAATGTATTACAAATGCATTTTCCATGAAGAATCTGCATTGAGCAGCCTGAGACTTGAGGCCTGTGATTTCCCTTTAGAGAGCTAATTGATGGTGGATAATTTACAATGCAAAGTATTGTCACATTTCTCACTAATGCTGGGCATACACTATACAAATATCGGAGCGATCCACCCGATATCCGCGTATCGCCCCGATAATTGTTGTGTCCGGGCGTATGAGGGTTAAACATCGGTCCGGCCTGCCGGATCGTCCTGCATGCCTGTCCGATGCAATATTCTGTAAGTAAATGTCTGCCACATCGGGCAGTGTATGCCCAACCGCAGCAGACAGACAGACATTTCCCATGTTCCTTCACAGGGAAGGAACCAGGAAATGTCTCCTCCCCGGGGACAGAGCGCAGATATTGGGCCAATACACTGTGAGACATCTCAGAGTATGCCCGCGAAATCTGCAGGGTGACAGGCTGCCAGATAAAATGTCTGTCGGTCTGACAGGCATTTTATCTGGCAGTGTATGCCCAGCTTAACCTATCAAATGTCCCTTCTATCTTCACCCCACACTAGTCACACTAAAGGTGCATACACATGTAACGATTTTAGTAACCAACGATTTTCGTTTAGATTTTCCCTTTAAAAAGTCTGTTACTTAAATACTGAACGATTTTCATGAACGATTTTTTAATCATGCATACAGTGAATGGACATCGTTCATCGTTCATTTTGTACACCATGAATGATTTTCTGAACGAAAATCGTTATGTTGGACAGTCAGAATGGACGATGAACTACAAACGGGAGTGCGCTTGGACGATTATCGTTCATCGTTCACCCCAAGGAAATGAACGATTTTTTTAACGATAACGACGTCATTATAGTTAAATCGTTC